>JAVJGJ010000037.1:15332472-15343852 GCA_035590215.1 Microhierax caerulescens
ATTTCCCTCCCCCTTCCCCATTTTGTCCTTCTCTTCCTTCAGGAAGAGAACAGTCTTGTTAATGGGGGTGGTACTGTTCTCTGTCCACAGTTACTTGATTGTGGTTTTTTCAGTCTGGCTGGGTGGTATTTTAAAGACCCAAGGGTTTTTCAAGTATGTTAAGAATACAAGCTCACAAATAGGTCCCACAGGCACTTAAAAAAACCCCAACACCCTCCCACTTCTTTTGCTGAGGGCATGATCAGATGAACTGCTCTAAAAAGTGCTGAGCCAAATGAAGTTATCTCCCTGCTGGGCCTTCCCACCCTGCTCTTTGTGCAGGTTGTCTCCGATTTGGTTTTGCAGGTTTAACCATTTGTCTTATTACTTCTCACCCATTTCAGCAAGGAATCTGAGTGAAAAAGCAAAACCGCCCCCCTTTGACTAAATTATTTTTAGATGAAGTTACTATTTCTTTGAAAAAAGCCTTTTCCTCTTCATTTGGGTCATTTTACAGATCTGGGTTACTGAGTGAACTTGCAAAGTCCCAGGAATTACTGCTTACCCACACTGAAGACACTCTTGGTGGATAGGAATAGCTAAAGACCGGGGGATCCTCTTTTCTTTTTTATGTTTGTTAAAAGATCCACCTTAAACTGTTCTGCAATGTGAGAATTAGGAGGCTGTAAGTCAAAATTTCTTATCTGTTTATGACTTAGTAAAACTTCCCTTTGTGTTTAGGAGCAGTTAAATCCATACCCACTAAGCAAACTGCAAGTCAACACTGTTTCACTGAAGCAAAAATTATTATCTTCCATCCATCTCAATCCTCCCATACTCAGGCTAGATGTAAATTCTATTGAACAGAGGTGATCCGGGTTGACATACTGCCACTGTGGCCTGGCTTGTAAGGCAAAACGAATCTCCAGGATGCTGTCCCCGTAGTGTGGCTGTCCCTGAAGTGCCACAGCCCAGGACTGAACACTGCAACAAAGCTTTATGTCCCAAAGCACGTTCTGCTGCAAAAGCTTCTCTTAAGTCATAGTTGTTTGTACAGTTGGTGTCGATAAGCAATAAACGCTTTTTTTGTGAAGAGGGTGGTGCTTGGTACAGTTGCAAAACAACATGGTCTTATGAAGATGCTGAAAGAAGACAAGGTTTAAATTTCCAGCCTCCAGCCTGATAAATTTCTCACCCAAACTGCATTGAATGTGGCTTCTTTGGTCAAGGAATGAAAATCGAGCATGAATTTGAGCTTGATCTGTTGAAGTTCAGTGAAGTGCCTTGATTTAAGTTGTTGGCCTGCCATTTCTTTTTAATGAGCAATCTTGCTTCAATTGTCAGCTCTTCTGTTTGGCCTTGGGCCTCAGTTTCATTGCCAGCAAAGCAAGATGGTGATTATTTCCTTTTCCTGTCTTGTAAACTGTTTGGGGCAACACCTGACTCCTGTTAACACAGCGCTTGGCAGGAGAGGTTGCTAATCTACATTGGGGCCTTTTGGCATTGCTGGAAATAAGTAATTATGTATTTTTAAAGGTGGATACCTGAATTAGACCCCCTAAATCCCTATTTAGATAATTAACAGATATACGTTTTTTGGTTTCCTGAGCAAGTGAGTGCTCACCTGCAGGTCTTACCGCAAGGGCCCTCTTGACTCATCTGAGGTGAGTGGAGAAAGAGAGAGTTTCATCTTCAGAGACTCTGCCTACAGCAAGCTCTTCCCATTGCAGATTAGGCATCCACCCAAGACCTGTATCCGTGTGCGGATGCATGTTTCATGTGTGCTCCTTCTGGATTTGTTCCAATGCAAAGGTTTTCACAGAACAATTAAAATGCAAACATAGATGCAAATTGTGACAGACTCAAATGGCAAACTTAGGTGCAGAAGGATCATAATATCTGTCATCTTTGGCATTCCTCTCCCTCTCTCCTCGCTGTTTTTGTTTCACCAGGCTATAATTTCCCCATACAATGAGGTTCTCAAAGCCTTATCAAAACACAAATGGCCGTCTAGTTTCAGGCTGTTTCACAGTGTCGAGTCCCCTCTCACACAAACATTTCCTCTCTGGAGGACAATCCAGCAGGCAAGTGAGCATGACCCACTGCAAAGATGAAGGGATTTCTTGGGCATACTAAGAAGTACCTCTCATACCTGGCTCTCATCAGGGCAGGGATGCTATCTGATCCCAACCACTTCAACACAAGTGACAGTATTGGAAGGGTGACTTACCCTGCCTGGTTTAACTTTGATATTTCACTATAAATTAACACCTGTTATATGGTTAAATTGTATGATTTTTGCAGTACTGGAAGAGTTGCTGTGTGTGCAAGCATGAACACACAGGTGGAGAAGAAGTGCCCACTTGATTTCAAACAGACAGTCACAAGGACAGAAAGGGAAATGGGTGAACCTGTCTGATTTGCTCACAAGTTCTGTGGAAGGGTTGAGATTCAAATGTCCCACTCTTGTCTTCTCCTTCCATGCCCAGACTGTGTCACTGCAGCTTTGGGGACTGTTGTAAGCTGCAGTTTGCTGTAATTCCTGATGAGCTAGTCCATATCATGGTGTCCCTGCCCATGGCAAGGGGGTTGGAACTAGATGATTTTTAAAGTCCCTTCCAACCCAAACTGTTCCATGATTTTATGAAGGGATAACTACACCTGGGTTAGTCATTCCAGCATGAAATATCATCCAAGCCTTCCTCCATCCTAGCCTCCTCCCTTCCTTTTCAATTATTTCTTTGGACATCCTCCCATCCTCAAAGAAAGGGATAAAAATAAAATAAGCTTTGGACCTAACTATGGAACTAATAGCAACCATTAGTTGTTATTATGTCGTTTGCTCTGCTTGTGTGTCTTACCCTTATCCCTGCATCTGTATTGTCTATTTAGACTGCAAGGTTTTGGGGATTGTTTGACTGTGATGTTTGTGCAATACCAGTATGATCCAGTATACCAGTCTGGCTTTGCTTTTAGTTGTTTTTCAATTATTATCTTCATAACTATGGACAAAGTTTAAGGTCTGCTGCTCCTAGCAACGTGACCCGAGAGCCCCTATTGCTACTGAACCTTCTGTACCTGTCCCATAAGCAAAAGACAGCATTTTTTAGGGACCTCATTTCAGTGCTGCTTCACGGTTGCTAGAATTACTACAGAGGGTGAGACCGTACCCTAGATCTTCACATCTCCTTGTCCTGCTTCTAAATGAAGAACTCTTCAGTAAAACATTAGAAGCATGCAAAGATTTAATCCCCTGTACAACTTGGACACCTTCACACCAGTGTTCTCTCGACCAGTTTTCACTTTGACTTTGTTGGAGACTTGCTGATGAATTCCTAGGTCTAAAGTGGATACATTAACTTCTGTTCCTCTGCCCTAGGGTTACACTGGGAGCACATTTCAGGTTTCCCAATTCCAGTGTTGTTTCCTTGACTGTTGTTAGGGAGTCTCCTGCAATTAGGCTTGGATCTCTGCATAAATGTTCCTGGCTCTTCAGTGACCCTAGGAGACAGACGAGAGTAGTGGTAGGCTGTTTCTGTTTTGTGGATAGACAGATATCACTCAGCGGAGAAGCAAATCTGATTCTTCCTTCTCTGACAGAAATCATCAATACATGCTTTTGTGATACATCTTGGTCATCAGGCCTGTAGGTTCCTCTATGATAGGTAGTCAATGAAAGCCATTTGTGATCTAGGTGCACAAGTACTATAAACCTCTATTTGCACAACAATCTGAGATGCTGCCTGGATCTGCCTCACCCAGGCAAGTAAAATGCCCATGGAGAAAACATAGGCTTGTCCACCTTGCCTGTGTTTGAATGTTTTCAGAGGCTAAATATTATGGAATGTTTTCTTCCTTGTATATCTCCTTGGTAGTAGTGTTGGTTTTTATTAATTTGGATTCTTTTTTTTAATTTGGCCAGAGATTTTCTCAAGGGAGTTTGCGTCACGGTGTTGGGATGTTGAAACCAGAGATGAGATGGCTGAGTGTAAAAGGGATCTTTCTGCAGTTTAGGCATGTTTCCAACGTCTGAAAAATATCACTCTAAAATAGTCTTAGATGATTTCTTCTGTAGAGCACTTTAGGAACAAGGTGGAATTTTAAAATCTGAACCTGTTTTTGCCACTGATTATTTGTTTGAGGATCATAGAACGTTTCTTTTGTCAAACCTTCTACCTGAGGCTTATAAAAGTGAATATAATTGCCTGTTCCTGGTGCTACATCAGTCTCAAAGCTACCTCAGTATTTGGCAAAAGAACACTTGGATCTTCAGTTGTTAGAGCAGGATGAATCAAGATGAGACATTATTATCTTTAAAATCAAAAGGAGGCAGCCAACTCCTGAAGCCTCTGTGAGGACGGCAGTTTTCTGCCTGTTTTCTGAAAACAGGAAAGAAAGAAACCTAACCTTTTATTAATAGTTTGGTTATACACAAAGGGACACAGACAAATATTGCAGCATCTACTGTACACAGATACATGAAACACTGCACTAATTACAGCAGTCAGAGGCTGCTTGAAGGACAGTTAATTGGTTTTCAGAATATCTCAGTCAACACAGGCAGCAAGACACATGTCCAAGGATTTGAAGAGTCAGCAGTAATAGATGTCTGTGAATTCTCTATTGCAAAGTAAACCTTTATTTTCACTACAGCATGTTTTATAGTGCAATAAAAAAGAAGGAAGTCAATAGCTATATCTAATATAACTGTAGCTGAAAAGATACTTTACTGATTCAATATTGCTTGAAGGGCAGTGTAATATAGGTATTTGACCTTAACCAAGGGCTCACATGAAGGTATTGGGTTCAGGCTGAATTGTTGATGGAAGAAACTGAGCCCAATTGGGACTGAGAATATGTTAAAATCAGATTTCAAGGTTTTTTTGTTTTTACAAGAAATAAGTTGTCTACTAATTCTTTTTTTGCCTTTAATGCTGCTTAGGCGTATCTACACCTAAATATTTAATACAGATGTAGTTCTATCTTTATACCAGAAAATTAGTTGCTTTTTGGTAATATTCAGCCTTATATGTTCTCGGTCTTTAAGTTTTGTTCTTTTCCTAGTGCCCTAGTTAGTAAAAGGGTTAACTTGATTTTCTGTTGTTCATGTATGATAAAAATAATTGATCATCTTCCATATAGATTATTTGAGATAGAAAAAAAAAAAAAAGACAAGAAATGGCTGCACAAGTCGTTGCGACAAACCCTTTTCTCCTGAATTCTGGAGCACAGATGTTCTGCAAACACACTGAAATTGCTATTAGAATTGCTTGGAACGCCCATGTTACATAAACACATGCATTTTGCAGGGCTAATACCTGATTCCTGAGGTCTCCTTGCGTCACTTATAAGTTCATCATTGCCTTTACTGTGACAAATCAGAACTGCACTTCTGCCACTATAGCTATGTGGGGGAGAAAGAACAAAGTTATCCAAGGTTTGCAGGTGCAACTGCATAGGTTTTCAGGTGTAACTGCATCCTCTCTTGAAGTAGTCCCTGTAGTACTTCCAGGCAAGTGTAAGCTTGCTCTGACTGTACTGTTAACAAACTGGAAGCCCTGTAGCTCTAGTCATCATGTTTCTGAAACTGGGCTAAGTCGTCTGAGAGTCTGCATATACTGACTCTGCACTGAGTGAATACAACCAAGAGTGAGCTTGTACCTTTGGCAGAGTAAAAGCTTATATCTGCCTGTAAAAAGCAGTAGAGTTATCCCTTTAAAGTTTTCCTGAAGACTCCTAGTGTCAACCGCAACCAGGAACATTTTAAAGCTGTCCATGATGTTCCCATTGATTCAGAAATAATAAGTCTGAGCTCACCATAAAGACAGCTGATGACTGAGGTTTACAAATGTACTCAAGATCTCAGGCAGCACTTAAATTAATCATGTCAACAAGTGTGTTAAAAACTCAGCTAAAGTGAAGTCTTAGCCTGATTCTGACCTGTGCAAAAGACTGCCTCCAAAGAGGTAGAAAGCAGTGACATCTCAGCAAAAATTCCTAAATATTTGCTACAAAGTCCAGTTTGTTCAGAGTTGAGGGTTTTTGCTTTGTTTTGTTTTTCTGGCTATGTCTTCCATTCAGTTTGATGCAGTTCTTCAGATTAATGTGATGCTGCACAGCTGAGTTGTTTCCATGTTCTCTATCACTCAAAAATTTTTTGAAGAACAGTGTTTTGGAAAATACAGCTTTTAAAGTTAGGAAAACAGATTTAAATTTTTTAATGATTTTAATGATTCTGAGGATAAAACGATGTTTTGGAGAGTCCATCTCTTGCCACTCATTTGGAACAGGGACTATGAAGATGATACATGTGTTTCACCGACTTCAGTGATTTTCTGGTTCAAAGCTTTGGCCTTAGGGTCAAAATATAGCAAAGCATAGGGAAAAGGTACCTGTTGTTTCTGGCATGTCACAGCACCCTTTCAGTCCATATGTCCTTCTCTGCTTCCATGCCCTTCCAGAAATCTGCAGAAACAGTAAAAAAGCAAGGTAACTTTCCTGAGGAGCTTTCTGCTACATGGAGAAACTTGCTTTTGGGATAAAGTAGCAGAAATGCCTTAGTTCCCGCGGAGAGTGATTATTTAGGGGTAAAATTAGGAAACGGTTAGTCAAAGTACAATTATTCTGGAAAATGGTGTTGACTGGATCTCCAGAGAAGAGACTCCAGGATTTAACATCGTTTGGGCAACTGTCTCAGCCTTTCTGTACATACATGTGGGTATTGTTGTATATATTGAAGGGGGTGATTCTGCCCCTCTACTCCACTCTGGTGAGACCCCACCTGGGGAACTGTGTTCAGCTTTGGAGACCCCAGCATAAGAAAGACATGGACCTGTTGGAGCAGGTCCACAGGAGGACCACGAAGGTGATAAGAGGGCTGGAGCACCTCTGCTATGAGGACAGGCTGAGGGAGTCGGGGTTGTTCAGCCTGCAGAAGGCTCTGGGGAGACCTTATTAGTGGCTTTTCAATAGTTAAAGGCAGTTTGTAAGAAAGACTGGGACAGACTTTTTAGTAGGGTCTGTAGTGACAGGACAAGGGGTAACGGTTTTAAACTAGAAGAGGGTAGATTTTGAGTGAATATTAGGAAGATATTCTTTACTGTGAGAGTGGTCAGGCACTGGAACATGTTGCCCAGGCACTGGAACAGGTTGCCCAGAGCAGCTGTGGACGCCCCATCCCCAGAAGTGTTCAAGGCCTCGTTGGATGTGCCTTTGAGCAACCTGGTCTTAGTGGAAGGTGTCCCTGCCCATGGCAGGGGATAGGAACTAGGTAATCTTTAATGTCCCTTCCAAACCAAACCATTCTATGTTTCCATGGTTCTATGATATCAGTGCTTTAAGCTGACCTTGACTGAGTATGGGCTCAATGCTGGAAAGTAATGTGGACCTTACTCTGGTGAAATGAAGGCTGAGAAGGTAAACAGTACCATTAATAAGAAACTGCAGTAGTGCAGATGTTAAGGTTTTCAAAGGCTGTGGATTAAAGTGAGAGCAAAGAGGATGGAGTGTTGCCTTTTTTAAGAGGCTGTGATATGAGGGTGGATTGTGATGGTGTTTTCTGTATTGAGGGTAGACTCCACCCCCTCTAGAGAAGCAGAAGGTTCTTGGCCATGGATCAGCTTGGACTGAAGATCAAAAATCCTTCCTGAGTTCTGTTGTGTCTATGAGTGTGACTGTGGTATCTGCTTCTTGACTGTCTCCTCAGGCTCTGTCTCCATGGGCTTGCAGCCTGAAATACTGGTTCATTGCTGGTTTTCCTCAGAAAGGTGTAAAGCCAGAAATGCAACTGACAATTATATTGTAAGCTTGTGTGTTTAAAAATAATAAAATACAACAAGATCTATTATTTATCAAGTTGGCCAAATTATTCTTTGGCATAATTATTTGGTGATGGCAGTTCATTTGATGGTTCCATATAGAAATGGTTACTAATTAGCCCTAAATGTTAGAGGGCTATCACAAAGTAGGGCTTTAGCAGAGATTTTGGAGCTGGAACTAGATGATTTTTAAGGTCCCTTTCAACCCAAACCATTCTATGATTATTTCAGTAGAGGGTAAACCGGCCTTTGGAAATGCACTTGGCTGACTTCTGCCTGCACCATAGTACCACCCATCGTAAGGCAGCAAGAAGTAAGGTGCCTGCAAAGTCTGTGAAGTGATGTTGTGGGCCGTGTGTGGCCCACAGGAGAGAGATTCCCTGCCATTTAGGGGCTCAAGGCTAGAAAAGTAAGTGGGCATCACCCATGTCACCTGTTGGAATCACTCTTCCTCAAATCGTTCCTCATTTGCTCAAGTTATTAATCTTGTGTTTACTAGTCGGAGGTTGTGGATGGAACATCTCTGTGAATCGCAATTTGATTCACAGAGCAGCTTTCAAACTCATGGAAGTCTCAGTCATGGAAAAGGCTTCAGGTGTGCAGAGATACTTCTGCCCAGAGGAAGCCACAGATTTGCCGTTGGCTCCCTGTTAGCGGGATCTGCCTACATGTATCCAGGTAGAGGATCAAACACTGCTGTCTGGAAGGGGTCTCAATGGGAATGTCTTCTGGAGGGAGAGCATCACGTGTTCATTTTTTATACCTCAATTTGAGGGTCCTATGATTTCACGGTGATTTTGAATACAAATTTCTCAGTGGTCACGCTGGTAGGAGTTAGATTTAATGTTAAAGCAGCTTCTTTATTTTAAGGTCTTGTGTTGAGAGTTGGTGAAATTATTGAAGATTCAGATTGTAGTTTAATCTACTCTTTTCAATTTGTCATCTTCTAAAAACATCCCCATGGCAAAGGATATTCAGAAGTATTTGTGTGACTTTGAAACTGAATTCTCTGGGTGAATTTTAATCTCCCCAGCAATTTTGCACAGCCTAGAAGTATATAAAGAATAAAAACACTTCAGATAAAAAAAATTATCTGAAATTTTCAGATAAAAAGAAAATTCAAACAGCACAGCATTGCACAGAAACATTTGCAATGGTTTGTGGTCAAAATATCTGGAGACTAAATTTCAAAACTGACCAGGAAATTGCTTTTTTTGGGCATAATTTCTTTCTTCATGTGACAGTGCTAATCCTCCTCTAGCCCTGTGTCAAGACAAACAGTCCTGTAGCAGACTGTGGCTTGGGAATGGTACAGAAAGAACCAGTTTGTTCTGAGAACAAGGGAGCAAGAATCATGCATTGCAGAATTGCAGTATGTAAGCAAGGTGCTTCTGCAAGCCTGTGAAGTGTGTGGCCTGTGTAAGCCCCAGTACTCTCAAAATGAAAATAAAATGGTATCAAAAGATCCTGCCCTGAGCCACAAGCTAAATCTTTGTGGACCTTGGGAGGCGTAAGCCACCTTGCTATTATTGTTGCTTCCTTTATACAGGAAAAAACACAAGGAACACAACACAAGGAGAGTTAGGATTTCTTCATGTCTTTCATGTCTTGCATCTCAGGGGCATAGAGGTAAAGTCATGTAAGTAAGGGAAGTAGGGGAAGTAAAAGAATTTCCAAAACCTGATCATTTTGTAAGTGTGAATATCCTTGGCAGGTATGAGCAAAAAGATTTCCCCCCGCCCCCTGGTAACCATGTACAATATTGCTTCTTTGCTTATTTACTAGTTTTTATTGGTGAAATCAAGGTTGGTTGGAGTTATGAAGGCAAATACATGTTTAATAAATTATTATTTCGTTATAATAACATTTATATTATATCTGTGTATTTATAATATACAGAAGAAAAAAATCATTCTGTAAAATTACAACAGGCCTACCCACAGTAGATCAGTACATGTGGTCTGCTTTTCATAAATGCAACATATGTATTGTTTCCAGAAAGACTGGGGATGTGTTAAGTGTTTGCAGTGCTGAGGAGAGCATGAAGTGAATGGTGCTGGAGGTATCTGGAGAGGTTGCACATGTGAGGCTTTAGCTTTTGTACAGCTTCCGTGATGATACCTTGAAGACAGAATGGGTTCTTAATGGGAATGGCTTTGTAAGAAAGGTGGAAGGAAAGACCATAACTTCCAGTAAGTCTGAACGACCAGATGTGAAGTCATACAATGAAAAGCAAAGAATATAGGTAATTTCTGCAGCATGAGGACTGTACTGGGAAAGTGTAGGTCTTGGAAAGACTTGTGGGTCATATCAGATCTCCAGCTGGACATAGGTTACAGACACTTTAGATGAAATGCTAACATGGACAGGTAAATATGGATAGCGATGGCTCAGTGTGAAGCTGAGAGAGTCTGTTACCTCTGTGCTTGAATGATGCAGCATCCACAGCAATGCTTTGTCCACCTCTGTGTTTCAGAAACAACAGAAAGATTAGCAAGTGTTTGGAGAAGAGAACCGAGAAGCCAAGAAACATGCCTTAGTGTGACAGATTAAGGAGCACAGTCTGATCAGCTTACTGAGGGTTTAAAGGATGATTTCACTGATCTGTGAGTACCTACTTGGAGAGCAGAAACATGATTATAGATTCTTGCAAAGTTACAGTGTACTGAATGGCTGGCAGTTGAAGCAAGGTATAATTAGACTAGGAATATGGCAATTAAATCCAGGATAACATTAAGTGACTCCTTGATGTGGAAGTGAAACACTTCAGGTCAATATTGGGAGATATTCTAAAAGACTTGTTCTCTAGTAAGTGGTCTTGGCCTGTCTTTGATATGCAACCCCCCGAGGAATTCCCAAGGAGAAGGATACACCTTTGTACAGTTTATTTAAACCCTTTTTCTGATAACAAGTTCTGTACTTTCTATGGACATAATTCTCCAAAGTCTACAGGTCACAGACTGAAAAACTACTCAATCCTAAAATTCAGTGCTGAAGCAGGGGCTTGGAGCAGGAATTAGCCAAGCAAGCCCTATGGTCTGTGGTGTACAAATGGTCAGGCTAAGTGATTGCTGTGGGTTTCCTCTAGCTTTGTGATCTAGGAATCTCAGCCCAGAATGCAGTAGCTACATCTGAGGAACATTGATGCATTAGCCCTTACTCAGCTATCGCTCCCTATCCTGTGAAACACTTCTGTACAGAAGATGACTAATGGGTTTAACCATATTGCTTACAAGTTCTACAGCACTGGCGCCTGAAGTCAAATCCCTCCTGCTACTACCCTGGTTCAGTGGTTTTCATTGTCTCTGTTTTGTCTGTTGTGTTCACACATGAAAATGAGGCAGAAAGGTGCCAAGACAGGCTTTTTATTAATTTAAAATATCCTGGATACTGAGAGCTGAGTGGGCAACGGGTTGCAATACTAAGGGATCTGCTCTGCACAGGCACTTGTTCTTAGCACCATGTCATCCTCTTCTGGCAAAAGCAGGAAAAGAATCAGGCAGCCAGCCCAGAGGAAAGTAATTTGGGGGGGGGGGTTGTTTGTTTTTTGTTTTTTTTTTTGCTTTTTGTTTAATCATTTAGAA
>JAVJGJ010000037.1:15343952-15401532 GCA_035590215.1 Microhierax caerulescens
GTGTTTGTTTTTTCTTTTTTTTTTTCCTTTTTCTTTTACTCTGTGATTTTCTAGCAGGATCAGTTCCCTGAGCTGTTTCTCAGTAGGGATGCACAAATATTTGCTGGCTTGACTTGGTACAAGACAGAGGGCAATTTCAAGACAGGACTGGGCATTTGGGGAATTTAATGATGCTTACATAAAAAAACACCACCACCAACAGCAACCAAATACAACTATGCTCTGCAGTTTAAACTCTTACTTATCGCTGTCCTTATATGGCTGGGCTCACTTGACTTTATTCCCTGGATATTTGGAAATGCCTTGCTTGTAGTTCCACTATTTTTTTGTGTGTGCAGGAGATGACGCAATCAGATACTATTTTTAAGGCATAAAATATGTAAAGTAAGTAATTAATTCTTTCCTTTCATCTTGGGTTTGCCAGCTTTCACATCCAGCTCCTAAGCTGTGACTCCCCAGTCAGTTAAACTCATTTTGATGGATTGGATTGACACAGATACCCATTTACCTCCATTTTTATTCCAGCTTCCTTTTAGCAAACAATTATGGAACAGCAATAGCTTCCCGCTGGGCAGACAAATTCTTTCTGTCTTCCTTTAACACAGCCATACATTTTTCCCAGTGATGAATGCAGTAGAACCAAATCATATGAATCTACGATCTGTTCCAGCTGCTACTGAAGAGAAATTATTAAAACAACAGCAACAAAGTGGAAAGAAAACTCCCTGTTTTCTTCCTGCATACCAGCAAACACGCTATCATTGAGCATAAGCAGCAGAACACATTCTGAGACATATAAGCATATAAGCAATAAGAGGCTAAATGGATAATAGAGCAGAATGGCATGACACCGTATCACAGTCCTCAAGTAGTAAGTAGCACAGTTCAACCTCCAAAGCTACTGAGTAAGACGAAAATGTCTCTTTAACAGTATTAGGGGACAATTTATTATGTGTATCCTTCGAGTGCGGCACAATGTCACTGCAGGCCCATTGCATTTGCATTATTTCCAGACAACGGCAGCAGCAGAAAAGGACACTGATTTATTTCAGAGCAGGCACAGGTGATTTTTATGTCTGTTGGGACTCAGCCAGATATGGCTTAACCCATTCAAGTCTTTTCTGCTTATGTGAAGAGGTGTCTTTTTGTAACATCCTTATCTTCCAGCTCAGGTTTCATTTAAGTTACTCAAGGAAAAGATGGAGGATTTTGAAGTCTTTTGCTTTTTTAGACAGTTGCTAAAGCTTTGTTCAATTTAGAGAGAATAAGTGAGTGGAAATAGCTTAATCTGTTTAAAAGAATTCTGACGATTATTTTTGCTATGCAGCTTTTAACACAGTGTGTGATTTCCACACCCTACAGTAGCCAAAATTGAATGATCTCCTGATAGTATTATTCCCTATTGCATGTAAGCTAATTTGCTGGGATCAAAAGATAAGGTACGAGAAAAAAAAGTCACTGTCTGGCTGTCGCGATCCAGTCAAAGTATGCAAGCTTTGTTTCTGCTCAGTTGAAGAGCCCCAAGGACTGCCTGCATCCCAGTTTTTCAGATCTATAAAAGAGTGAAATCTGGCAACTTGCTCGAAGTGCCACCCTAGAGAGAGATGCAGGACTGGGGTTGGGATGAAGTGCAATCCTTAATGGTGATTAGAGAGAAAGCAGAGGATTTAATCCAAAGCAATTATGGCTGGCTTCTGATAGTCCATCAATTTTATTTCTTCTGTTAAGCACCAGTATCTTTTTCCCCTTCTGAACAGCTGCCTTCTGTTGTGTGGGCATGTAGTTGCAATTCTACTGCTGGCTGGAAGAGATGCAGAAAGCCAAAGCATGAATTCACGTCCTGTGCAAAGTGACTCCTGTGTAACTGGAGTGATGCACACTATGTTCAGTAGTATGACTGAGAAAGGGTCTTTTTTCAGGAATGTTCTACAGGGTTTGTTTCATTCCAAATAGGAGTAAAACCTGAATATTTTGAAATTTTCATGGGGAGTTTTAGAAAAGTTTCCTTTTAGGTCCATTAAAACACTTTCTGTTTTGTTCTCAGAAATGAGGCATTATGAGTCTGAAAGCACTAGAACAGGACAACCCCCCCCTACCTACATGCTACAAAATCTTAAAAAAAGACTGGAGATGTATTGTTCCAGAGCACTGAAACATGTCAGGTCAGTATTTTTGGAATAGATGCTTTCGTAGTCTACTGAAATAAGGTTCTGGTAAATTAGCCTAGTTCGCAAAGAGTTTTCATCTTCACTGCACTCAGAGCATCTGCCGAGCACTGCTCTGCTGGGCTTGACTGATATGCTGTTCTCTGCTATACAGTCCCTTTGCACTCGTGTCTGCTTCAGGAAGAAAGAGCTTGGTCAGTGCACAAATGTATGAGCACAGTTCAGTGAGTGCAATACATGTAAATGCAGGCTTTGGATTTTTTTTTTTTAAGTTACTCAGTGTGTTTTGATGCCTGTGATGAGTCAGAGCTACTTGTAGGGATGCAGAACCTTGTTTAGTACCTCTAGCAGATTCAGTCATAGGTGACAGCCACTGAAACAAATCACCTTAGTGCCTGTGGACTTGCTACCAAGTGATTCTTGTGCTCCTGGTGTCTTCAGCATGAATCACTGCCTTTATCTTCTTACAAGAGGCAAATAGGGCTCAATGGCTACTGCATGTAGGGAAGCAGCACGTTGTAAGCCCAGCTCTATCGCTAACCTACTGGGCAGTCTGTGGCATTCTCCTGTGGCCCATTCCTTCCCTCAGTAACATCATTTTTTCTTTTTTAAAGCATTTTGAAAGCTTTTAATAACTTACAGTACTGGCATGGCAGGGGGTGGTATTACAGCTCTGTGATTTTGATAGCACTGAATAGAGACTCCAGGGGAGTCTGGGTGTGGATGGGTCAGACACTGTTAGCTACTACGAAGACTTGATCTCTGCTTTAAGGAGCTTACAGTAAGACGGAGGGCAAGTCACAACAAAAAAGCAATAAATAAAAAGGACGAAGTAGAGGAGAAAATGGTCCCTGCGACACACACGGTCCCATAAGTTAACAATTTGCACAACCTCTGCTGAGTTTAGTTTGGCTTCTTCCTAGCCTAGTAGGCTGTCAGGTCTTTTAGCTATAAATCACATATTCTGAATAGGAATTACCTGGTGTTATGGTGAATTATAACAGATATCTGCTCTCTGCAGAGATGTTTAAAATGGGCAGCTGAAGCCTATGCAATAAAAAAAAGTCATTGGGTTTTAGCAAAAAAAAATAAAATAATGCTGCTTTCTAAAGAGAATAGTCTCATTATGAAGCATAGTACACCAAGGTGATGAATCAGGTAGACTGAGAAAGAGACAGCTTTTTAAAAATTAAGATATTATTTCTTTTTCCCTTTCTTCCTTCACTGACAGATGAAAGACCCTTTAAATACCAAAGGGCCTGAATGCTGCCTTTGTTGATCACACAGCTCAGACATAGCTGAGCTGAGCATCAAACTTAGCTCTGTAACAGAGAATTTTAGTAACAATTCATAATTTTTCTTCACTTCAAGTCTAATTGATGCAGAAAACAAGTAAAAATATAACACAAGTCCTTACAGAAAACAGAATCAAATTACAGTATGACTTAAACTACTTAAGCCCACCCCCTAACAAGTTATATAAAATAAATATGCCTAATGCTGCCCAAATAGCTTGTATCAGTTTTTAAAGAAAAATACATATTTTAAGGGTGATGGGTAAGGAATAACCATTCACGACCGCCGTGCCTGCCACTCATTAAAGGAATACTGTATTGACAAGCAGCACTGTCAGATGTCCCCTGCAGAAATGGCTGTTCTTGGTGAGAGGAGGGCAACCATCCAGCTGCTCATCACAGCTTTCCTGGCCCATGTGCCAGATCCATGAGAAGGGGTTATGAGCCTCCATAAGCTACCCTGTGCAATTAAATGGGCTGTTTTTTTCCTTTTAGCTGCCACCAAAGATATCTCTGAGTCAACCTGTGCATCTAAGAACCAGGTGAAACAGGCATGGCTGCAAGTTCTGCAAAGCAGACACAGATCCCTTTGGTTTGATGCACCCAGAATTCACAAAAGGCCTTCACATACTTGACAAACACCATCTCTAATGTTGGCTTAGTTGATTTTTCTCTTCCTCTCTTGTACCTGCAAACTTTGTTTTGCTGTCTTTCAGCTTAAACCTTGTAGAAATAGCTGCCAATAAATGTATTATCTGGGACTCATGATGCACGCAATCTCCTGATAAAGCCCATCCTTGGGTCAGGCTTTTTGTACATAGCCCTTAACACTGCCTTCAATTCTTGTACCGGGAGTGATGTCCATCTGGCGGTACATTCCCATCTCCTAATCTGTGAGGAGGACAGGCAGGGCTTCAGGAGCTGGCCCTCAAATTGGCCCAGTATCTCTGATACTTGTTGAACAAAAGACAGATTTAGAAGCAATGACACACCAATGCTTTAAATGACATCACCAAGAGCAATTGTGGCTGAATAACAGCTTTTATGTAACCAAAGTAAATAAGTAGAAAGGGATAAACCATGTGTGTTGTATTTAAAATCAGATGATGTTAGCAGCTGAATTTATACACTGGCATCTATACAAGGCTGCTAAAGATCAGCTTCCATTGTGCATCACGCCTTTCCACCACATTAATTCCAACATAAACCTCTTCTGTATCACACTTTTACTGCCTTCACCATGCACAAATTAGCTGTAATCTGGTGACAGCAGCCAAATGCTTCTTCCAAATAACAAAGCAGAAGTTCCGTTTCACAACTGTTTTTTTGTAAAAGAGCAAAAACATCACATATCCGTCATTAACTGTAATGCATGCCTCGGGGCCAGTTTTGAAATGGGGGAAGCGATGTTATCAAGAAGCACCTTCATCCATTTTCTAGAATTCATTAGGACACCTTTTTCAGAAACATGTGGATGATGTAGGGCACAGTGCAACATCCCTGTGGGCCTGTAGCTGGTGTGGTTGTAGGTGGCTGCTGCTTTCTGCATCCATACCATTCATAAGCATTCTTCGCTTTGGTGAGCACTTGGTCAGTTCAGTGGGAACTTGCTGATTCTGCTGGCTAAGGGTGACATACACCCCACACCTTCTGGTGGCTCTGCTGTGGGGTGGCAGCTCTGGCTACAGGGGGTCATGAACAGCTGGGACTTTCATCCCTTGAGGAATTCCAGCTGTTTCCAAAGCTTTGGTCTCTGCCATGAGATCAGTCATTTCCAAAAATCTTTTTGGTGCAAGAAAGCCAAAACCTCATAGATTTTCAGGTGCGATTCCAAAAAGGTAATGATAACTGCCTTTTTCCTTCTCACTCAAAGATGTTGTTTCTATGTTTTTAAGGTGTCTAAAACTAATAGTTAAATCTCTAAAGCCATTAGTGTTCATTACTATAAAGAGTATATTAAATCTTCAACCCTGTTGTTTATTTTTAAAGTTATATTCTGGTGACACATCTTGAATTTAATATTATTACTTGGTTGAGCCAAAGCATTTAATGTTCAGAGAATTATAATGATTACCTAGGAGCAATCATCAGAGGTATGTGCTCTTGAATTATGTAGAGAGACTAGACCTAAGATTAATGTTACACTTCTGCTTTTTAGAAAGAAACCAAATATGAGGACAACATTACCTGAAGTTGCATGTTTTCTGAAATTACTAAGTTGTTATTATTATTCACCAGATGCCTCAAAAGCTCCTGATCTCATGCAAGACCATTCCTGCCTACCTCAAAGGACTTATGACCAAAATGAGCAGTTAAACGGCAGGGGAGGGTCCTGTTGGCATTGGCCTTTGCTAGCCCAGCACATACCATGTCTGTTCAGTTCCCTTCCACTCACGTTTTGGCTGCCCTGTTGCCACTGCAGCACTGCTGGAGGGCCTCAGCTGGCTCAGGGATGTGCTTAGCTACTGTATGGAGCAGTCAAGAAGTTTACTGGCTAAATAAGGCAGAGGGAAAAAGTCCTTTCCACAGCTGATGGCAACATGCTTACCTGATGCATATAATCTGCTGGAGTAGCAAGGAGACCTAGTCTGTGGAAATGCAAGAAGACCCGTTTATAACCTGAGAACTGATAATATGCATGGGTTTAGTTGAGGAACAGCAGTGAGAATCAGCCCTTGTGTGTCTGACAGGGAGCGGCTAACCAGTTTGACCTAATTTTGGTTGAGCATCCAAAAGGAAATGGTAAACTTTTTTATGAAGGAAGATTGTTATACAGATGTGTGTGAGCCTGTGTTTATATATATGTACAAATACATAAATATAGTAACATCTCATTAAAGGCAATAATCACTTTCTGTTTATTTTGTATAGTGGAATTTATAGCTGCTCTTTCTTGTGGATACTGTTAGATGGTATTCTACTAGATGTCAAAACTCAATACCAACTCAGGGTATGAGTTGAAGCAGATGAAGAAATGAAGCAGAAAAAACTACAGTGGAATTTTACTAATTTGTATTCAGTTTAGGCAATAAGGATCAGAAAAACTGATACAATTCAACCAGCACTAACAAGCGTGTTAATTTTGTTGTATGTCTGTGATACTAAATTAACTGGTTAAATAGGTTCTTGTAAATGAGCACTGGACCTTAAAGCACACAAAGAGTTGTGAAGGCAGTTTCGGTGCATAGGCTCAGGGTTGTAGGGTGCTGCTTAACATTTTGGGCATGAAGAGGCTATGTTCTCTTCTGCACTAATAAAATTTGAAAAACTGAGGAAGAAAGTTGTAGCACTAGAGGTATTCTGTTTTCCTCCTTATGATGTTAATGGATTAAGTTGAACACTGTATGGTGAATATCATCAGGAATGGAAGATGCTAGTTCTAAAAATCTGCCCTAACCTTGCACAGCCCAAATCCCTGTTTTACAGAGTGCTTTTCCTAGAGTCGTGCAATGATTGTAGTTGTTGCAGAAGATCACGAACTAAGGAAATGTGAGTTTTTTTTATAACATTTTTGGGTGGCATTTTCAAACTGCTTTTATTTCTCTTGAATTGCAGTGATTTCTCATTGTGAAATGTTCTTAAATTTTATTAGCAAAAACTGCTTGCTACCAGAATAAATTTGGATTGGAAGATTGGAAGAAAAAATATGACTTCTGTTATGGCTTCAGAAGTGCTGGTGAACCAAAAATATTTGCACAGAGGTAGCAGTCAGCCCAGAATGCTTTATATTCAAGGAAGCCATGAAAAACCCTTGTAGTAAGTCTACATGAAATAATCTGCACTCTCAACCTGTGCCACACGAATGAAGACAGAAAGAAATTCTCTGCTCTTAAAGAAGGCAGATTAGCTTCGTACCCAAAACAGGGCATTTAATAGTCTTACCAAAATTTGCTGCTCTTCAATATTATGCAATTACAATTATTATTGTTACTCATATAAATGTCCAATCAAGTTGAGCCTTGGCATTTTAGGTCTCATGGAAGACCTGCAAGCTTGGATCCCACGGTTTGATTGCACACGGTATGAAAAGAGGTGGTTCCCTGCCCAGTTTTGCATATTCTACCTTTTAATTTAGTTGAGTGCCCTTTGTTCTTTTCCTTTCTCATGCACGTGTTCATTTCAATCTCTTTTCACATGAAAGGTTTTCCATGCCCTTCTTTTGTCACCTCCCTTTCCTGAAAATAGATTTCTCTTTACAAGCATTTGCAATTTTATTGCCATGGCTATCTTTGTTTTGACTGTTTGTTTCCAAGAGAGATATTTTCTTCAAAGCCTATCTTCCTGTGCCTAAAATCTTTAGGCAAAACAGAGCGTTGGTAGCAACTCCTGTATGTCTCATCTACTCCTATGATGGCTTCGGCTGCTTCTGGCAAGACTTATTATGGCACCTTTACCCTTTGAGTGTGAACCTCAATGAAACCTGCCCTTTTCTCAGTTGGATGAACCTGCCTATCATGAGACTTAGCAAAAATACCATACAGAAGTGCAATCTCTTCTAATTCCTACAAATAAAAATAGTATAGCTGTTTCCATACAGGTTTAATTTATTTAGTTGAAAAATGTAATTTTGCCACTGTTTGAGATAATTCTGGCATTATTCTTGACTGAAGCATCCTTAATTTACCCAGGGAAGTGCTTAAATGTTGCAGTTAAAGAGTCCACAGTAAACCTGCAGACACACAGATAGCTTCCGTGGGCAGCTGGCTTCTGAAGAAAGAGGTGGTGACTTTCCAAGCTGTTTGCTTGCTTGAAAGATAACATTATCATGATATTTTCTCAGCTGTTCTTAAGCAAAAGTAAACCACTGGGCTTTTCTTTATGGACATTAATTTCCTCCATTAGCCCATCTCCTGATCTTTCCTGATGATGAATAGTGTCACCAGTTGTTCTAAATATAGCTCAACTCAAAGTAACAGGGCAGGAACTTTGTATGTGTTTCCTTTCACTCCTTAGCCTGGAACTGCTTTCTTGTGTGTTTGTGTATTTCTGTTTACCATACACACTGCTCTACAACTTGCTTATTTTACACACTATTCACACTGGGTGACTACTCTTTGTGTTAAATCCACTCTTAGATAGAACAGAAGGGGCAATGGGCCAGCACATCACCTGAGGTGTTCTTTCTCAGGTCATGCAGTTGGCTACCTTCTGGGACAGATTTGCAATTGGTGTTAATTTATATAAACTCCTGACTTGTCTACCTTGATGACCTACAACTACTTTTAGCCTTCACCTGAACAGTTCTGTCATTATATTTGACTTACAGTTGACAGGTTTTGACAAATACAGATTTTAAAGCCAGAAGGGGCCTTTACATCATTTAATCTGACTGTACATTCTGCTTTTTGCCAGGGACTTTGACGTGAACTCTGCAGAATTTTTGAAATCTATGGAAAACCATTTCATTGAAACCTCCTTTCCATGGTTGTGGATCTGACAAAAAAGCAGGTGAACCATAGAGTCAGTGCTAAAAGCCTTAGCAGAAAGCTCTTAGAATCTGAGGGTGAGAACACCCCTGTTTTGAAGGAAACTGTGATAAGTGGTTTAAAGTGCAAGTGCATTGCACCCCCATCTCGGATAAATAGACAGCCACTCAAAGCAAAAATATGAGATTGGTGTGTAATAAATTTTAAGACTGTTTCAATATTCAGGTCAGACTGATGGAAGTATTTTAAGTCCTGGAAAAGGACTTGAATATGTAAGAAGAAATCCTTGCTAGGCTAAGTGTGATCCCTGATGTCCTTTCATGTAATGATTTGCCAGCAGAAGTCACACTACTAGAAATTTCAGCCGCAGAACTGTTTTGTTTCTGTTACGAATTCAAGGAGAAATTGGCACAAGCTCAGGCTTCTGTTGTTATAGAAGGAAGAGGAGGAGGCAGAGGGCTTATTTGGCTAATACTGTGATTTTGTGTAAATGTGTCCCAGTTGTCACTTAGGTGTTAGAGAGCCTAACACAGTCGTCTTCAAGCAGAGAAATGCACTGGAGATCCCCAAAGAGCTGTCTGTGTATATAATGCTAATGTCAGTCTCCGTTTCCACACCTCAACCTTCATCGATGGAGGAAAACTTCATATACCGTCCCATCTGCTCTCTGCGGATGATCTCCTTGGGTTTTGCTGTAGGTCTCAAAAGTGGGCAGTGGCAGTGATTTATCTGTTTGATAAGGGGAAGAGAGGCCTCCCTGGGTTTACAGATTTTCAAACAATAAAGTCTGACAATCTGAGTGGGTACAAGGCCAACACTGCCAGGTTTTATGAATGACTACTTGTAGCTATGCAAGTTGCGTCATATCCCAGGACCAGCTAGATAGACAAAGGACTTTCCCTCTACATGCTTTTGAAGGTTCAAGACCTTGTCCAAATCAGAAGAAGTCTCTGACCTCTTGAGGCAAGTTATCTTCCCCTCCTCTGTGTCCAAGGATGCAGGGACTGAGCTCCTATGGTCAGCATAGGAAGCCTGGTTCACAAGGGATGATGCAAAAGCCACGACAAGTTTTGCCACCTGCACATAGTCCCGGGGTGACCTTCAATTATTATACTCCAATCTTTTTTATAACTGTTGTTTAAATAATATGGCTTTCCTTGACAATGATAATCAGAAGGGAAATGTCACAGCAGATAGATTCCAGGGGAAAAGAATGAGCTGAGTGGAACCACGATATGCTCAGTCTTGGCTATATTCAGACTCATAAAACTTTTGCCTCTGGATGTTAGAGCAGATAATAGCACATAGATAGACAAGCCATATTGCCTAGAATAAATCCTTCAGTAATGGGTGCATTAAAAATACAGTAGACAGATTAGATGGATTTATCTATCTATTTCAGATAGTAAGAAAAAGTAGACACGAGTAGCTGAGGAACTGTTGAGGTAAGAGGCCATGTGGATACTGAATCGCCTGGAACACTGGGCCTGCATCTCTGGAGAACACCACTAAGGAAGACTTGCCAGACAGAGTCTGGACCTGGGTTGTCCTGAGTTTCTATGAGACAAGTCACTGAATGACTTGGGCATGTCAATCTTTCTATGTTTCTGTCTGAACATCACTGAAACTTCCTTTTTAGTTGCAAGTTCCATGGGAAGTAGCCTCATTTGCTCAGGGACCAGTTCTTCGGTTTGGCCCCAGGAGTTGCTCCTAGTTGCTGTGTTAATTCACTAAAAGTTTGAGGAGAGGAAGCGTGCTAAAAGTGATGAAGTAGGCATGATTCATTAAATCAATTTATTTTCAAATTATTTCCCAAACTCCAATGGCAAAAGTCCCAGGCGCCCCTTCATCTTTCTTTCTCCTCTGCATCTCACAGGACATGATAGCCTCCAGTGTCAAAGCAGATGTTTTGAGTAAACAAGATGTGGTAATACAGACTCCCTACCCGCACCTCCCCATTAGCCTGCAGCTAAATATACCCCTTCAAATCTTCCAGAGAATCATCTCTGTGCTGTGCTTGTTTGCAGCTGGTCTGGCTTGATCAGGAGGGTCTTGAACACAGAGTAGGCTGGTGTTGGATTTTGGCAGCTTTGTTAATGCTTTCTGTTTTCCTTTCCCTTTTTCTGCTACAGCGTTCTGCAGTGCTTGCCAGAAAAGAGGCAGATTGGGGTTGGTTGCTGTTCTTCACAGTAAACTGTAAGTGGTTCAGAGGAAGGACTGTGGCTGGGTTTATTTTATTTTGGTTTTTTTTTTGTTTATGTGCAGCTTACACAGTAGTATCTGTAGATGTAGACAACTATAAGGTAATATTAATGGTGATGGCAAAAATAAAATGTTTGTGGTTCTGTGTCCCGTTTTTCAATCCACCCTAATATAATAATCTTTGGGGAAAAATAATAACAACAAAAAAGGCTGGAGGGGATGCGATTTCTCTGTTAAAATAATGTGTACCTCTACTGACTAATCACTCAGGGGGGTGTGCTGATACTGTTGTCTTGCACTGTTGTTTTACTCTGAAGGTTTGCTGTGCGCTCAGACCGTGCAGTTCAAGTTCTTCTGTTTTAATAAGTTGCTGCACCTTTGCCCAAGGCTGTGATTGAATATGTGGGCAGTTACTGTGGTTCAGCTGACACTTGGAAACTTATTATTCTGTGTTAACTTGATTTTGAATTTGCACCCTAGGGGGTTTATTTAAATCAAATACTCATTTTTGTGGTGCCAAGCTGAATCAAAAGCTCCAAATTTCACTGAAGTGCAGAAAAATCCCAACCTATGAAAATTCCAGAGCAAACAGAATTGACAGTGCTAGGTAGTAGGTAGAAATGCTTTCAAAATCGGAGAGGATTTTATTGTAACTGTTGGCAAACCACGTCTGAATTTCAAGCTTGTACAGAATTAGGAGATAAGAAGTGTTACTGAAGTTTTGTGTTATGCGGCATACATTCCACCTGGAATGTATGGGCAGTAGTGTCCCATCCTGGCTCTACCAAAGACAGTTTGAATGATTTCCCTGGGGCACCAAAACGCTCGTGGGGAGACCAAGGTATATAAGGAGAATAAGTTGTCAGGGTGTGGAAGAATTAGTGCTGGTTGTTGCTGACAAGATGTGTCTGGTCTGATCTGGCTTGACTCTTTTAATGCTCTCTGTGAGCATTTTTGCTGTCTGGATGGCAAGGCATGATCCTCCTGTCTGTGGGAAGGGTCCCAGGTCTGATGGTACAGCTCATCTGATGAAAGATTCAGACCCAAGTACCCACGCTGCATCTTGAGGAATCCCAGCTACTGAAAATAAGTAAGAGATCTTTCTGAGATTTTAAATGTGTTTTTCTTCCAGCAGTGACACCTGCAAAATGACCACTGTTTTCCCAAAAAGCATCGTCATCACTGCTGTAGCCTTTGTGTCCCCTTGCTATTGTAAGGGACAACTCTCAACAGTATGTAGCAAACAAAAATACAAATCCAGGATGATGAAAGGGCGATAATAGTCTCACAAGTCTTTGGCTTAGCTAAGGACGTGTTATAAAAAAATCTACTGTGGCAGCACAGACTATAGCTGGAACTATACATATTTTCAGAACCATCACTGTAATTATTTCTGGATACCAAACACTCTTCCAGAAAAAAAAAAAAAAAAAAAAAAAAGTAATTATAAGTGTTAACATTCTGATGCCAGATCTCCATCATTAGAATAGCCATGCAGACATTTAAGACAGAAGGGTTAGATTGGGAGGGTGGGAGTAGTTTTCAGCCGCAAGGCTAGAATAGACATGGTCCCTCCCCCAGGCAGTCTGGGGTGGGGCTGCAGCATCCTTTGGCTCCTTCGCCCATCAATCTGCCCCTGAGAGATAATCTTTTCCCTTCCCCCAAAGCACTTTTAATCTGAAAAGTGAGTGGGTGAAGCCGGAGTGGAACGTGGAGGGCAGATGAATTAATAGTGGCAAGGGCATGTTTTCACATATGCTAACCCATGTGTACAATTCGTAGGAGTAATAAGTCAATCTTACTGCCTAGTGGGACAGAGGGTTTTAAAGGCATCATGGCTGAGCTAGGGGAAAGCTTGAAGGCAGAGCACAAAAGTAGAGGTTGTACAGGGAGGTCATGTGCCGGCACTTCTTGTAGCATCTATTATTAGAGTTCTGGCTTGTCTGAAAATGTTAAAAATAAAATGGTACATCATGGAGTGCAGTGAAAGATTAATTATGCTGTTCTGGATGTCATGTTTGGGTCCTTACACACCCTAACCTCATGTAAGAGTAGACTTTTTTTAAAAATATGTTGGGTTTTTTTAAAGCTTAATATGCTTTTGATCTTTTATGCAACCCAGGATTTGAAGGGGGGGATGTGGAAGAGTCATTTGCATTCTATAAAGCCACTTGCTGTTCATGAGGAAAATCACATCACACCACATCACAATGTGAAGGCAGCTGCATGAGGCAACTGTTTGGAAGGGCCCACCACAGTTTCTTGATGATTTGAAGTACATGTGAACACATTGTCTCTGATGATCAGCTGACGTAAAAGGGCAGAGTTCTTCTGACTTTATTAAAGCTTACCTGATTTCAGTGGGGATTTGTCTATTTGTGTTCACAGTATATATTAGTTCCCAATATATGATGAATAACAATAAAAAAGACCTATCAGACCTCTGATAACAATAGCTGAGAGGACACTAACACTGTCAGGATATACCTCAGCATTTAGAAAACATTCTGCCAAATTAGAAAAGAAATTGCAAAGCAGGGAGGCTGGAAAATTCTCAGAATGTGTTTACAGGCTCCTTTAATTCAGTGCCATTTCATTACATTGCCAAAATTAATCACTGTCTTCAACTCCTGTCTTGGCTTCTTATTTACTGCTAACTTGATCTCCTTGGTGAGATTTTATTGCTCCCAAGCATCATGCTCTTTTAACATAAGATCCAATACAGATTGCAAAAAAATGAATAATGTAGGGACCAAGCAAATAGGAACTTTGGGGTCACATGTGACCTGTTAAATGTAACACCTATTCAATTAAATACATAGTGTATGTACAGCCTCAGATCCTTACGTATGAAAAAATTGGATTATGTGTTGTTAGCTACCAAGAACAAGGAGCACAGATGTAATGGCTAAGTAGTGCTCTTTATCAAAATAACAGTCTGAGAAGGAGAGCAGTCTGCCCACAAGCCCTACTGCAAACACAGTATCCCCAGTGCTGCCTACCTGGCACTTTGTTGGAGCCCAGCTGTTCCCTCCCCTGCCATCTCCAAGTGGCATGAAGTTGGTTTTGGTATGAGAAGAGCTGTCCCACGTGGGACGTGGGGAGAACTGAGACAGCTCTGTTTTGTTTAAAACCTGGATTTGGTTTGGATTAGGCCTCTGAGGTGCTGTATAACTACAAAATGGTCTTTACTGTGCTGAGCTTCTTCCCTCTCATGTTGTTTTTTTTTGGTCCATTGCCATTTTTAAAGGATGGGGACCACATTTCACTCTGTGTATATGGTGTCTAGTGCAACAGGGCCCTGACCCGAGCTGGCTGTTTTGAGATGCAGTGTATATTTATTAAAAGATTTCTCTAATAAAATGCTAGGATGTAATAAAGGCAAATGCCCCAAATGTCACTCCTTCCTTGACCTTTGGAAGATCAGACTGAAAAAAAAAACCAAAACAAGAAAAACCAAAGAAAACCACCATGAAATTCATAAGAATTCAAAATACTTTCAAGTGTCTTGGAATAGATTATGCATGGGGAAATTGTGCCAGTTGCTTCTGCATGTCTTGGCTAGATTTATCAGACTGCTAAGAGAAGTGCTCACATGAGTAGGAAGAGTTGTAATGAATGAAAGCCATATGGCTGAATCCTTCAGAAAATATCCTCCAGTGCATCAATGAGAAAGTGGGAGTTAACCTGGCTCAGGCAGGGAGCCTGTTCTGATATCATAGAAGATGGCTAATGGTATTTAATCACTTTCTTTCCCCATGTCAGCACTACTCCCTCAACAATTCCATTGCCTCTGATTAGCAGCAACCCATTTTAATCGGCTAGTGATGATGAACCCCTTTGGCATAAATAGGTGCAGCCTCAAAAGGCAGTGAGGTCGTTACTGTTCCTTATCCATAGCACAATAAGGACCATATGTACGACTAAGTTTAGGACACTGTTGTGCCAGGTACTAGAAATGTGGTGTAATAACAGATACTGCTTTCCTGAAGGACAGACCTAGCTAAGAAATCTCAATCAGAAGAATTATTTCAATGTTAGAGAGGAAAGAGAAGGTGTGGAGGTAGATCTCTGAAGCCTCTGCTGTGAATATCTCTGCATCCTGTTCATACCCAGCTTGCAGGCACTAGGCTCTTCTTCCGCAGGTGATTTGAGATCCTTCAAAGAGTCGGGGGGGGGGGGGCAGTGAAAATCATCACATTGCATATTTTAAAGGGAGGACACAAGTTGAGAGATTGTTTTAGTGTGAGCAACCTGATAGCAATCTCAGAAGATATATTTTGGAATGATAGGTACCGGCAATCAGGTCTTGCAAGGGCATATAGTTATTGCGTAATAATTTCCCATTTGTCATACAGGGTTACATGCTTTCATAAGGTGTGGAGTTGCTTTTTACACAGCAACCACATAGCCTGGGGCACCTGATCCTGAGTGAAATCGCTGCACTGCAGAATAGTGTCTCTGAATAGACAAATATTCCATTCTGCTACCATGTGATGATCTTTTTTATTGTCTATGTATCTTAGGTCTCAGAAGGCTCATGGAGATGCTAATTTTTCTCTTTCAATCTGCAAGGGAACTCAAATAATTTTGGGAAAAGTTGTGTGTCTCACAGCTGGACATTTCATTGTTCTGCTGACTGTAACACATGGAAGACAGTAGCTCAAAGGCAGAAGTTGAAAGGGAAAAATATGCATAGTTGGGAAAGAACATGCTCTACTGTCGAAATGAAACATGGAGCCTAACACCAGAGATGTTTGGAAGTAATGATTTAAGTAAATAGTTCCATGTGCAGCAGACTAATGATTTCTTTTGATTAGGCCATGATACTCCCTTCTCCTTTTTTTTGACCTGGAAGAGACAACAGATGTTGCAGATGGTCTAGGCATGCATGGATGACTGAGCAGTCAACACTTCTTTAAGGAACAAGCTGAAATAAATGCCATGTCCCTCTGATGCTGTAGGGCTGAAAAAGCAGCTTTCCAGGCTACATACAATCTCAGTACATTATACAGGCCTCTTGTAAAAAGTTGATTCCGTTAAGAGCTTTATCCTGCTATCAGATTTGGGTGAAGATGGACAAAATGCATTCTAAAAGTTCACATGAGCCTTGTTCCCCTGTGAAAGGAAAGAATCTGTAAATTGTATGTGAAGAGTTTTCTTGGAAACCTTGAAGCAACTAAAGCATATAAACACAGAAAGATCAGGGAATGTGGGCAAAAGGGTTTGGTTGCTCACATGGGCAGCTGATTCAGCCTTAGGACATCACTGTTCATGGTGAGAATTTCTGAATACCTCCTGGTGCCAAAACTAAATCTGTGATGCTCCTGCACTATTTCTACTCACTGCTGTTATTGCTTCCCTGTACCACTCTGCCTCACCCATGCAGTTGCCATTTCTTCACTTTGTGACCATTCAACTTTCTCTTTGAGGACAGGATGCTGGAATTCTGCAGGAGGTAAGAATCTCATATTTCTAAATACTGTTTCATTATTTTTTTTTTTTTTGCTGGTTTCTACCCAGCAGAGGACAGAGGCAAGAGCTTGAAAATATAGATCAAATCCTAAAACTTCAAATACAAATAGCAAGATAAAAGGCCCTTAAATGCTCTGGGAGCTGAAGGAGTCATCATTTTAAGCTGGAAATGCTGAACACATTGTTGCTGGTGTTATGGACTTTCTTGGACATTCTTGGACAATGTTATGCCATTCTTGGAAGGTATAGAAGTGGATAACAAAGTAGAAATCAACAGAAATACATTGACTTGAATCCATTGGTATATATCCACTGGCTTTCTGTCTCTTTTGGTGTCTTCCACTGACATATCTTCTATTTTGCCTTTGAGTACTCAGGCATGAAGAACAAATAAATTCTAAACCCAGTACAGTCCTCAGCTTCGAAAGAGAGGAGTAAATACCAGATACTCCATCTTTTTTAGATCCACCTGGGCTGAAATCCTGACTTTCTTGAACTCTGTGGTAGAACTCTTTGACTTCAATGGATTTAGTTTAGAGTCTTACTGTCTCTGTTCCTGACTTGTCCAATACGGCCCTGCAGGTCACATTTCTGCAAATGCTCTCCTCCTACAGTTACGTTTGCCTTGTCTGTTTACACTGTCACTTATTTTCAAAAGCCTACAGCTCTTCTGTATTTCTATGTAGGCTCTCAGCCAGGGCTTGGACTGTTGCTGCAATGTTAGCAGTGTTATCTTGAAGATCCTTTCTAACATAACATAAAAGGTATATGCAAAGAGGATATTTGCTCATTTTTTAATATAAAAGGTGAATGCAAAACTCTTATGACATTGAATAACTGTCACTGGAACTTAATTTGGATAAAGACCCTAAGGTGAAGCTTTCATCTGAACTAGAGGTGAGTCTGAACTTATTAGAAGCAGCATCACATTTATGAGAGGTTCATATTTGCATCCGTGAGTCTATCTGTGATCTTTAATCTTTTGAGTCTGCAAATTTTGGCTGGAGATTTTCCAGGAAAGTGGTATTGAACCTCCCACTATACGTTTTACAGGAAAAGTCTTGCTCTTGAGGCAAGGCTCTTTGGAGGGAAGGTCTATCCAAATCTCACAGAACTTAGGCTGGATCTTATTCTGAAGGCAGATAAAAGTGTTGAAAACTCGAGTGGGTATGTCTGCATGCACTTCTATCATACTTTTGATTAGAATGAGATATAACCTGAGAGATTGGCTTGTCATAGCCTGTGGTTTCTAGTCTAGCAAGTCACACCTTTGTGCAATGTAGACACATATCCCTACATGGATAACACCACTGGATCTCAACAATGCTGAGCTCCCCTCTGGGCACAAGCTAATGAAGGTGAATCAGAGCTTCATACTGACTTGAAATGTGCTAACAGACCTTTCCAGGCAATGGGCTACCTTCTTTGCAAATGGCTTCTATTTCTGGCAGTGTACCAAGTGTAGCAGATAAACCAAAGTTTCTCGTGTATGCTCATCTGGTGGTGTGCACTCCACTCTGGGAATTCCTCCTCACACTCAAGCTTACCTGAGCTTGCAGAAAAGGTGTCTAGTATATATAAAAAAAAATAATAGACTTTTCAGTAACAACAACAAATACTATTTGGTTTACTTGTTAATCAGCTAAAAGTATTGTTGATACACAAGACTCATAAATGAAAAATTAACTCCACCATAAGAGAAGCACAGTGAGCGAATCAGCATGTCACCTTAATACATTATTAGGTAAGAGGCTACATTAGCACTGTAAACAACTGTTACTTCATTTATTTTCTGTGCATTTTTGTATGTATTTCTGAATATGTTCTGATATGTTTAACAATTCCTGTGTGGCTGTCACAGGAAGGCATTGGCATTCAGTACTAGGTATCTTAGACATAAAGATTACAAGTGAAAATAATAAAAAAAAATGTCTCCAACTTTGCCAAGCCAAAGTCTGAAAAGGTGCAGTTCATTCTGTAATTAATGTTGTACTTTGTATCAAATTAATCTTTCAGAGTCCTCTATCCCTAAAGAAGTCAAGATAGTCTATCATGATACACTTATCTTTCATTATCTTTAAACACATAACATCTAAATATATAAAAACCTAATGTCGACTCATAAAACAAAAGGATGCTTATTTCCACAATCACTGTTCTGTGCAAATTGAATGAGTTTCAACATAAAAATAATATAAGTTGCTTAGTCTTCATAGACAGGAAGGTTTTTCAGACTTATACAGAAGTTTGACAACACTGAAAAGCTGGGGGAGAACAAAAAGCAGAGAGTAACAGTACAGATGACAGAATTAAACTGCACAAGAAGGGGGTCTCAGTAGTCCTTGTGAGGACAATCTCAAAAAATCTATCTGTCTATAATGTGTAAAGTGTTAGAAAAATGTTTCGTAGTCTGTCTGTCCCAGAAAAGAAGAAAAAGAGACAGTTTCTGGTGAACATAAAATGTTCACCAGAACATATGATGTTTCCGAGACAAGGGCAGTACAGCAATGATGATTACATTTGGCTTTTTTTCTCCTCAAAACTTACATGTCATAAACTCAGCCATAATATTTTCATTTAATATCTCATAGAGGTTATTCTCCCCTCATTAGCTGATGGCATGCTGCAAATTGCTTAAACCCATTTGTATGGGGGAAAGGGAGGTGGGGTCTTCTCTTATTAATCATTGTCACGGCTGCCTTGGAGCCAGTTGCAGTAAAGGAGGAGCCCAGAGATAATGAAGACAGCTGGTGCCCTGGATGATATCACTGGTCTCCAGCCCCCTGCTTAACACCCCATCCTTCAGAGAGCTGAGCTCTCCCTCCTACATCATGCATGTCACTAATTGTGGGACAGTTTGTGTGTGTGTGGCTCCTCTCTCTCCATATTCCCATACTGACAAACATTTCCTGCAACATTGCTGCACCTCCAAGAGTAAAACAAGCTCCTTGCTTCCTCTACCTGGTAACTGGGTTTGCCTACCCCAGGGGTATCTTATGTTCCATACTTTCCAGGGTGAAAATTCTTGTTCTCAGAAGTAGAGGAATCCATAAAATGTCTGTCTATTGCATTGCAGCAAATTCACTCATATTTGGGATAACATATCATAAATAAAGGATCAGGGAGAAAAAACCCGCAACAAACCCAAATAAAATCCTGTCACATTGGAGAAGGTATAAGAAATCACAAAATTTCCTGATGCAAGTAAAACCTGGCTGTCTGGAAAACATGAGGGAAAAACAGCAGTGTGGAGGCAACTTTGGGCACAGAATGGGACTAGAATGATTGCACACCAAAGCTCTAAAACGGAGTGAGAAATCAAAAAACACAGATTCAAGGGTAATATTGCTTTCCTTATTCTAATTGAGATCCTTGGTCAATATCATCAGAAAGTGATATTGAAAGAAAGAATTCTGTGCATTTTTAAATCCTTGTATGATGCAAGGACTTGCACAGAGGCAAAACTGAAGTCAATAGTGAACAGCATTTACCGCAGAATATTTAACTGCAGCTTTGTCAAATGGGTATTTATCATGCTTTTAAGAAATATATAAACAGAGAACCAGCTTTTCTTTTCAGATTGAAAAGCTGAGAACACTTCAAGAGACCAAGTAACATTTTGAACTATTTGTGAGAGCATCTCAGCATTTTGTGTAAAGGTGGGCTTTGCCAGGTCCAGGTTTTTTTTTTGTTTAAGGATTGTGCCACTTTCTGTTTTACTTTCCAGGAATATTTCAGCAGCAGATTTTCATTGGCAGAGGCATTTTTGAAAGCCAATGTCAATGTTGCATATGGGCATATCTGAGGAAACCAAGTTTAAAATTTGTACATGTGCCAAGAGGTTATTGTATACATATTCAATCAGGGAAAAAGACGAGTCCCATCTGATTTATCTGACTGACCCAGTTCTCAGCCATGCAGCTCCTGTGTATGTTGGGATCATCTCAGCAAACTTCTGCAGATTTCCTGGGACTGTATTTTCTGCCAGGTCAGACTCTTTGGAAATTCCTTGGTGTGTATATTTTCCAAGGCATAATTACAGACTATTAGACGTGCTTGCTATACACCCATACACACAGACATGCGTAACTGTATTATGCAAATGTTGACCGTAACACAAATCGTGTTGCTTTGCTTCATCCTTATTTGCATTTCCTGGTAGCTTCCAAAAATGAGGTCCAGCTTAGAAATGGGCTTCCAATCGACAGTCTCGCTATAGACCTGCCCTCTGCCTCTAATCCCATCCAAAATTTGGGGGGAGTTCAGATGCTTCTCCAAACATTGGTGGTTGGCTCCAGCACTGATCGGAACTCATTTGCTTTTGTTATCTGATGGGTGATGAGTCTGAACAGCTCACCATGTGTGACTAAATCCACCACAGGAGCTCGCAAATCCCAGCCTTTTGGGAGCGAAAGCTTCCTTTGGCCACAGTTCGAGCTTTCCTGTCAGGACATTTCAAACACTCCCATCACAGGAGTTATTGCTCATATGGGAGCAGGTATGTTAACACATTCTTGGCGAATCACCAAGCAATGGAGCACAAGACTCAGTGAAGGTATTGATGGATTTGTGTTCAGGTTTTATGAAAACCTCTTTTAACAATGGGTGATCAGTGGATACTGAGCACATTTTATGTCTTGTGCACTTTATTTGTTTATACATGGAAGGTTACAGTATGATTTGATCACAGATACACTATAGTGACTATCATGGGGAGCAGTTATTTGAAAACAGAGGGTTTTTTAATCGAGCATGAAAATGTTTAATGGTATTTGAAGCCTAAATGTTGAAGCTAGCCAAATTTGGACTGAAAATAACAGACACTTTTCTAACGGTGATGGTAATTCAACAAGAGAACGAACAACTTCCTAAGATTATTGTGCATTTTCCATCATTAGGAAACTTTTAATTAAAATAAGAGATATGATCCAGCTTATTGGTTTTCAGCCTGTGTTTGGAGGACTGCTTCAGGCACATGGGCTGCTTCAAAAAGATTGCAGAAAAGCTGATCTAGCAGTAGGTCTCAATTTCTTCTACCTAGAAGACTCCTGGGAACTCTTAAATGACTTGCAAATAATAGTAAAGCAGACTTAAAACAATTGTGAGCAGCTCCACTTCCACAACTGGACCTGAAGCAGGAATTAGTCCAGAGAAGACCTGTGGTATGCATGGCATCTGTTCAGGTGGTTGCAGATAAATTCCTATGTCCTTAACATCTAAAATTTTTTCAAATCACGATGTCTGAAATTTTGTTGCATTATTGTCTTCATGATTTTGAACGTAACATGTCAGTTCTGTTGAGGAACAGAAACATGTGTAACTTGTCAATGTAAGGAGCTGGAGGTGTTTGTCAGCTTGTAGGACTGGAAACCTACTAAAGGTTTATTTACTATATTTAGGTACATATTCTTTGTTTCTACATGAGTGACTGCATAACATGAAAGTGTGAGTGTCTCTACCTACTAATATTATGATGTTCGTCACTTCTGGCAGACCTAAAATTATCTATAATGCTCTTTTGGTGATTTAAACCTTGTTTTCTCCCTCATGTGGTTAATCCCCTATTTCTGCATTAAAATGTTGGCACCCTTTGGTTGAGAAAATCCTATTTAAATGAGATGGTATACTATTATTGCATGGGTGGAGTAGTAAATTATAATAGAACAGTGTAGTGCCTATCAAGATATGTTAAATTCTCTGAAAGATGACGACTTTAACAAGGTCAAATAGTAAATGAAGCCAGTAGTAAGTGGAACCATCTTGTGTATGTAGCTCCACTGAAACAGGTGCTGCATCAGCACAGAACAAAGAGGCCCATCCCTGCCTTTGAAAAAATTTATTGTTTCAAGGAAATAGGTTAAAAGCAAATGCCAAAACAGCTTTTTCCTCATTCATTTAAGTCTTTTGAACGTACCAGAAGTCAGACAGAATCACAAACCAATGCATGAAATTCTCGAGGGACCAGTTTGTCTCAGAAACCATCACTGTCTGTCAGGACTATCTACTTCTAGCTAGTTGACATAAAAAATTAATGCAGAACATATGACTGAAATGGCTGTAAAATATCAAAATTACTACCTAGGGTGAGGGTTTACATGTTTATTTTAAACATGTTTTTTCTACAGGGAGACTACAGAAGTCTGCTTTGTAGCCTGTTTTGGGCTTGTGACAACTGGGGTAGAAATGCTGTAGCTGAGCATTGATACATATTTGAGATTTTTGGCAATATTTCCCTGCTGGTTCAGGAAGACTGACAGGAGGAAGAAGCACAGGAAGGTCTGGGCTCGCTTCCTTACTCGCCAGGGAGTTTCAGGGAATAGATGGGGTGAGTGACGGACTAAAAAGAAATCCTTGAGAGATTTGGATCCTCCTTGGATTGCCCCAGGTGATCAGGTCCTGGTGAAGCCTGGGGAGGTGCATTCAAGCCTGCAGGAGACAAATCAGCAGCTGTTTCATCTGGCTGCCACCTGCAGAACTTGCACTACTGCAGGTTTGACATTAAAAGTGAAATAGGCTGATTTTCTCCTTGTAGAAGTTCAATGTTCTTCAGGTTCCCATGGTAAACATACGCCACGCTGACATCAGTCCCAGGTGAGAGATGCTATGTATAATTTTAGAAGATAATCCAGAACTCATTGCGAAATGTAGGCATTTATAACAGCGACTGCCTGGAGAGAGAAGAAACATGTATCATCATGCTCTTCTCTCAGAAAGGGGAATTTGCCTGAACACCACAACAGGGATGAGCCTGGCCAGCTGCCCTCACTGTGGGGAGAGCAAGCCTGATGGCTGCAGCAGGCCATGATGATACCTGGGGCTTGTTTCTTCATGGTCCAGGCAGCAATGGGAGTTACCAGCCGCTCTAAGTCCTTCTCGCCTTCCAGCTATCTCACACCCTGTGAGGCTGTGCCACCTCCGGAGCCCTCAGGCCGATGGATAGGGCTGCACAGGACAGTCTGTGGATCTGTCTCAAAAGAATTTCATTTGCTATAGCGTTATAGAAATTATTTTCAAATTAAAATTAAATCTGTGGGTTAGTTTCAGCTGAATAAGAAAGCGAAGAGATTTAGAGAAAATGAAACTGCTCACTTTTTCAATTTAAAGGAAATGAAAACTAGAAAATTGGAAAAAATGGAAAACCAAAAGCATGAAATAAAATGTAAATAAAGTATTAGTAAAATGAAGTAAAAAGTTTTGTTTCAGGTAGAACAAGAAATCTTACTTGTACAAGACCCCTCCTCCCAGTGATACTTAGTTATTTAATTCTATCAAACAATTACATAGGCAAATATGTTTGGGGCTAATACAAGACAGCTGTGCAAAACATTTTATGTTCAGCTTTTGAATTAAAAATTCCACGGTCTGCACAGTTGTGGGTACAACTAACTGTTCTGTAACACAGTTGTCTGGAAGGACATACAGCCAGACAAGAATCCTGATCCTAAATTATTGCATGCATTTTTGGTAACCACCCAGCTCTTAACAGAATGACTGTGTTCCCGATGGGCTATGTCAAATCCTGTTGTATAATGTTACTTATCCTGATACGTATCAGTCGCAATTACTGTCTGCATTCAGGAAGATGTTACGATGTCACTTGGACCAATAACAAAGAAAACAAAATCCTTTTCCTCTTTGAGTGAAGATTGCATCTTCTCAGCATGGGAAATGAGTCTATCATATGCTTCAGGACATTCATCTTCTTCATTTAGGGCAGAATCCTGGGCACGGCCTGCCACATCCAGAAAGGCAGTTTCAAATCCATGAACTCTTTTTATGCTTGTTACTGATATTAAATAGAGCAGGACAATGTTTGTTGCTGGAAATTTGCTTTTCAGATGAAAATACTATAGTGGAGATATTAATGGATGTTGAAAGTGGGAGGTTGACCTATTTGTTGCCAGACTGTGACTAAAATTGCAAGCCAATGGGATAAACACCTGTATTGTTGCGTGCTTTCTACTATACATTTTATGCACTTTGGAGGAGTGCAACAGTTATGTATTGTGCTCTCTGTTGAAATGTAACATGTAGGATTTGAGGTATCTCTGATGCCTGGGCCAGGTAATCCAACACTCTGCCTCTTAAGAGTTTTTCAGTCCCTTCACAGCTCATGTAGCCTTCCTTGCCAGCTCCCAAGCCCTGTGCTCCTTCTTCTCCTTCCTGCTTCCATTTGTATATCCAATTATTTATATCAAATCCCTCAATGACCCCCTTAAGAAGGAGCTATATTGTGCTTTATTACTTGTAGCTGAGTGTTTCTGCCCATAGTCTCTGCATTCTGGTATTCCTGCAGATCCCCAGAGTCCTCTAGGAAGCCGTGACAGACCAAGTCATCCACTCTATAAATCAGAGTTTTCCCCAACAGGCCAGTGAGAGCCCTCCTGAAAACCAGAACATGTATTTACCTGCTAAAGCAGGAGTGTAGATACCCAGTTGATTTTCGAAACTGCTGGCTGCTGTTCTTTACTGAGATTCCAATCCTGAACTTTGAATATGCATCAGTTTTCCTTCCTGTATGCCAGTTAAAAATAAGTATTTTTTGTTGTTGTTGTTACCCCTGAGAACTTTGTTCACCTCAAATCTACATAAAGGCTTAGGGAAAAGACTGTCTCTCTGCCAGAAAGGTCTTGGATAAGCATCTATGAAAGAGTTAACAAGGTCACTTTCCTTGTGTTATTCATTAGCTCTGTATCTGTCACAGCCATAAATTGTGAAAACCGCTGCTTAAAATACTTCCAGGATTTCTCTGTGTTGCCCACAAGCTCTGTTGCATATGCAGTAATCACACCACTCAGTACAGAAGAGCAATTCAGACTGTGGTTTTAAGCTGTCCATCCTTACTGGCGGCATTGCATGTGGGGCAGCCTCTGGAATTGTGTTCTTCTGAGGCAGCCTGTTTATCTGGAATTTTCACCCTTTTCCTTTTGAACTGACATGTTGCATTCATCTCTTTTTCCTCAGCTTTTGCCACTGCACAACTGTTTCACAGGCACAAAGAATTACTGAAATTCAGCACATGGAAATTATTCTTAAGAGCTGCCTGCAAGTGAAGAAGTACCAGAACACAGCTGGACTGGGGACTGGTTAGGACGGAGCCTCTTTCTCTTCAGAGATGATCTCTTAATTGTTTGTACAGTGCCTTGCACACTGAAACTGCTACTGGAAACATCTCTAGCACTAACATGCCTACAACCCTTCTCTGGCAGTTTCCCTGCTATTAAACTTTTTTTTCTCTCAAAAAGAGGGGGTGGCTGCACCCAGGCTGCCTGTTGGGAGTGGGCAGTGGGCTGTGATAACTCCAGGGGGATTGTTTAGGAATGTGCTACTTGTCACAGGCCAGAAATGTGCCATGAGACATTCCACAATTAAATGGTAGAGATGACAGACTTTTGGTGTCCTGCAATGCTCCATGGGACTCTTTAATTTGCTGGCATATGCATAGGCTTTTTGTCTGTTACCACTAGGAGTTAATACAAATACTAAATGCTAAGAGACAAAGCCACTGGTACACTTAATGCCTTGCAATAGATCTTATTCCATGAGCAGTGAACTGGGTTTGTCAATCAACAAGACTAGTTCTGACTCACAGCCCAGATTACTCATGGGTTTTATCGAAAGACTATCTAGTAGAAAATATATAGGTGAGCCAGAACATAATGACCCTAAATCAGTTTTTTTTGGCTCCCAGTAGCATGCTTCACCCATGTGGCTGCAGGGTCACACTCTTCCTTGCTTACTCTTTTCATGTTCCCATTTTGGATGTGCCAACTGGGCCAACGTGGACAGAAGATGTGCAAGAAGTCAGCATGTGGCTTGCTTTGAAGGATGGTGGTTAGACCATGCCTTGGAGAAGTGGGTGACGAAGGCTTGAAACCTCTTAGGCCAAGGAGGACTTGGGACCCTGCATTCCCAGGATTGTACTTTAATCGTTAGGTTGTCATGCAAAAAGCGGTCGGAGTCCCCTCTTCAAGCTATTCTGTTATTGTTTTCATTTTCCAGGGCACTACTCTCACAAGAGGCCTTGATGCTCAAGAGCTTTTGCTGCATGGACTAGATTAAAGCCACAGAAGGGTGGAACTTTTGTCTGCCTCCCTCTCTTCTCACTGCAACCATTTCCTACCCAAGAGCTCAAGAAAACTGCTGCCTTAGCATCTAGGAACCCTGAATTGCCCTTAGGAGGTGTCTGATCTCATTCTTGCTTGTATTAGGAAGTCTAGGTGTCTGAGCTACTCTACTAGGGCCAACTACCTACTTCTTAGACATCAGAGGAGATGTCAGGCACCCGAAGATGGATGGTGTAACTTAGGTCCCACTCCAGACTTTAACTTCTAACTGTACTGGTTTTTGTCACACCTGCATTAGAGCACCAATGGTTTAAACTGGCAGACTCTGCTCTAAGGGATTTATTCTGTCCTGAATTTAGATGCATAGGAGTGAACAGGTTGTGTGTGAACCCTGGTTACATGTCTAAAGCATGCTGGTTTCCACGACTTCACACACATTTCAGTAAACATGCCCTCAGACAAGCAGCTACCAAACCAACTGATCCACCAGGCAGTCACTGGGGCTTGCAAATTAAATGCAAAGACAATCCTAAAAATCAGAATCATAAATGTTTCAGGCTAATTTATTCTGTAAAGCTGGATTAATAAAGAAGCGGCTCCTCTGTTAAAACATCATCTGCCAGGGAGCAGCCCACAAAGAATTAGAGCAGGCGATTTTTATCTCATTCCCACTCCTTCTCATTCCACCAAAAAGAAGGACTCATGCGGCAAATTGCTGACACATCCTTAATCAAAGGTGTGTGAATTGCTCACATCAGTGTAATTTTATTATTCTGTTGCTGGGATACTTTAATAATAATAATAATGGTGATGATGATGCAAAATCTTATTAAGTCATTGAAGGATAATGCTTTGTTTTTCTACATTTATTTTTTAATTTATTAAGGAAGCCTGTTAACGCTACAAGAACAGACAGTATACATATTTTCTATAAATGGCCAGGGAAATTCATAACGAAATGTGTTCCCGTGGTTGGTACAGTAAACACCCTGTGGTTCCAAAAAGGATCCAAGTGCTATGAGCACCTTGGAAAACATCAAACAGACTAGAAGGAAGGGAGTGTGTTACATGAACATCACTGACTGTTGGGGATATGGTGATAGATTGAAATCTAGCCTGCCCTTTGGAGCTGTGTTTGGGAGGGTTCTTCTTGCATGCTGCTCTCTGCCAGGGCTCAAATTTGGCAATTATTTGTTTAAACAAACAAACACAGAAAAAAATACAACCATTCAAGAATGGGACATCATGTAACTTTGGCTCCAAAAGCATTGCCCAAAGCAGTTTTGGATCAGTTGACTCCTAAGGCCTCTTCCCTGTTTCTGTTGTGATAAAGCAGCAGTGCCTCCGCTCATGGCCTGTGCACGATTATGACATTTAATCTGTCTGTTCACTTAAATTGACTTCTGTCTGGATATACAAAATTTGTCTGAGACTGTTTTTACCTCATTGACAGTCAGCCTCATAATTACTTCCTAAGGCTGTCACACAAAGGCTTCTCTTTTAACCTGTAACAATTCAGGTATTAAAAAAAGTGTTTTAAGTCCCAAACACAACAATCACAATGTGATAGTGCAGATACTAACCCTTGTTCTCTAGATACTCTTTTGACACAAGCTAGTGTGGGATTAGTGAACATTAATGAGCAAACTGCAAGACCACGGACGTCAGGCCCATGTGATTGCTACTGGATTGGGAATTTTACTTGTAAAATGCTTTGTGGCCCCATACACAGGGAGTCAGAGGGAGAAGCTCTGCAGAAATATATCACCTCTTATGAGGAAGCGATTTGAACTGGGTCGGAGGAAGAAGCCAAGATGGCTGGACATCAGATGCTACAAGGAGGACAAGACATGGAGAGAAATAATCCTAATGGCAAAACAGAATGTCTTGTCACTGAAATGGAAACTCTTTGGAAATATGGAAGGTAATTAGAGAGGTTTGGATGATATTTAACTCTCTACCTGCAAGCAAAGAGTCAAAGAAAACAGAGTCAATCAAACCAATCCTTTTTCTCATGAGATCAGGCTTGGGTTTCCTAGTTACATTTAACTGGTTTTAGTTAATTCAAGTTGAGGAGGGTAGGTATGAAATTGCACTACAAAAATTAAAAGTGTATAGAATTCAAAATCCAAAACTGTAGCTGAGCGAAAAAGAGGTTTTAGTATTCAACTGACAAAGGAAAGTTTAATTGTAGAACAGATTGTGACTTTGATCTAATGCTGCATTGCTGTTTGGGGGGAAATTTCAGTGGATCTCTTTGTGAGAAGCTAGGCCGCGCTGGACTCCAAATAAAACTTTGACAGAGACTAATAAGACACCCAGAATTAATCCAAGGTTGTTTCGAATTTGCCAGCCAAATGAAATCTGAGCCCACAATGACTTTTATAGTGACCAGAGGGTCATTAGGTAGTCTGGACCTCACAGAGAAGGCAAAATATCTCTAAAGAGTTCAGGGGCAGGAAAGTACGTGAACTTTGGCTCACAGGAGACCAGCCATAGACATTCCTCATGGACTTCACTGTAGCAAAATACACCAGGGCTGTCTGCCTAAGGCAGTTCATTGATTAACTTTACACTAGACAGTAGCCCATGAGCTGTGATGCTGCTGAAAAGCCAGGCACTAAAACATGAGGTATTGTGGTGAAATGTAAGTGTTTATCTTTATTGCAGGTTATATTTACATTTCATGTATAAGGAAAATAATCTGTAAATTGCAACACTTTATTTTAACAGTGGTGTAAAAAGAAGTACTGGGTTAGAAGTATGTCAAGCTCTCAGTTTCCTGAAGGTGTTTTGTTGGAAGAAGGGAGGACTAAAATCCTTCAGGACATACCTAATGACATATTTCAGGAGATGGAGAAGCTCTCCACAGGATGCAGGTGTCAGGGTGTTTACCATAAAGCTGCTTGCTTCTACCTTAAAGCTAAAAGAGGAGATAGATAGGTAGATAGATCAATCAATCTGTTAAGCAGTAGAGACAGTAAAAGAATATAAATGGTAGAATTGAAAGCTAAAATCCTCTCCCTGTGTACAAACACGTAAAATGGGAACATTGTCAGTTGCCAACAAAGAGAAATGTGTTTTTTTGTGTGATAACAGGTATTTTTCTAGGTGGATATTCCAGTAGACAGTTAGAAGAAAAGAACACATACTTACGCTTTTGTAAGACAACATGTCTTTGGGACATGGTTTGCATACCAAAATGTTTTACCAGAAACCGAGACAGAATTTTCTCTGTATATGGAGTGTAAACATTTATTGAAATGACATTTTGATTGGGGGTAGAGGAGTGGAAATTCACAGACAAAGGTTCTAGGCAAGAAAGAAATTCTGGACTAGAGTAAGCTAAAAAAAATATATGGGTGCTATGTGGTAGGAATAACGTACTCGGGAGAAATCAAGAGGTAGGTTATAGCCAACCAGTCTATTACCAACATGACTGTCGAGTAAAAAGGGGTAGAAAGGCTGTACAGAGCTTTACAGATATCTATAGATGCACCTGATCACCTCAAACCATCAGTCTGAGAGCCCACAGGAGAAATTGAAGAATGATGGTATTTCCACATGTAGAACTTTGGGCTATCTGTAATAGCTAAATAAAAACAATCAAACCAAAAGCTCTTCCTTAGGTCAGCAGCAGCATACATAAGTGGGTAAGTAATAAAATAAATTTTCCCCAAACCGGCTCTGTAGCTGGCAGTCTCTGTTTCCAACCCCACATTAGATAGTTGTCCTGCCTCTGACCCTCTTCTCCCACTCAGTTTGTTGTTGCTCCTCCCAGTCACACCGGTGGTGCAACACATCTAATTTTGTGAGGGATATCTCTGGGTGCAAATACTCGATGATTTCATTTTGAAGTACATCTCTGAGGTATATAGGTAAACTGCACAAGAGCCTGGGGAGTAAAAAGGATGCAGCCCTAAGTTACTGCAATGATGAGTCTGAAAGTGAAACATTTTGGGGAACCTGCAAAAGAGCATATCTGTCACTTTTCAGAGCAGTATAATTAAAACTGGAGTCTACTGGTTGACACAAATAGCAGTAAGCTTCCAAAACTTCTATATATTTCAGATCGATTAAATAATTATTAACGCTGGAACCAGAAAAGGACCAGAGCACTTCTTTTTCTCCACCTGAAGGATGGGCTTGGTTTTTTTCTTTTCTTTCTTTCTTGTCTTCTTACCTGGTTGCTTGATTGCTTTCTTCCCTTGTTTCCTTTGTTTTCTTTGCCTTCTTTCCAAAGCATAGGCTGAGTTTTCAATATTAACTCAAAGAGAATTTGTTTCTTTTCTGAATGCAGTCTCCAGAATATTTGCTGAGTAGTCTCTAGAGCATTTTGCTGACTACAGTCAGAGTTAGGCATCATGCATGTCAATATTATTTTAAAAGACTTGTCTGCTTTCAAGCGAAGTGTAGCTGGATTTGCCATATCTATATTTTGGGCTGAGGGCCTGTAGTAAATATGTAGGTGATTAACATACAGTGGTCAGAATAAATACACTCAGGCATCTGAGAAATGTGTTGGAATCACAATATGCCATCTAAACACACCCTAAGAGATCCTGGCAAAACGACTCCTTAAACCACTCTGCCTTGTGGTTAGGCTGTGAAGCTCACAATCTAACACGTTGCAAGGTATGTCCTGAATTTAGTACCTTTTCTGGCTATTTGTGTTTCCTATTTTTATTTGTTTCTTCCTGGAAGAAGTGCCTTTTTATTTTCTCATGGTTCTTCTTGTGAAGATTTACTGTCAAAATCTTGCCTACTGTTTCTACTGTCTTGCCACAAATTCTGTTATATGGAACAAACCATGTATTGAGACAGAAGTAAAAAAGCAGCCACATCTGCAGGGAATCTCTCAAAATTAGGCAAGTTTTGTGCTTACCTAAAAATGGATGTCTTTCTGCCCCAATATCTTTCCTATGCACTGCACTATGGTTATTGGTATCTGCTTGTCTACATCAACCTTACGTCTCTGGGGCTTTTGCTTGACATTGCCCTGGGTTTCCTCAGCATTCTATTTCCAGTATTTATATAACCCCATTATTATATATAATTATATCTTATTAATAATCTGTCTGCTAGGTGTTAACATTCACCATTACAGGAGGCAGGAGCTCTTAAAAATCTACCTTTCATTTAGCTGAAATTAATCTGACATATATGTATTACAACTCAGAAAAAGCTGACTCCATGAAAGTTATCTTATGCAACTCCATCATGCAACCTGCGTGACACCTCATGACTTTACAAATATTACCTCGAGCTGGCAATGCTAGGGAGACATTTTGTTCCAGAATAAATCTAGATTACAGTGGGATTAGGCAAAGATATAACTGTTCTCTTCAATTTGCCATGGTATCATAACTTCATGCTCTCTGTTGTCTAAACACTCCTCTTATTTACACAACCAAAATCCTGTGAGTTCACTCTGATTCATTATATATCTCTCTTACTTTCCCTCCCATTTCTTTTCTGCTTAAACAGGTAGTACCTGTCAAGGGCCTGATCCAAAGGGCACGAAGTCATTACTAAGATGCTGAGAATTCAGGGCCTCAGGAGCAAGGGGGAAACAAATCATCCAAGAGGAGTGGTGTCAAGGAGGAGATGTTGTAGAGGAACCAGAGACATTGAAAAGGGCCACAGAACTTGGTGGGAAAGGAAGGAAAAGGTCTGCACAGTCTCCGCATGCTGCAGAGAGATGCTGCAGGGTTGGTACAGTCAGCAGGTAAAGGCTATGCCAAAATGTTGCAGCCTAGCCCTAGATGGGAGCTTTCTGCTCCTCTCAGCAGCCTCTTTTTCCCTCTTTGTTACAAGCCTCTGAACTTCTCTCCAAATTTTCCTCTTCCTGCTCCACCTTCTATTGATCCTGTGGCCAAATTCCTTGACAGCAGTTAAAAGTCTTCTCAGGCTTTGCTAAACCACCTGCTTTACCATGAAGGCCACTCTACCCTGGTGGGCTGTTGCAGAGTTTGAAACGGCTATTTGTGAAGAAGCAGTGTTCAGTGAGGGGCTGGCTTTTCTGTGTGTTGTAAGGACAGCCATGGTGTGAGCAAGATTGGAAAAATGGGGAGTCAGCTCTCAGGAGGGACCTGTGTTGTGTGCCTCTAGGAAAAGGGGGGTCAATTAACTGAGATATGAGAGTTTGAGCCTCAATAGGTGAGGAAGACCTACCAAGTACGGTCCTCCTCATTGTCCTGCTTGTGTAGTATCTCCTACCTAGGACTTTGTATGGGGTGAGAATTTGGTGGATGATACATTGCTGGTTGGTTTATAAAGTAGATGAAGATGTGGAGGCGTGGGGAAGAACTAAGTTGTGCAGTACCTCAAGCGAAGGTGAGTGGTAGGAAAATAAATAATCTGAAACCTAGCAAATTAATCTATGCTCTAGCTGTGTACAATATTTTTCAGACTGCAAATCTGTAGCCAGTCAATAACACATTCGCACTAATTCAGCATTTCACCATTGACTCCACCAGGAAGGATCAAATTCCATTAATACATTAACACAATAATACAATGGATCGTTGATTATCACTGATACACCTGCAGACTGAATTGCTTTGCTCTGAAAGCTAAGGATGACAGTCTAAGGATATGGCTCAAAGCAAACTCTCTCTTAGAAGACTGACTCCTGTGAGGAGCATTGGTTAGATGAAGAGCAAGCTTCTAGAGATGTGATGTCTACTTTGCAATACCCTTGGGGACAGGAAGATTTTTAAGCAAGATAGAGATGTGTAGCCTACTTGTTCTGAAGCCCTTTTGTCTCTAAATGCTTTGTTCCTAGTACTAAATAAACAATAGTTTGCTGAAATGGTTTTCTCATCATTGCATATGCCATTGATCATAGCTTGCTCCAGGGGAACTGGGTGCTGGCACTGAGTCAGATCTTGGGGCTACACATGCCTGATATCCAGGTTTTTGTGGCTTGCAGCTGGGTCTCAGCTTTAAAGCAGCAGGAGCAGCAATGGCTCAAAGCCTGATGGTTGAACGGGTGCAAAATGAGGAGAGATGTGGGGAGAGGGAAAGCTATCCCCCAGACTGTGACATGTACAAAGAAGTCCTTGGCTGCGGTCCACTGGTGTTGCACATTGTATAGTGAACTTAAAAAAAGCAACAATTGCTGTTTTTCATGTGGCTGCTCATGTAAATGTTTAAAATATTGGCACTTAGTATTGTAGTTATTAATTAATAATACGCATTTGTATAGCACCATAAATGTCTATGGCACTTTACAGATAACAATTTTCCTAACTGTTGGGAATATTAAGTCTAAGCGCCTGGAAGACTTCCAAACGATATAAGCAGATAAGGTCTACTGTTTACATTTGTAATTTGGTTAGGTCCTTTTGATTTGCCTTCTAGACGGAAATCACTAAGGGCAGTGCCTGCATGCCTCCTATGACTGGGGTATTTGAGTGACAAAAGTAAATGTATACAAATACCCTTGAGACATTGCTTTTAAAAGAATCATGGATGATTGTGATGAATGTCCTGATTCTGGGTATTGCTACAGTCCTTGTGCACAGTGGGGTAAATAACAGTTTTGCAAGGACCACTCATCTCCAGTGATGGCTGTGAGTTTGAAAGAACAGAAGAATGAAAATATCTACCTGTCTCTTGTGGTGCTTTGAGAAAATATGCTCATCTGCATAACAGATCTATCCAGAGGAAAGTAAGGTCTGGTGAGAGGAAAGCTAACTCTAAACACCATTGAGCCAGAACAATAGTCCATACTGATTAAAATACTGGATTAGCCAGGAGGTGTAACTTTCTGCTACTGTCTGTGTCCCCTGGCGTGAAGGAATCTAAAGCAAGAGCAGGAAGAAGATGGATGCATGCACTTTTGGCAAGAACAGGAGCTAGCTCTGGCTTAATGACCCTAGACAGCCTGGGGCATAGGAATGAAGCACATTTAATTAGGCAGCAGGTCTAGGGAAGCTGGGAGATATGGCACTACACATAGATGCTGCTTTTCTGAGTTCTCAGAGACGCGTTATGAGAGAAATACCTGCCCTTTGCCAAGCCCAAAGGGGAAAGGGCTTAGCACAGGGGTGGAGACTTGCTCTCCCCACAGGTGGCAAAGATTCAGGAGCTACATGGCATCTGTGCAAGTCCCATACCAGAAACACACACTCACATCACAGGGGGAGAGGTGAGCTGGTTACTCCTGTCCACCCTTTTGCATTTCTGAGGGCAGAGAACCTGTTGAATACGGCATACAGCATACCCCAAACTGTCTTCTTCCTCCCTCCTACAGCAAAACTGCCAAGGCTGTGCTGACTTGGTAAGCTCCTGGAGAAGGCTTATGGTGAGCACAACTTGTCCCTAAAGCAAAAGGCAAGTGGGAGAGCTTAGCTCTCCAGTTGTTTCTATAAAGAAGAGAGCTTCACTCCTTCTCCTTGGCTGGAGGGCAGACCAACATTGCACCATCACTTCTGGTGGCTCATGAGCTGCGTGGTGAGGTGTTTCTCACTTGCTTACACCTATTTTAACCCTTGTGCTAGTTTTTTTCCTGTTTTCTCTATACTGCTTCTCTTTTCTCACTGCCTCTCCTAAGAGTTTATTTTAGAGAGCTATATTGAAAGCAGAACGAAGAGTGAATTATTCTGTGCTCTTTGGTGCTTATGATTTTCAGGGTGGATGGTTCCTGTATACATGGAAAACTGGCTAGGAGACTTCATGAGCTTCAATAAAGGTAAAGCTAAATGAATGCTAATGGAGAAAATAGTGAGGGTGTTTCTCCAAGCTCTGCCAGGATTAGAGACCACTGTATCATAGAAGACCACTTTCTCCCTTTGAAACCGCACCTTGCCCTGGTTAGAAGATTGCATGGACCTTGACAGAGGAACTGAGGGGCTCTGGACTTGCTGAATTTGGAACTGGGCTCCCATTTAAAATCTGAGCCAAAGCATAGCCAAACAATAGATTTCTCACATTTCTTCAAATCTTAAATCTCTGCCTTGTAGAGATCTAAAATGTTTGACTGGTTTTTCTTACTTTCTGGTTTTGAGCTGACCGTTAACCTCATGAGACGACTTGCTCCTGTGCATTCCAGTGGTTTAAGTAAGTAACCATTTTTTTAAAGTCTTCTGAGGTCAGAGGAATAATTCCAAGTCTTTTGAGGTTCTACCTCTAAGAGACAGTTTTTAACTAGAAAATTCACATATGAATTCTGTCTTTAGATTCTTCTTCAGTAAGTCTTCAGGTTCAAGTCTCAAGCCCACATAAATGGTTTTAAATACCTTTCTTGTCCAAAAGGGATTATGCAAAGGTATTACTTCCTTACCTTCCAGATCTGGGCTCTGTACGTGTTCACACTGATGACTGTTTACTTCTTTAAATACAATAAAGTGTTTTTTGTTTACTATGTTCCCCTCCTTGTATTCCTACTGCTCTTGAAGTACCTCTAGAGGAACATACTGGATTTCACTTTGGTTCCTGTCTCATCGGCATGATTAGCAATTGAATTTGTACAGTTGTTTTGCAGAGTACACCCTTGCTCTCCTCGTACTGGCTGTGGTACCTCTGTGCTGTGGTGCCCTTTGCACAATGCATTTCTGACTTCTTGAAGGATGTACACTACACGCAAGGGGTGTAGTAGAGGGGCTCATAGCAGAAACAGAAGATCCAAGGAATCATGCAGGTGGCTATTTAACCTCAAGGGTTAATACAGTTATTTGGTACATGCCTCTCTTTAGTTATTTCATTCATACTGTATTAAGGGTATAATGCAATTTAAAATAGCACCTCTGTACCTTTGACAGGCACAATGAACCATGGGTTGCTTTTGAAAACCTAATATGCCTGGGAAAATAAATGGCATAAACTATAAACAAAATACCTTTCAATGATGCATTGATAAGAAAAAACTGGTATTACAGCTCTCTGGGAAATAGGTATCATTCCCAGTGGTGATATTTTGCATATTTTAGTCAGGACTGGGAACCACAGGAGATACAGTGCTTTCCTGTCAGAACTTGATTGTAGAATTTGTACATAGTGAAAGCATGCCAAACCCTACCCTTATTAACTGTTTGACTATTCCTACAGGCCCATACATATAATCTGTGTGGTTGCAAAACAGGAACAGTTGCAGGACAAAGAACATATTGTTAAATTAAAGAGTTTCATAGTTACTGCCTGCAGTAGGCAGGAGGGAAAAAAAGAAACGTAGCAGGAGATTGTGAAGGCATGTACATAAAGCTGAAAGAAAAGAGCATGCCGAGTTCAAGGAACTCACTGGTTTAACCTACTTCTTTCCTAACTGAACCATATTGTGTTTACCTTATTAGTTGGCAGCATGCTTTGATTTAGAACAAAATATCCATTGAAGAAATGTATGACATAGTTTGATGTTGCACCTGTTTGCTTACCCTAAGTCCTGGTGTTCGACTAATCTTGCACTCCTGCTTTGTGATTAAATGGATTCATACATCCCATTTTGTGCCCGCTTGTGTGTTTGTGTCTCTAGCTGTACCCGTAGAAAACAAGTTAATTGTATTTCCAGTGTGCTTGCTATTTAGACAAAAATAGTGTCTGACCAAGCAGTCCATTGCTTCTATGCCTGTGATTACATCCAATTTGCATCAGTTTTTATTGTACTTGTATAGTTTTTTCATATTAACTGCTCTCATTGTTATAGAGCTTTGCTTGCCCCCCTGGTTTTAGCATTAAGCAAGCAGATGATTTAGCAAGTAGGGACGAGAATACTTCCTGCCGCTATGCTGAGAGATATTTCTGCTCTGCCTCAGCCCTATGACAGAGCCAAAATTCCTGTTTCTTTCAGTTCTCAGCTCCTTCTAAATTTGTACTGCAGTGGGATTTGGGCATCAACAACCTCTGCTGGCTCAGGTGGCTTCAAAGAACTGTGATCCATTATGTAGCTGTTAGGAAAATGGAAATCCAAAAGGCTGACATTGGACCACCAAAAGCATAACAATAGCATCAATGGGGATAACACTGTCTAATATGAGTTTCATGAATGATCTGTAAAATCTACATTTGGTGTCAAGTTCAAACCCCCATTTCTTACAAATCTGGGATAGACATCTAAGAGGAGAAAGCTACGTGCTCATACCATTTAATGTAAGTTATTATCCCTATTTTGCACATACTTTCTGATCTTTACCTGAAAAAAAATCCTACCCTTAATGTCACCGAGGAGGATTAAATCTGACCAGGTTCTGTAGCTTTGCCCCTGTGACTGAGCAAAGCAGTGCAGCTTGCACCACCAGTTTGTTAGTAGGCTCTTTCAGAAGACTTTGATCATCACTGATCTTTCTACATTTAGTTGCATCAGTGACACAAAGATGAAAGTCTTGTTGTCTCACTGCTGTTCTTTTGAGCTGTCTGAACCCTTACTAGCTGTGCACACCAATTACAGTTTGGCCCACATTTAGTGGTCCCTTTTGCTGGCTGCTGATAGGCATAAACTGAATCTAGCTGTGGTGGTTTATGCTACTGGAATAATGGGCCTGATGCACTGGCAAATGTTCCAGTGGTGGGAAGGAAGCGTGGTCCAAACTAGAAACCTCATTATACACTGACTGCGTGTGGAAACAGTCAGAAAGGCTTTTTTCTCTTTTGTTTCATTTTGGGTTTTTTAGTATGGATATTTTCTCCCAAATGACCCTGTATTGCAGGAATTGGTACATGTTATTCTGCCAAAATATCAAACTTCAGGGAAGTTTGAGAAATGGTGTATTTGGATAAGACCGTTGTACGTGGCTGTTAAGTTCCTAGTAAGTTCCAGCTGACTTACAAAGAATCTCAAGAATGCAAAAAGCTGGTCTCCAGTGTGGCAATAGAAAATTTCATTTAAGGACAAACAGATTGCATGACTGCAGCATCTGTAGGAAGGAGAGAGAACAGTAATTAAGATAGGAAAATGAATTAAAATTTTGTCATGTGATTTCATTGAGGGGAGGAATTACAGTAGTCTGAGATCTCAAATGCCAATCCTTTCCATTTCATGAATTCTTATAATTTCTAGTGAAAATGAGACTATGAAAGAAATCTCCATACCACTGGACAGTCCAAAGCCCCATTTTAGGTATTCAGAATTAGTAGCAAAAAGGGAAGTAAATAAAAATATTTCCGTTCCAGAGCAATGAAGTGGAACAGAGCTATGATTGTTGGACTTCAGTAAACATCTAAATATAGTGCCAAATGAGAACTTTTTTGAATTTAGAAAAGATTACAAAAAGAAATTTTTAAATTTTCATGATCCACAGGCAATTAGGGAAAGATGAAACAACTGTGGACATGTTGAAAAGGGATTTAATGGGACCAGTAACCTGATCTAATTTTGATTTTAGTGCTATTTTGAATAAGGGACTAATGGACCTCTAGATGTCTCTTCCCACCTGAATTCTTCCATGCATTTTTCAACTGATTCTATGAGAAGTGGGTACTAATACAAAACATCAGGGATTGCTCTTGACACACATTGCCAAGTTTTTCATTAGTGACTTTTATATAAAGAGAAAGAGTGTGCAATTTAAATTTGCTGTTGACACAAACCTGAGAGGCATCATCAATACAGCAGAGGATCAGAATATGGGAGGTAATGAAGAATTTTGATGAGTGAGCTAATACAAATGGATGTGTGTATAACTGTACGAGGTGCAAGGTCATGTGCTTAGCAAAAAATCACAAGAATTTCCACTATAAACCGTGGTTGCATCTATTGAAAAGGACAGAAAACAGAAAGAGTAGTGTACACTAGTCAGTCACAGGCTAGGTAGCTACCACTGCTGTGAGGTGTCTGTAAAAGAGCAATATGGCAGATCCAATATTTTGAGCAGGTTTTAAGAAAGTACTAATACCATTGTTCTCCATTAAAAAAAAAAACCTAAACAAAAAACCAACAACCACTAAACAATCTAGGAGTGGGAACAACAGAAGTTCAAAAGGAGACACTTTAACTAAAAGAGATTTTTGGCCATAAGAATGAATGGCCATCAGGTGACAACAGGTAGAAATTCAAGACTTTAGGACAGTTTCTCATTATGAGCAGCAAGAGCAAAAGCTTTCAACATTTCCAGCTACAGTGTGAAAAGGAAAATTCTGAGTATAGCTCTTTGTGATACCAGGGATGATTTTTGATGATCCAGGAGGTCCCTGTTAGGGCCTTAATTATACTAAAAAGCTTTAATTGGCCCAGCTTTACCTGGGACTTTCAGCCATCACTTCCACCCACTGAGCCCAGAGCTCTATTTAAGTTTGGGTCTGGGATTCCAGTACTTGCCAGAGCTGTATCATAGCTGTACCTAGGTGGGCATGCCTTGCAGTTCTATTTCCTTTTGCTCCTGACTTGACTTCTGGTTAGACTCTGAACCTGGTTTGTTCTTTGCTTTGTATGGGACTGTTAAACAGACCCTGTTGCCAGTACTTGGCCTGGCTTGCTGAGTTTAGATGTTGTGGATGAGAGCACAAACTGTGCTAAGGCCACCCACAGCTTCTAGCTTATCCTTCCTTGTGGAGCAGTCCTACTCTTGCTGCTCCTTGATATCCCTATTGTTGTGTCCATGCATCCCTTAAATTGCTTGTTATGTTCCAAAACCTTACAGGCAATACTGATATCAATGTCTCAAGCCTCCTAATGCTCCCTGAAAGGATAGCTTAGTAATTCTCTGTCACTACTTCACCTCTATCAGAATGAACGCAGAAGGGAAGGGTTCCATGAGGTCACTGTAAGCAGAGAACTCAAACCCAAACCTACTCCACTCCTCCAGCCACTAGACCGCATGTCTTTCCTCAAGAAAGCCCCATTGCCTGAGCAGTGGATAACATATAGGGTATCCAAGCTCATGGTGAATGAAAGTATATCAGACTTTGCCTGCAGCAGTTTGCTATCTGAAATAATTACATGTCATTGTAGTGTGAGCTCTCCTTTCCCCAGCTTCACATTTTGCTCTAGCACATTTGATAGTGTCATTATGAATTATATCATGCTATGGCACATCAAGACCACATCCTGAAATAACAGGATGTAGGGAACCTGGTAGAATGCAAAGAAGCTATGGAAAAGTAATTTATTTGCAGTTAATGAATAGGTTAATTATTTGTTGGAAACAGCCTTAAACTAAAATCGAAACAGTAAGTTGCAGTAATTTAACATCTATTAACTGTCATGGAATATAGTTTTATCCTAACTGCAGTTTATTTTTAAAATTTTGAACATATTCAACCACATATATACAGTGTGGTCAAGAGCCAGACCCTTATCTAACCCATAACTGTGGTGGATTCCTATTGGCCAAAAATATTTGCCATAAGAAGTTGTATTATCTTAATTTAATTGAAAATAAATGCAGATGCTGTATCAGAATGTAAATCGGTAACACCCCTATCCCTAAACTTCATATTCATGAACATGTGATTTCAAAATCTGGATTTTAATTTTCATCAAGGCTGTTTTATTTGGTCACAGTATTCACAGCTGGTCTTCCACAGTGCAGTCCATATAATAAACTCAGATCTATTTCAAATGTAAGCCTAGATCTATTATTAGTATTATCAAGCATATTGAAATACACTGATGAATTGAGCATTAATATAGCATGAATCATATTAATTAAGATCAATTTGAACTATGCTCGCAGATTGGAATTAATGACATTGTTGGGGGCACAGAGTAATGCCATCAGAGGAATGCTGTACACCAAAATGGTACAGTCATCTGAAATCCTGCCATTGTTGGGTGGCTGAAGGGATTTAACATACAATTTACAATTTCAGGAAATATGCCTGAAGTATTCAGTACTTCATACTCAGCCCATATGCCACAGGTTACACACAGTACAGTGATCATTTACTGAAAGGAGAGACAGTCCAGTTAGCGTCTCCTGTTTCAAAAACTTATGGTGCTTGTGTGACAACCTTGAGCCATCAACCAGGATGACCTGTTTTAAGGAAAGTGGAGAAACATAACTGCTTTAGCCACTTGCCTATTCTGATTACTGAACAGAAGGCTTCTTCTGGCTTATGGAACAAAACAGCAGTTTTAGATTTGGAATTATTTCCTGCATTTAATTTACCTCCCAGTCTGACTACAGCCTTCTGTAATATCTGAGTTCAAACAGAAAGTAGGATTCCACAGAGCTTGGATGCAAAAGTCTAAGAAACATACCGTGACTCTCTTTGTATCAAAATCTTGTCTAAACTCCATTTTTAAAAAATATCTGCTAGAGTCAGTTGTAGACAGATGAAAGCAAGTTCTGGCTATGCTTCTAGGCAGCTGAGCATGAATCAGCTGTGATCCAGAAGATGCCTGACAGTGTTAGTATGGTGCCGAGTCCAAGCTTACCTTGGGCTTGGCCAGACGCAACTGCAGCTAGTTGGTTTCTGGTGGTATTGGACAGTGGATATATAATTATGCTGAACTACCCTATTGCATCAGATTCTTCCCTCATTTACACTAGTCCAGCCTCATGGAGGTCAGTAGCTTTGAAGTGGTAAGAGACGCATTTGGCTTAGTTCCTCAATTTTATGCAAATGTCCTATGTAACATCAAAAAAGGAAATTTAGAAAGGAGGCGGAATACCATTTAGAAATCAAGACCAGAAAATGTCTGCTTGCTGTTGAAGCAGGTAGTACTGTTGAACAGTAGCTGTAGTTGAGCTGTCAAGGAATGTTTCCCCTAAAAGGTAATTCAGAGTCGGAGGTTCAAGGAAACCAAACCAACTTTCACATATTTACTGACCAAGGACTGAATGCTGAACTTTCAGTTCTTGAGCGAGCTGCTACAATTTGAATAAGGGATAAAATCCATGTTCAAACTGCTTTGCTGCAGATATAAAATTTAAGCTTGATAAAGTTAGCAGGTATTTGATCCATCAGGGTGATTCATACCACCTAAGCTGGGCACCTAGGATTCCCCACATAGGCAGTGGACAATTTAGTGCTCAACAGAGGAGCATGTTGCTCTTCATTGCCAGTGTAGTGAGTTTAGTGAACATTTATAGGCATGATTCATTTTTGAAAGACACTGAGTGGACATCTGGCTAACTTCTGGGAAACAGTAGGCAAAGGTATATGTCTGGACAGGCACTGGAGTCTGTTCTTTAAATGCCTTGATGTATGCAGGAGTCAGAAGAGTGAGTGTTGTTTTGATGCTGTCAGTATTAGGCATAGTCAGAGCACATCTAATAAATCTGGTCTCTCTGAGAGAGTGTGTCAGAGCCTCTGAGCTGCAACAATTTAGACACCGGGTAGAGCAAACCTTTCTGCTCCTAAGCACCTGTAGGAGAAAAGGTTGAAACACCTCAGGAACTCAGAGCTCAAGAAGTTGAATAGATTTTCCGTACCTCCGTTATCACACAGTCCTGAACACTGGACTGGGTCATCACTTTGGACCTATCGGTTGTTTTCACAGATGGCCTAAAATCATTGCAATGCCTGCACCTACTTGGTGAGAAGTGGAGTGACTCAGCAGACATAAGCAAGGCACAGAGCAGGCAGCTGTTGACAGGTGCCAATGCGAAAGGAGAGTACAGGGACTTGGGCATAAAGGAGGTGACTGAACGTGGCCCTAGGCACCCAAATTCCACCGAAGACAGACATGGCCCCATTCTCCAGCTAGCAGTGGTGGCATGTTTCTACACCCTGTGACTTGACCTCGTGGGCACTGGGCATGTCTGGTAATAGCAGTGGGGGAACCGGTATTGTACTTGCAGTGACCCTGTCTGGAGGTTAAGCACTGATGTCTTCTGCCTGCCTGCCCATGTACTGGGTGGTTTTACATGACAATGAACATAACCAGAAAGGAACCCCCGCAGTGCAGAGTGTGAGGCAATTAGCCAGATTGTTTCTCCTAAAATTGGATTTGCTTCTACAGGCCTTTTTCATTCCTTCAGAGCTCATGCTTGAGAATTAATATGGCAATTATCGATCCCTTTTGTATACTATGGAAAAAGAGGTTCTAATCCTCAGAAGTGGATTTGCTCTGATGACACATAAACAAAACCCTGGAGGAAGGAAGGTAAGGCATAAAGAGGTGTTGACAAGCTGTATACCACTTGGTTATGCAAACACAGATGCAGTAAAGAGCAAAGAGCAACAATTTTGCAAAAGTTGAAAGTGTGGGAACACTGGCGGTTGCTCTTTAATGATTATAACACAAAGGAGTGCTGGCAACTTCTCTCATTGACTTTACATTATCAAGCTGAGTCAGTGATGAGTAATAAGATATACTATTGGAAATCTCCTTTAATGTACCAGCTTTTTATTTGACACTTTAATCCCTTCACTGACACACGTAAAGCTTTCTATGAAATGGTGTGGTGGTCCTAATACCACCAGAGAGCTTCTGTTTGCAGATACAGTGCATTGCTGTTTGCAGATCAGGCCCGTTGTGTGCTGCCTCGCTTGCTTACAAGCAAGCCAGGATTTGGAAAATGAAATGGGAATGAGGTAGAGCGTCAGCAACTTGTGAAGCTTGGTCTGTAGTACAATGTTGGTGTTTCAGGGAGACAAAAAACATTTTGTTTTTTCCCCCCTAAGTTTGTGTGTTTGTGTGCCGGGTCCCCAGCACTTGTGTGGTGGCACAGGCCTTGCTCTCAAGCCAAAGAGCTTGTTTGTCAGGGAAAAGATAAAAAATTCCTGCAGCCACTCAGACACATTCCTCATCTATTGATTTCTGCCTCTGCGGTCAGGTCACAAGCTGGCATTTGTTGCAGACCCCATCAGATTTGCACAACCTATTTTTATGGCTCTTGACCTCACATGCCCCAAAGTGCTGATGAGCTAAATACAAGTCCTGAACACAAGAATATTGTTAGAAAATAACAGTGTATGCAAGTACACATAGCAGAACTAACACAAGGAAAGGGTCTGAGGGAACACTTGCTGTCCTTTTATGACCTATCCAACAGAAGGAGTAGATAAGAGCCTTTGCTACAGAATTTCCTTCCACTCTGGGACAGGCTGCTGGGATGATGAAACTGGTTAGTTTAGAGAAGCTGGACTGCATATCTGCCTCTTCAGAGATTTAAGAGGAAAGGATTTTTCTTTCCATTTCTTCTGCAGATATTCCCAAGTTCCAGCTCAATTCAAGCCAGAGCATGCAGCTAGCACGTTCCTTGAGGTATGCTCACAACTACACAGCCTGTGAGCAAGCGAAAAGCATTCCATTGCTACATCACCTAGGCAGAGATCTGACCACAAATAGGGAGGCTTCCATACAGCTTGCTCTCCAGCTTTTTTTTCTTTGGACTGGGCTTGAAGTTCATCTTCTCTGCTTTGCCCTGTAGTACGCAGAGACATCTAGTGGCTGAGCAATCCTGAACACAGGAGTCTTGGATCATGAATTACCAAAGAGAGTAGGGATACCTCATCTGGTGAGGAATTTAGCATGTCCTGAGAGTTGGGCTGCCCTCTGTGGGCATCTTCTGGGAAGCAGATTGTCACTTCTGTAGACCAGGTCCATTGGTAATGCTGAAGAAAGTGTGATATCATTTTCTTAAATTCAGACCAGTAAATTTGAGTGTTTCTTTCTTAGTCAGCCAGGCCTTTGAGCACAGTCCATCAAACATACTTTTTGGAGACCAAGCATACCACTTCACAAAAGTGGGAGATGTTTTTTGGTAGCACATTCCGTACCTTGGGTTTCATTCTTTCATTTCTCACAGGCTGTGTCTTACACAAAGGTTTAACCTAAGAGTGAATTTAAATATACTTGATCCCATGGGCTGCTCCTTTCCCAGCTGCTTTGCTGGGTGCTAGCCCTGCTGATGCCCAGGCTCAGAGCTCTCCCTGTGGCACCTGAGAAGACTCAAAGAGAAGGTCTCTCCTGGGGCACTGCTGCCCACTCTGCTCACTCCTGCTGGGCTCTTCCTCTTGGCTTTTGCTCTAATGCACTCTAGACCTTGGCTTAAGTCCATACCTGAGTGTATACTCGACAAAGGAGCCAGAACTTGAGATGACACTCAAATCTATGCTATGCTGCCTGTGTAGGTGCACGCACAGAGGGCAAATGGAGTTGACACTTCTCACAAGTCCCTGTCTGAAATTGTTTCAGTCAGCACAGGGCAGAAATCAGAGAATGATGGATGTTCTGAGACCATCAGTCTTGTACTGGAGTTGTTTCTGTAAAAGCTGTAGGGGAAAGCCCAGCGGCATGGTGTCCTTCCTGCTCATTGCTTTCACACATTGCAGGAGTGTTTCTGAGCTCCTAATAAAATTCTTAACATGATTGATCGTAAAGAGCTGTGAGACTGTGACTAACCACAGGGTAGAGTTGAGCCAACAAAGATTTAATGGCAAGACTCAGAAGACTTTTCTCACGAAGATCCAGGTAAAGGGTTTTTTTGTCAGGCTATGGGTCTCTGTAGTGCATATTTTTGAGATGGAACAGCTCAGCTGAAAAATGCTAACTTCTGGAATTTCTTCATGAGACCCTGACAAAAGCTTCACCAGCATCTGTTTGCCCCTTATTAAGGGTGGTTCTTAAGGTTTTACCCATAACATTCTTCAATAACAGATGCCTGACATCTCCTGAGATTTTTTTGAATAGGAACTTCCATCTGGCGCTGCATCCTCAGAAGCTGTGACTTGGCTTCTTTGTCTGCAGGGTGGTTAATCCTAATGAGGCAAGCACAGCAATTTGCTGAGCAGAGATATATGCTTATCAGATCCTATTACTGAGCTGATTCTCTTTTATAATTATTTATTCTGACTTCAGTAGATGAAGCAATGTGAAAACACTTAAACCCAGAGCTTTCATCAAGAAGACACAATCTCACACTCCTGTGAACAACTGAAAGCTGCCTATATGGAAATGGCTAACTGTACTGGTGTAGTTGTCCCAGTATATCCTGCCAGTTAAACTTCCCATGCCCTTCTTATCTCGAGATAAATGTCCTGATTTAAATTATGTTCTGATGAGCTCCATAGGAAAGAAGTATTTTTATACTGGGACAGCAGTGACCATAGAGGGAGAATTTTATTGGCGTAGCTAAGCTAGTGTAATTATACCGGCATAATGATGCTGGTAATTTTCCCTGTGTATACAAGCTATGAGTCTTAAATTGTGCTTCACTGGCAGAAGAGGCTCCTTTGTTGGAGAGCTTCTTTAGATCTGAATCAGGTTGTTAATAAGTGCTTCAGCACTCAAGTCAATGCCTCAAACTTTATAATGAGTTTTACTCTTTGCCTCCCAGAGAATCCCAAACTGTTTTATGCTTGTAACAGGCTTTACACAAAAACTCATCCTTTGCTGATGGAAAGCCAGCTCAGGGGAGAATTACAGCAGTTACTTCACATCAGCATCATCAGTGGTTACATGGTCTTGAGGAGAGGGAGCTCTCTACTGGGAATCAGCAGACATCAGGGAGTGTCAGCCGGCAGCCGTATGTGTGGGTTTGTCTCTTTGCTTTTCTATTTCCTCTCCCACTTTATATTTTTATAGCCTGTTTTGCTCACTGCTAATGAGATTTCTGTTGAAATGGGGGCTACTCTGTGTGCTTGTAATACGTATGAAAACAATAGCTGTGCGTGACAGTTTATGGGAAGAGATGAAGGCTCATACAATAACCATGTGAAGTGGCATAAGTAATTTGAACAGGAATATCTTCAATGACATTGACTCATCAGGACCTTGATATGCTGTCTCATATGAAAGGTAGCCATGTCAAGTGGATGAGGCTGTTAACACAGTCACAGCCTTCGCTAGATATACTCATATGCACGTATCAATTGAACTGGAAGTATGTAGCATAGGAAAATAAATCGTTTAAGTGATGATTAGACAAAAGAAAGCTAAGTAATTACATTTTCTATAAATAGCAATATAAAGTCACCAATCAGTGCGTTTTCTTTATTAGTAATTATTTCAGAACAAAACTAATTACTACGTATAATAGGTTTTACAGAATCACAGAGAAACTGATTGGAGTTCATTGGGGCCAGCCTTCCTCTCATACAGGACTACTGCCAACACCTGCTGTCAGCTGTGGCTTTGTCTAGTCAAGTTGTGAAAATTCCCAAGGATGGTGATTTTCATCTCTGGGTACCTGCTCCAGTGCTACCCTATTAGAAAAAACTTTTTTCCCCCTTATGTCCGATCTGAACCTCCCTAGCCACATCTTGTGACCTTTGCCCATCATTATACCATCTGCCACTACTGAGAAGAATTTGGCTACATTATCTTTGTTGCCTTTTTGTTATCTTTCAACTTGTATGCATGACTATTCACTCCATGGCATCCTTTTCATAAGATAAAGCAAGGCCAGTTCTCTGAACATATTTTACTTTATGCTATTCAGCTCCTGACCTAAGTCAGCTCCAGCTTCTGCATATTTCTCTTGAACTTGTGGGTGGGAGGTGTCCATAGTGGGACATTTCTCTTGAACTTGTGGGTGGGAGGTGTCCATAGTGGGACACAGTCTTCCAGGTGTGCAGAGAAGGATTATGATTTGATCTGCTGGACACATTCCTCCTAGTGTTGGCCAGCATGCATTTGCCTTATTTGCAGGGAAAGCTTCCTGTGGCTCATACTTAAGTTTTGTGTCTACTTGTCCTTTTCACTGAGCTTCTTTCAGACAGCCAGTGTACCGATGCTTGAGGTTGTCCCAGCCAAATGCAGGACGTGAAACTTTTCTCTCTTGATATTCATAACATTTTTTGTTAGCCCTATCTTCAAGTTTATTAAGGACCATCCTCAGTGAGTCTCTGCCTTTTAGTGCGCCAACCACTCCTAATTTCCTACATCTTCAAAATAGCTGAAGATTCATTTTGCCTTATTATCCAGATCATTAATACTCTTTGTTACTGGCCAACAGCTGGTTGCCAAGACATTGGTCAGTAAGTAGCCTTTGAGACCAACACTCCAGGCAGCTTTCATGACATCCAGTGGACCATAAATCCTCAGCTTCCAGATGAGAGCACTATGGAGATGGATCGGAAGTCTTAGTGAAATCAAGTATACTTTATCTACTGCTCTCTTTTCATCAAAATAAGACTTTTCATCACTGGAGGCAATCAGGTCAGTCAAGCATGATCTGCCCTTGGTAAGTCCACACTAAATGTTTGCAATTACCTTCTTGTCCTTGCACATGTGACTGGTATCAACAAAACCACACCTATTTTGCAGTATAAGGGAAAAGAGTACATCCACTACGAAGGTGAAATTCACTTTTGGCCAGTCTTCCCAGCTGCTGCTTCTGACCCTACAGCCCAGGCTCAGAGCCCTCACTGTGACATTTGAGAACAACTGAGGAGGTCTCTCCTGGTGCGCTGCTGCCCCCTCCAATCAGTCCTGCCAGGCTCTTCCTCTTGGCTCTTGCTCTACTGCACTCTAGACCTTGTCTTACATCCACATGGAGTGTACACTTACACACAAACAGAGCAGGAGAAGAGTCAGAACTTGAGATTAGACTCAGATCCATCCTATGGTGCCAGCGTGGGTGCACCCACAGAGGGCAAATGAAGTTGGTATTTCTTACAAGTCCTTGCCAGATGTGCTCTCAGCTGGGGTTGTTCAGCCTAAGCACACTGAACAAACAGCTTTGGAGTTTGTTTTATTTGCAATTTCTCTCTGCCCTAGACAGAAGTTTAGCTGCGCTCAGGGTTAGATCCCCAGCTGGGCAGTCCATGAGCCACAGGCAAGGTCTCTTGCCTTCCTCTGCCATTAGGATCTTCCAGACACTAACTTTTCATTGTATGGACTGCACATTACTTATAAACTCAAAATCAAAGCATATGGAAGCAGAGCTCAGAATTTCTATTTTGCATTTAGTGCTGCTGTTTGTTTGTTTGGTTTTTTTTTTAACTCATACTCCCATTCATTTCTTTGTTGGTAAAGTTTTACAAAAAATATTTAACTCAAAATAAAAAATAACTTTGGGTTTAAACATTTCACCTGGATTTAACTTACAGCGTTTTGCTTTATATAATCATTTCCATTAAACACTTAAAAATCTATTTGAGATGTATAATAATAACAATAACAACAACAACAACAACAACAACAACAATAATAATAATAATAATCAATTTTCAGTTCTAACTGGAATTTAATAAAAGTGAAATGCTTTTGCAAACTTTTTCACTTACTAATGTGAGAATTAAGGATTTACTAGAAGCTCTAAGCTGTCAAGTTGTACCAGCTCTGTGTGTTGCATCTGCCCTACAGACCTTGTTCTAGCATGCGGCCCTAGTAGTATTTCAAGAGATGGGAAGAGGACGGTTTGAGTGTTCAGCAAGTGTAACCAAGCCTTGTCTACTTTCCTGGTACTATATGAACTCACACCTCCAGAGCAAGATGTCTTTCCAGTGCTGGGAACTCATTCAGGAGTAGAATGTAATGCTTTCCATAAACCGCTCTCTACCAGTGGTTGTGCCCAGCTTTTGGTATACTCAAACAGATGCTGGAGTAATTCAAATGCTACCAGATACCATACCTGTTAATAAACCTTTGCACCAAGAGTTACTTTTGTTCAGATTATTTCTTGCTTTGCCATTAAAATCAAGTGTTCGCTTCATGCAACTTAGCAAAAACTTGTTGGTACATGGAGTTGTTCTTCCCCATGTGGAGGACTTTGCACTCACTTCCCCTTGTTAAACTCCGTGAGGTTCCTGTCAGCCCATTGCTCCAGTCTGTCAAGGTCCCTCTGAATGGTACCATAGCCCTCAGGTGTGTCAGCTACTCCTCTCAATATCCCTGCTTGCAGCCTGTAGTAACTGTACACACCTGTAAAAACTGATTGTGACAGATCTACATATTTGGAAGAAAAAACAGGAGATGAGGTAGTGATGTCCCAGTGATGCCCAGAATGTGAAGATGAACCTGCGGGTATCTAGGTGTTATTGCAGACTCAGCTTGGGACTTACGACTTGGGTTTTAACTTCAGCTTTGATGCTGATAGGTTGAAGGTTTTGGGTAACTAAGTCCCTCCATTGCCTGCTCCCTTTCTATCAACTGTGTTCTCTAGTTAGAAAGTGACCTCACTGGAGCAGGGACTGTCTCTCAGTGTATGTCATACAGGACTATTAGACTTGAATAGACATTGGTCTTGATTCTATGGATACTCCTGTGTTACACATCATAATAATATGCATCTCTGTGTCCTGAAATTTTTTCTTTTGCTTTTCCAAGAGCCCCTTAAGTAGCACAGAAATATGTTAATGCCTGTGGCTAAATAGACACCCTAATGCTTTACGTCTTACAGCCAGACTGCCCTCACAATTCCTCATTCATAAATTCCAGCATTGTTTTCTCAAGGAATTCAAATCCAGAGGGCATCAAAACTTTGTGACTCTTCATGCTTCTCTGATGCCAGACTCAATACATGGGGCTGTTAAAAAAATGATCATCCAATCAAACCGTACCGAGTAAGTGACAACTTTGCCTTATTTTCCCAGTCTTCACTGAATGAGGAGAATGAATTACATCCTTTAAACATTACCTAGCAGGGAGGCATAAAGAGTTTAAATTTAGGCAACAAATTGTCTTCCAAAGTTTTCTGTTTTACTTTTAAGGCCATGATGAGGAAAGCCATTGCACATAGCTAAATGCCTTTTTCCCCCGCTCTTCATTTGCCCTGTTAAATCTTGCTTTCTCTAACACTTCTTGTAATGCACAAGGCTAAGTAGTCTGCTCAGCCTAACTCCCACATACAAATCCCACTTGGTCTAAAAGCTGCTAGGTGTGGGAGTACTTCAGTTAATCTATCTGCCATTATCTGGGCCAAGATTTTAGCATCCATGCTTATTAATGAAATAAGACTATGTGAAGGGCATAGCAATTGATCTTCTCCAGGTTTAGGAACAGTGTTAGAACATTATGAGCCATAATAATGAAATCACAGTTCCATTACCAGACCTGTCTCTAAACCTTCCCAATAAAGGACCCTGTCTCTAAACCTTCCCAATAAAGGACCTGTCAGTTCTTCCATAATATTTAACAGTAGTTTATGGTTTATGCATTGGATCTCTTCTAAGGCTATCTGGGGCTTGATCATGTTCTCATAAAAGCCAATAAAAGAAATGCCTTTCTTCCTCACAAGGGTTTTTCATGTTATTTTACATGACTTGCAAAATCACATCTGTTCATTTCAGGGCTGTCCAGCTTTTGCACTTTGCAGACCCACTGTGATGGTTATGGAAGCAGTCAGTGGCCATGCATTGGCTAATCTGTGGGCTGGTGCTGGGCAGCGTTAAGACACTACTCCAGTCATGGGCAGGAGACCAAGTATCCCACAGACCATCACTTGGACCAACTAAACTCTATTTTAAAACCATCCTGCCTAATTTTTCTGTGGGAATGTTTTTAAGGGAAGCATTTTTAATTCAGATAAAATCATCTGAGGCTATAAAGAAAGTGAAATTTTTCCTGGCAGTAAATGAAATTTCTCCAAATTTGTCCTTGTATTAATCATTTTTCACCATCTACTCCTTCTGTAACAATGATAAAAAGAGAAGGAAAGGGGGCGGGGAGGTTGGGGGGGGGGGCGGGAAGAGAGAGAGAGTTAGGAAGAAACACCCCCTTCAGAAACCTCTGTTTATGGATATATGTGGGTATATGGCTATACCCACACACTTTCACAATGTAAGAGAGAGCATTTGCACATACACACACGTGTGTAACATTTTAATTGTGTATTAAATGAGAGGAAAGAAAAATATGCCTCTGGTGAAGGTGCTGCGTGTGTTTATCAAACAGTGTAAATTTTGTAATCCTGAGGTTTAAATGCTTGTTTCAAGTAACCACAAAACAACCTCTTTCAAGAGTCACAGTTTCATTTGAGGTTTCTTTCTCCCTGTATATCTAAACTGACCTCTCTTCTGTTGATGTTTTCAGGCAACTACTGAAAAAGATTAAACTGGCTATTATTGTCAGTTCAGTGTAGCTGCACAGAATTTCTCTAGTAAGCTTAGCAGAAAGCGTTGACTGTGAATTTGCTTTGCAGTGGTAAAAGTTGGCTTGATACTCCTGTCCAGGGTGATGACCTGCCAGATGCGTTGTGCTGAAGGAAAAAGTGTCCTTTGCCTTTTCAACACTTGTGATGGAGCAAGAGATAGGCAAAAATAATGAGTTAATATTTGTCCAGTGGCTTATCTGCACAGTGAAGCCAGGCAAAAGGGATCTGGTGCTCCTAGGAAAAAAATGTCAGCCAAGAAAAGGAGGTTTCAAGTCCAGAGCTGAACAAAATGTTCTCAACATAACAGCTGACTCTTTAAAAAAAAAAAAAAGTCACAGAAGTCTATTGATTTTGATAAAAGCAAAATCAGAAACAAGTGAAAAGAGTACTTTCTACTTTTTCATTGGACTTCAGTACCTCCAAAACAGCTTCCTTCAATGTTACTGTTAACCCTAGAGTTTTTGTTATTTAATTATGTTTACACATTTCTCTTAAAATAAGCATATAACTTCATATATTATATATATTACATATTATATAGAACCATATATTACATTTTATATATATATATATATATATATAAGCATTACAGGTGTTATAAATGAAAAGTTTTATTTCTTCAATGTGTTTTGGTGGTGTTTTCAAGAAACTATTGCAGGCTGAAAATAAAGATTTATTGTAAAAATGTATTTTGCAGGGCTTGAAACTGTGTCTCCTTTATTCTAAGAGCATAGTATTATTTTGGAAATGCTGGGATTTCCTGTGAATGAAGATTCTATTTTTCTTATCAGTTCTACTGAAGATATATTGGACTACTGGCTTCTTGGAGCTAAATTAGCCCTTTGTACTGAGCCTAAACAGTCTTTGTCCGACATTTCCTTTTAGAGAGGCAAGTTCTGAACTTTTGCATCTATCTTCAAGGATATCCTCTCCATTATACCCCTTCATAACAAATTTGTGCACATGTTAATATCAATACCTGGAAATCAGCATGATTTGCATGACTGAGTACAGAATTCAGCTTAGGCACCACACACACATAATTGGAGGTACAGGTATGTCCAGGCCATGTGTGACACAGGAATCCATTCAAGCTCCCTGGGACTGGAGTAAAACATATTTTCTACAGGGAGGGTTCAGCACTTGTCATATCTTTTGTTCATGAACCACCACCTCTTTATACCACAGGAGTCCGGAGAAGAGACACAGAATAAGGCAGAGCTGAAGCCAGGTGGGCCACCTGACTTCTAGTGGCTTTCATGGCCATGCCCCATAGCCTGTACCTCTCCCAGGCCCAGAGGTGTCCCTGCCACATGTCAGGTAGCAGCTGCTACCCACCATGTCAGAAAGGTCAGAGAGAAGACTGCTGCTACTAGAATAATTTGTTTGTCTTATAGAACGCTCCTTGCCAGTTCTCGAGGAAAGCACATGGCCATCAGCAACCCAGGATGCAGGTGAATTCACCCAGCAGGTTCTTTAGCCCTTTCCTGCCATAGCATTCACAGCTGAAAGAAACAAAGAGTAGGAAGAGGGATGAAGTGAATCCATCAGGATGGGAGATCAGTGGGGCAGTCTAGGCTAAAACTCAGGTTTCTAGTAGACTGTACTGTCTCTTAGTGCTGCAGTGTTTGCTTTAATTATACCTGTTAAGTAAAGCCTGAAGCCTGCTATACAGATGTGTTACTGGTAATGAACTGCAATGTGTGTACATGGTCATTTCCTTCGGAAATGATGGTAATGACCATTGCCCACTGAGCTCTAAACACTTCTTGATTTTGGAGGGGAAATTTTTTGGCATCAATACCAAAGCTTCTTAACTAAACTTGATTCTCAGGTTTGTTTTTCAAGAGATACTTGCATGCCTCATCCTGAAGAAGTGGGAGTTCAGGATGACTTTAAAATGAAAAGTACCCTCACTGACAATATAATCATCATCTTGGAAGTAAATGACCGAGGTTAACCAATGTACCCTTCCTAGTAATATAATCATAATCTGGGAAGTAAATGACCAAAGTTAACCGATGTCCTCACTGTAAGAGTGACCAGGTTAATAGTTATCCCCTGAACTTTTTTTTTTTGAAGTGAGGAGGAAGGTCACCAGCAGGAGGTTTTTCAGGAAGATCATGACATTAACAACTCACAGAGTGCTGGGATGGAACACTTTGCACATTTTGGTGTAGATTTTAACCAGTATTTTCCCTAGACAGAAAGACGGTAATTCTTCAGACTGTGCCATTCAATATTATGGCCCCTAATTTTTAATCATGTCTTAATGCTTGAGAGAAATGTAATTTTTTTATTTTTTAGAATAATTTAAATATGGCATTTTTCAAAATTAAAACTTTAGGCTTGATGTATTTCCAGAGCCATAAATCTGAGTAGTTTTATTTACAAAACACTAAGGAGACTGAGAGCTCCAAGTATTTAATTTATCCAAATCACCCTGAGTAGTTTAACTTCACCTGTGATGTACTTTTTATTTTATTCTAAACCTATTAGTGAATTCTTAGCAAACACTGCTAGGATTTGGCTTCTGCAGACAACTTTAATCTCTTCAGAGTGGTCAATCTAATGAGATCAGTCAGTAGTTATTGCATACAGTAAGGGAATTGAAGACTTGGCTCTGATTTTGTGGATGTTGCTATAACTCAGAAATAACATAACTGAGGTCTCAGTAGTAAAAGGCAACCTGACATGTTCTGAATCCAATACAGATTCAGAATTTCATTTTTACCATGTATGACTTACATTTTCTTGTTAAAGCAGGAAAACCTCGTTGTATTGAGCAGTTCCTTGTCTCATTGTAAAAATTTCCAGTAGAGAGTTTGTCTGAACTAGCCATATTAATTTCCTTTACAATCAGTGGGAAACCCAGGCATTAGTGATTCAGGTGGATGTCTGAAAAAGATGAATCTCACATTCTGTAGTTGCCAGTTTCTTTCCAATGCCTATGAAAGCAGCTTAGGTAACTTGCTCAGGTGTAGACATCCACATTACAGACAGCTCAATTTAGGTGAGAGACGTTATATTTCTTTTCAAAAGAAACCTCAGCTGGTGTTTTCTCTGCCTACTGGACAGCAGAATAAGGTGGCTATTTCTTCTGTATATGATGGGGTTTGGAGATAACAGAGAAGACAGAATGACACTAGAGGATGGAGAGCTGCTATTGTGCTTTACCAAGGTGGCATGTAGCTGTAGAGATCCAATGACATGTGCAACTTACAAACTGAGGTCCAAGGAAGCTTCACACCACAGTGAACTAACTTTGGGTCTGTTGCTACCTTGATACTAATGAAACATCTACATTAAAATAATGTAAATGTTAAATAAAGCTACCTGATCCTTAAAAAAAGAATAGCTTGATAGGGGAAGTTGGCAGAGCAGGTAAGTTATGTAACATTGATATACTATGCTGGCATTTGGAGAGAATACGTTGCTTTATAGTTTTCACTATCTTGCTCCAGGAAAGACAGTTGTAGGAACAGTTTTCAACAGAATGATTTTCATAGCTTATTTAGCTATGCAAGGCATTATTTAATCTCTAGTTAACTTTGCTCTGGTTTCTTTTTTTTTTTTTGAACAGCGTGCAAGTCAGTTATAAAACAGTGCCCTGAAGAATTCAAAGTTTTGAGCTGAGCACACAGAGAAGATGGAGGAAAGAAACAAAGAGGTAGGACGGGTAGATATAAATATTTCATGATATGGTGGCATCCTGTCTTCTGCCTGCCTGACTTTTGGCTGAGTAACATGGGATCCTATGTCTGTGGCAAGCAAATGGAGGTGAAATCTGGCCAGCTCACAGAGGAGGACAAAGTTATGCTATGCTATAAATGTGCAAGCAGAGGTGGTGGGACATATTAAAAAGGAACTACCATGACATTTCATCATTAATACTTCAAATATCACTTTTGTTCTGCAACATGTATTGACAATTTCAAAGTTTTAAATCTTTCTTTTGGATAGCCACAAGTATCAGAACTTTGAGGTTTTGCATAGAATAGAAAATCTTCTTTTGTTCAGCTCTACTTGTCCTGTGCAAGGCAACTTCATCATGATTTCAGATATGTGACAGCTGAGGAATAACTTCCCACTAGTTTAGGTGAACATGTGTAGGAAGAGAATGTTATCAGTGTACTCCTACAGCAAGCAAAATAATTTTAACATATTAGCTTCAGCTGTAGTTGCTTTTTGAATTACTTTTGGCATCTAGAAGGTCAATGTGGAAGGATATTTTACAAAGAAGAGTAAAAAAGGGGGAGGGGGATAAAAAAGATACTGAAAATAAAGATGGAGAAAAAAAATCAAGGCAGTTTTGTATTGGAGATTGTGAATAACTGTGAACAATTGTGAACATTTTGAACAATTCTAGTTTAATTCTAGAGCAAAATAGACACTCAAAGACATTAGGAAATAGAAGAGAACTGACTGTTAACTGTAACCATGAAGTGATGGAGTGGGATGACCATTTAATACGATGTTAAGAATGAAAGGCTGAAGGTCTTTAATGCAATATTATTTACTGCATACTTTAACAAAATATGCACACTTTAAGGTATTTGTACTCTAATAAAGTATTCAATAGATAATCTTAGAGCTCTACAAAGCTCAGTTGCCTCCTAACTCCCACTTTTAATGCCCAAGTGCAAAATCCAAATCCTCAGGACAGCTGCTCTATTATCAACTAAACCTAGAAGTTTCTACAGCCTCTGGGTACCTAAACTGAATTTTTGCTGTGAAAGCCCAAGGAGCCATCTGAATAGAGATTTGAAGAAGGGCATCCTCATGACCTCATAAGCTAGGGATTTCTTTGCCTAATCCCCAGAAAACTCACAAACTGTTCCCTGAAGATCTCTCTTGAAGGTCACAATCTGGTGGTCATTTTCAGCACATGGTTAAGCTTCAATTAACATGACTTTAGAGTGGCTTTGGTTGCTCATGTTGTTCTTTGTACTAAATGCCTGAATGGGAGTTGGAAAGCAACATTTCCCTAATTCAGTGACCTAAACGGTGACCCAGAGAGCAACCTTTCCTCTCCCTCTCCCTCTCCCTCTCCCTCTCCCTCTCCCTCTCCCTCTCCCTCTCCCT
>JAVJGJ010000037.1:15409211-15438853 GCA_035590215.1 Microhierax caerulescens
GCCCAGGCGGGAGCAGGGGGTCCCTGAAGGGCTGCAGCCCGGGGCAGGGCCCGCGCTGGCGCAGGGGGACGGGGCAGGAGGGGGGAGCGGGGCTGAGGGGCTGACACGGGCTGACCCACAGCCCAGCCCCAGCCCCACGCTGCTCACTGCGGGGTTGGCAGTGAGGAGAAAGTGTTTTCTTTACTGTTGTCTTTCTCACCATTCAAATCTATTTTAATTGACAATAAATGTGATTCTCCCCAAGATGAGTCTGGTTTTCCCGTGACAGTAATTCCCTGTCTGTATCTCAACACATGAGATTTTCCATCTTATTTTCTCCCCATGTCCCGCTGAGGAGAGAGGGTAAGCCAAGGTTAACCCACCACATCAGGAAAATGGTTGAAAGTCTTGAGAGCAGGCTTATACCCAGTATCAGTTGTAGTCATTAGGTCATAACAGGCTTGCCTCAGCTGCCAAGCAGTGTCATAACAGATCCTGACACTGTTTTTATGACAAGGAAACCCCAGTGGTATCTCCTGCAAGTTTTCTTTGCTACACTACACATACAGTACAGCTTGGGGAGTGGGTGCTAGATTCATCCCACCCAGTTGTGAGCACATAACTGATGTGTTTTCTTTAAGCACCTAGATTGACATGGTTTGGGGCTAGGTGCTTGAGAATCCCAGCATATGGTATGTGAAGACAGTTTGGGGAATTTAGGTACCTGCAGAGTGCAAGTCATCATAGGTGTGAGTTAACTTGCCCTTTGGAAATGCCTGTCTGTCTCCACTGATTGTAGAGGACCTACAATCTGTCTGTGAGGTTATATCTGGACTGCCTTTTAGTATCACTGAAAACAGGGATGGAAGGCCACTTGGGACATACCTATCTCTGCACCCCAAGAGTGTTCCCACAAAGGGGACACTGCATGCATCTAATTATAGTCTAGGCTGATTCATAGCAACTTACCTCCAGTAAACTTAGGAGTGTACCAAGACTGAAATATTCAAGAAAACATGAATTTGAAGCTCAACATTTCCACAGTTTCTGTCTGGCTGATGGGAAGGAGTTCTACTATAGTAATGCTGCTTTGCAGATAACCATTGCATGAAATTATTCAATTTCAGCAAGTGATTTGGCATAACAGTGTCACAGCCCTCAAACATTGTTTGAGACAAGGTATATGCCTCAGTCTTCAAAGAGAATGGCCTCAGATCTTTTGTGATACTTATTGGAGATTAATGCTTCAGAATTTCTGTAGCAGTGGGAGACCATCATCCCATGGCAATGCTTTATTTGATCAACCCAATCTCTTTAAGTGTGTGTATTTGATAATCTTTTTTGATTTGAGTTGGTTGCTAACAGCCCATGGCTGTGTGGAGAACACCTTACAATTATCAGCACCTTTCATCTGGAAGCCTTAGGGCTTTGCACATATTAATAGTTATATTAATAATTAATAGTGTTACTTGCAATGCCTCCTCCTTTATCAAGGTGGGAATTGAGATACGGAAGGGATACTGAGTGCTTAAACAAGGATATCTGAAGTTGGGGACTGTTTAGATGAGAAGAGTTGGTGTTGCTGTAACTACTGTATAATTGCATTGCCAGTGACACCCAATGAAGACAGACAGCTCCAGTACTAAACAAGGGAGTTGTTTTACTGGACTACTATCAATAATGTCAAAAAACTACAAGTTTCTATTTAGTACTATTTATATAGTACTATATAGTTATTTATATTTATATAGTTATAAATATATTTATATTTAAATATATTATTAAATATATTAATATAGTTAAATATATTTATTTAGTACTATATTTCTATTTATTCTACTATTCCCATTGGTGTATGGGTGAAAGTAGTCCAGCTTTCAAGGCTGAAATCATTCACGTACTCCAGTGAAGGTGGTAAGACAGAACAAATTCAATAATTATAAACCTAACTTAGAGCTAAGTGAAGACTGTATTAAAGTGGCTGCTAATGAAAATAGGGTTGTGATTACTGATGCACAGCTATCCTTGGATCAGTGAGGATTCACTGCATTGGTGATTGCTGGCTGCTTCCCTGCAAATCTGCTAGAAGATGGAGGTCTAGAACAGGGATTCAAGGAAGAGGAGTGTGGTAGACTTTAAGTTTATTGTTCCAGTGATTAAAGCCCATAGGCACCTCTGAGGAAAGCTCAGCAATAAAGCATTAAGCATGCATCTAAGCACCCTTTGAATAGGTTGTCATGAATGGAAGTATAATTTGAGGGTAAAGGGGAGAGGGAGAGTTTCCAAGTACAAAGCACTGCCAAGGGCAGTGCAGAAAAAGCAGCAAATGTGCAAGCCATGCTGGTCTGTTCAGTAGAGTCAATAAGGTGTTGGTTGGAGGGAAGGTCCTGGTCATAAAATTAATTGCTTGATGTTGGCACGGCACTTAGAGAATGTGAAGTGTTCCTGAAGTGCTATGTATTTATTATTATTCCTACCCACTCATTATTGTGTCTGACACCAGTTCAAACAGACTTTGTAGCATGTCTTTATGCTTTCTCTCCCTTTTACAATTTCTCTGTGCATCCTCCATAATCTTCCCCTTCCCAAGTCCTGTGGTGTGTGTGGCTAAGCAGCACATGATTGCAATAGGTTAAAGAGTGTAATTAACAGAGACCACATCAGAGCTCTTGCAAAACACACAATGTGTTTATTCAGCATTGGGTCAGCTAATTCCTAATGAAAGGGCACTGCACAGCAGAGTGCGGGACCCCAGTGGTCAGAAATAGTTCCACTTAAATGTTATTTACCTACAAAGAGCTCAGTTCTAATTAGGGGCGTGGGAGCCAGCAAGAGTGAAATCAAAACCTTGCCCCAACCATATATTCCATGCTGGTGCCCAAAAAAATCTTTCAATAGACACACAAATGTTCAGTTGCATTTGGGTTTGTATGTTTTTCTGCTCCTCTAAACTTCCTCCTTTTGGCTGGGACTGGAAGTAGGAGTGAATGAAAGATCATGACAAGATGTGGCTTTGTGGTATTTCCAGAAACCTCATGCATGTGCATACACACACACATACAAATATTGCCTGATCTCACAAGATGCTGTAGAGCACTGAGGGCTAAACAAACTTTGATTCCCCATGCTAGGCTGGAAGCAGTAGAAGCTAAAACCTCCTTTGTTTTGTACAGTATATTTGCAGTCTATTTATGGTAGTTATGTGAACTCTGCATCCAGTGGAATTTCACAATTACAACATTTTTTCATAAATATTCATTCCCCCATCATCCCAGTAAATGAGAAGAGTGTTATTACCCCCTATTAAAGACAGGGAACAGAGACTCATAAAAACGTTAAAATACTTATAAGATGGAGAAACCTTAAAGGCACCCTGATGCTCTTGAAAATTAGGTTTAGCTGACTAAAGACTTTGACTCACAAGAGCAGCATATTCACATGGGACAAGTAGGGGGTTATATATCTGACTATCTGGCTTGCTCCTCTGCGGGGCATGCGTACTCCTACCACTGGAGCAGCAGCACAGGATAGACAGCTCCAGGGCATACATTTCAGCTGATGTTAATATGCTTCTGCTCCAGAGACAGTCACTCTTAGAGAGAAGTATCTGGGCATGGTAGATCTCTCAGGATGTGTTGTAAAAGATGGAAAGTCAGAGAAGAAACAGCTTCTTAGAAGGTATTAGGGTGGAAAGGAAAAGTATGGGTAAAGGTGTTTTCATCCCACTCCTGGCTTCTGTCAGCTTGGTACTCCCTCCTGCCTTGTGTCACTTTTCTGGCTGCATTGAGCCCTCTATTTATAAGACAGAGCTTTTCAGGGTCTAAGTGCATGATTTTTCTGGTGGATGAGCTAATTGAAAAAGTTCCCACCTGCTTCTGCAGGATTTATCCTGCAGAGGTGAATCTTGAGAGGAGACAGGGTGATGAGAGTCGTGTGCCAACTGCTTGTAATCCCCAGGGTGAGAATCCTTGGGCCAGACAAAAGCAGAGGGCTCTTCCAAGCTGTCAGAAAATTTGGCAAGATGATGACAGGAATAATGAAAGAACGTACTGATTTGTGCTTGCACTTCAGACTTATACCTCTGAGCATGTTCATCAAAAGGTTCATGAACTAAGGTCTGAAGAACACTTTTCTGTCCTGTAATCTGATAATTCCCCTTTTATAAGATTTTTCACTGTGTGTCTTTTTGTGCTAGAGACAGGTATGTGTTAAACCTGGCAGTTCTTCCCAGGATGCTGCATGAACTTTCTCTTCAGTTAGTTATGAACCATGCTGGTTCATTCACAGGTTTCACTTTGAGTCTGAAGTTCAATCAATCCCAAAATCTCAGCACAAATCTCAGTCACATGCAAATGGAAGTGTAAATTGGTGGGAGTTAACCAGTATTTTCTTATTGCAGTGACATTCATGGGTGTCTGGGATTCTGTGCATGCATTACCCATGCCTGTTCCAAACACTGTATGCATTGAGGAGTATCATATCTTCTTTCTCCCCCAAATCCCTAATGACCACACATCGGACTGAGTCAGTTTAAATCAGCCCAAATTGGCTACATGAAACCCATCAAGCTGCAAACAGCAATGTGACTGCTTAGTCTTGTAGGGATCTGCCAATTTAGTCTGAAAGTTCCCAAGCTCTCAGCTGAAACCCCAACATGTGCCCAAGAGAGTTTTTCCAGAGGGAGATGAATGGCAAGTCCCCATCCAGACCTCTGTGGTGATTCAGAATTAGGTGTCTGGTCAGCTAAATTCTTCCTACAGTCTTGGAAAAGGTTGGCAAGTGAGATGGTTTGTTGGACTGAGTCCTAGAGCCACCTCTGTAACCTCAGAGCCAGGCAGGGACAGATGGGCTGTGGCCCCATCTCCCCCTTCCCCTGTCTCTCTTGCAAGGCTGGAGGCAGAGCAGACCAACCTCAAGGAACTCCTTAGAGACAATATTACGGCACACCAGAAAGACTGAATATCCATTTATAACCTTTCCTCTCCGTCAATCTAAACATCTCAGAGGTTTCACTGTTCTCTCAGGTAGCAACTTGACATATGTTCCTTTACCCTTGCCCCCCGAAAAGTGACCCCTGGAGCAGAGTCCCAGTACATGAGGAATTGCATCCATCTTCCCATACTTGTTAGTTCGCAGCAAAGTAAGGTTTTGTTTGCAGCAATGCAACCTGCATGCAACAACTTTAGCTGCAAATCCTCTTGGACCAAGAGGGATGTAGGCAGACTGAGGGTTAGCATCTGGTTGACCTGCACCACAGTTTACAGAGGAGCATTTCCTGCATCACCACCACCCAAGCCTACCTGCTACATAACCAGGTAAGGAGCTCTAAGATGATCTGCAACATCACCGTCTCCTGACTTATGCTAACACTGCTATGTGGCCTCTACGGCACCTCTCCTGCAAGAAATAAACAAGTGTCATCCAAGGTTTCTGGATTTGATCATGTAAATAAAATCAAGCACGGAATCTTTCTCCTTTTTTTTTTTTCATTCTCAATTTTTATCTGATTACCAACTAATTGGGTTGGGTTTTTTTTGTTTAGATGTTTTGGGTTTTGGGTGGGTTTTTTTGTAGACGACCCTCTACTCTTACAGGGTAGGTGGACAAATGGAAATTTTTCAGCAATATAATGGGAAGAATTTCAAGAGCTTCCAAACTGTAAGCCATATATAGAGAGTTTTGAATCACACATGAAAAACTTCTGCCACGTTTCTCTCATCTGAAAAACACATGTTTACCCAGTGCAAGAGAAGTCTGTAGTTAGCCTAATCAAGCCATGAATGTCTCTCTGATGATTCCAGTGAGCTTTTAAATGTACAAAATGAGAAGTCATCTGCAGAGCCTTATGATCCTGCACTGATGACATTCACTTAAATCAAACTATGATATGATCAGCATTTAAAATTTGTCACTTCTAAGTAAGCACACCAACACTTCTTACACTGAATACTGCTGTACCTCAGATTTTATGGTACTGAGAGTGTTGTCAAATGTTGCAGCAATATTGACATTGTTCCCATTTTGTGACTTTTATCTGAAATTTATTATCCATGACTTGTTATCATTCCATAGAAAGAGATAATGTTGTAGAAGTATGCGACAATGAAGTTGAATGTTTTTTCTCCCAGGTATTTGTGCTCCTGTGGCAAGCACTGCTAAGCTCATCTTCTCATTTGTTGTTTCCTCTGAAAATCATTTTCTTCAATGACTTATCCCACCCCCGCCACTGTCGTCAATAAGAAAAGGGGAAAAAAAGGAAAAAAAAAGAACATGCTGAAAAAAGTCCTCCTTTGATTTTCTTCTGATTTAAGTCTTCATTTCCATTCCCTGTTTGCTCCCCTCTAGCTTTCAGGTTCATATCAGCAGAGTCATTGTGAAAGGCACACTGTTTGTCTTGATGCAAGAGCGATGGAGCCAGCCAGAATGATGTCCTCGTAAGGCAAAATGGAAAGAAAATTACTTTGAAGCACAGGAAGACACAAATGTTCAGTATTTCCTTCTGACCCTTTGGCTTTAAGTGAAGCACTCCTAGTGATTTCTAAGGACTTATCATTTGCTTTTTCAGCTTCATTGGGTTTTTTTCCATTCCATTTGTCATGTGAAAACTAAATCCTGTCATGGACTTTCTATAAAACTTAAAGGACAAGAGTGGTTTATGAGAAAACCTTTTACTGTCTTAGCCCTGAGAGGTTCTGCTTCTCCAAACAAGGGGGAGATGATTCAGCCAGCAGTTAGCAATAAGTCATTCAGGAACACATAGTCTCTTTGATCCTTGGTAATCAGATTCCTTCTGGCTAGGCTTTCTTCTGCACATGCTATTGGTTCTCCTAGTAGAGATGGTCTGAGATGTTTGATAGTGACATGACTGAGTGCCCAGTGACAGCTTTGCACTGCCAGGGCTTTCTGGTTGGTATTTCTGTAGCCAGTGTCCATAGGGGTTATGCATAATGTAACACTAAACTCCCTAAACATAATTTTGAAAGAAAGGAGACCTCTCCTGCAGACCTTATTGTCCAACTTGTCAAAAGAAAGGATGAAAGAACAGGACAAAGGAAACCACATCATCTCCATTTCACAGATGCATTGCTCATGTGCAAGAACTGCACAAGGAATGAATGGCAGAGTCAAGGTCTGAACCACCCATTAGGAGGACCAGTCCAGCACTTGAAATTAAAATCCTCCAGTTTTGACTTTTCCTTTTAGCTGGAATAAATCAAAGCAGCAATGGAAAGCACAGGTGCAAACTCAAAAAACCCTGTAGTGTTTCTGTTTGGAGAAGTGGGTGTAGAAGTATTTGATGTTTCAAATGCAAATACTGTTGCTCAGCTCAGCAAGAGATAAACATCACTGTTCAGTGGAATTTAACTTTGACAGTCCAAGAAAATAAAATAAAAAAGTGAATGTGATACCCCATCACACCAAGAGAAAGTGAACTGAAGATATCACGAGGCAGGATGATGCAGAGGCCCAGCATCTGCAGCATCGGCTTAAATCAGCATGTGCTGTGGGTGCTCAGAACCTTCAAAAATCAGGCCCTTCAGCATCATTTCCCTTAATCAGAAGCACTGGAGCATTGCCAACCACTAAAAGGTTGGGTTAGGCAAAAGAAAGTTAGTTTAGCTTGTTGAGTCAAGTGATTTCGTATAACTTGCTCTAGAGGGAGGCTTTTTTGTTCCAAAGGGAATCAATTGCCAGTGGTTAAAATGTACTTTGAGAATTTATATATTTAATTAGGAATCAAAAACTTGATAAGGCAGAAGGGACAGAGGGGACCATTCAATGCATTGCTGCTTTGAGCATATGAGGAATGATCTAACTTTTTTAGAAAGGAGGAAGATGGTCAAGAAAAAACGTTTTCAAGAAAAAAAAAAGCATTCTGTCTCACTGTTGAGAAAGTATTGGTCTGTGGAACTGAAACTGCTCACCTGCCTTTCTTCCACCTCTAGAAAACGTAGTTGCTAAGCTAGGTAAGTACAGATTCTATCTACTATTAAGCATGAGTTTCTTTATTTGGCAGCAAGTCTCCCTCACCTAGAAAGTTTCTCATGATGGGATGGAGCCATTCTTCATTCATCTTGAGGTCTCTTTCAACTCCGAGTGCTTGATCTGCAAGTTGTCTACTTTGGAGGCAGTCTGGACTATTTGGGAGCTTCCTGGGCATGTTGGATTCCTGGGATAAAAGCCCCTCATGGGTTTTATTGGTTTAGTCATCTTTCAGGAAACTTCTTTCTGAGAACATGTCAAAATTCTAGGTCTATCTGAAACTTTTTTTTAACCTTTAGTAAAACAAAGTTATTACTGAAGAAATATTTTCCTTTTTCTGGAACAGTTATTCTGGGAAAGAAGCTAATAAAAAATTCATACAAAGTGGCCTTATTTCTTTAAACCTCTCACTAAGGATATTTTGAAGGCATTTAAATATCCTTGTTACCTCAAATAAGGCAGGGATTTAAAATCTGATCTCTCATTTTGTGAGTGAACACTGACAGTCTATTAGGTATTCTGAGCTACTGCTCTATCATCCACTCCTGTTGAAGGGCTTTAGTTTTATTTCAGCCTCCAAGTATTAATTTGCAGTCATGTACTTAGATTCAAGACAGAATCATAGCCTACCATAAGGACACTCAGCTGGAAAAGAGCACTGATGGGTTCCAGTAGTTCTTCTAGCGACTTTTTAAACATACAAGAGTACCACTTCAGAAAGAGTGGTAAACTCAGTCTGCACCTCTTCTGAGAAAGAAAAGGCCTTTGATTCAGGTAAACTTTGAGCAGAGGAATCTGTGTCTTCTGCACTGCAGTGGGCTACCTTACCATGGAGATGCCAGAACAGAATCCCTCATCGTGGGGGCAGGTTTGTGAACAGTGCCCATGTCTCCTTGTTTCTCCAAACAGTTTGATTTAGTTTGTCAAGACAAACCCTTTTGGCACTTACAGAACTGTTCCTTGACTGTTCTATTTATCAGACTTCTGCATTTTATGAAGAGGTCACCTGAAATATGTGTTGGGGCAAATAAACAACTGCCTGAAAAAAGCCCCGTAAGTTGCAAGGTCGTATTTCCTTTAAACCTTTGTGGCACATTTTTTGTTTCATATTTGTGAGATCACTAAGCAGGGATGAGGACATGGGTGAAGGGGTATCTCCAGCCCCAAAGCCCAGTGTAACTCTCCATGGTGAATTTTCTTCCCTTTCTCTTCCTTGGCTGTGGTGATAATTTGGGATACCTGAGAAAAGGAAGGTGAGAAAACATACACAAGCTGATTTTCATATTATTCCTCAGATTCTTGACTAAGCTTATCTTTTAATTTAATATTACAGGATGTATTCTTGAAATAAAGAACACATATCGAAAGAAATCATGATGGAGTCAGTGAATAATTAAACAATGACAATTTAAAATACACCCATAGAGGGATCTACCTGATATCACAAGCCTTACATATTTGATAATTGCACAGACAAGCTTTGTTTTGTGAATGGTGATACTTAAAAAAAAAAAAAATCATGTTAAGAATTGTTGTGAAAGATTTTATTTTAATAAAAGAATGTGTGATCACACAAGCTCTTATATCATATCCTTTCCCACACATACTCTTGCATACTGGCAAAAGCATTAGCTGTTTACGTTTTCTTTGTTTTCACTCCAACAGTGTGTGACTAATCCTTGAATGCAAGTGCTAAGGTTGACTCTGTCAAAAATGGCTTTGGAGGGTTTGCTGTTTGTTGAAAATTATTTGGGATAAGAGAAAATAGCTTCCTCTGAAATGTAGCATAAATAGAAGGGCATCAGAGTAGCTGTACAGGGTCAGCCCAAAGGGTACTCCAGCCCAGCATCCTGTCTCTGAGGTTGGGTAGGAGCAAAAAGGAAGAGTATAGGCTAAGAAGAGAGTAGCAGCAGGGTAAGTATGCAGTGATCTCTTCCTTCTATCCACTTTCAGGGGTTTTTGGCTCAGGCATCCCCTGAGTTAGAAATGGTGTCAGTATTTAGTCCTGGGTAAGGAGTACTGTTCAAAGATGAAAGCTGGTACTAGCACTGGAGCTGGCTCTCTTGGCCTTGTTTTGTAAAACATTCTCAGTACTCTGGCCACTTGACATTCCGTTGCCATGCTACAGTTTTCAAGCCCTTGTGGTGACCTCATGTTTGCTTAGTTTTTCAGGGGGGAACAAAAAGATGTGGCTGAGTCTATCCACTACATTAATAGCCTCTTAGCATAACATACCTGGACTTGTGCAAACCATTTGACACTGTTCCACATGACATCCTTGTTTAGAGAAACTAGAGAGACATGGATTTGACAGGTGGACCACTTGGTGGATAAGGAATTGGCTGGATAGTCACGTTCAAAGGCTTGTGGTCAACAGCCTGATGTCCAAATGAAGACCAGTGATGAGTCATGTTCCTCAGGGGTTGGTATTTGGACTGGTTCTGTATCACACCTTTATCAGCAACATGGACACTGGAACTGAGTGGAAGTTTGCTGGCAACACCAAGCTGTATGGTGCAGTCAACACAGTGGAGAGAAGGGATGCCATCCAGAGGGGCCCTGACAGGCTTTAGAGGTAAGCCTCTGAGAATCTCATGAGGTTCAACAAGGCCAAGTGCAAGATTCTGCATACAGGTTGGGGCAATCCCTAGCACAAATACAGGCTGGGCAAATGGATTGAGAGCAGCCCTAAGGAAAAAGACCTAAGGGTGTGTTGGTTGACGAGAAGTTCAATGTGACCGGGCAATGTTGGCCTGCAGCCCAGAAAGCTAGCCGTGTCCTGGGCTGCATGAGAAGAAGTATGACCAGCAGGTCAAGGGAGGTGATTCTGCCCTTCTACTCTGCTCTCACATGACCTCACATGGAATACTGTTTTCCTGTCTGGGGCTCCCAACATAAGGAGGACATGGACCTGTTGGAGCAAGTCCAGAGGAAGACCACAAAGATTATCAGAGGGCTGATGCACCTCTCCTAAGAAGACAGGCTGAAAGAACTGGGGTTGTTCCACTTGAAGGAAAGGAAGATCTGGGGAGACCTCATAACAGCCTTCTAGTACCTAAATAGAGCTTGTAAGAAAGTTGAGGTGGGACATTTTACCAGGGCATGTAGTGATAAGACAAGGGGTATTTTCTTGAAACTGAAAGAGGGTAGATTTAGATTGGATGTAAGGAAGAAATTCTTTACTATGTGGGTGGCAAGGCACTGGTACCTGTTGCCCAGAGAGGCTGTGGATGCCCCATCCCTGGAAGTGTTTAAGGCCACATTGGATGTGGCTTTGAGCAACCTTTGAGCAACCCCCAGTAGCAGGGGTGTTGAACCTAGATGACCTTTAAGGTTCCTTCCAACCCAAATCATTCTATGATTCTATGATAACATGAGGATGCATTAGAGTCGAGGACAAGGAAAACCCTTGCTGTTTAAAAACAAAAATGTGTGTATTTCTTATGGACTAGAAAGTTAAAAACCAAAATGACATTTTTCATGCTCTCTTTTAAAGCATTGGAATGTTTTAGTAGAAAAAGAAGTGCATATAAGCACATATAAGCTGAACTTCCTGATTTAATCATACCTTTTGGGGCTTGATTACACGTTAATCATGGAGAGTGGTCTCCTCTCTCAGGATGCTCTCAGTATCTCAGAACAAAGTTCAGCTTGTCAGGACCTCTGCTTTTCTTTAGTAGTGCTGACACCCAAAACATCCAATGTCCCAGAAGAGTGTGATCTCCCAAGGTTGCGAGGCTGGTGGCAGTGTGAAAGCTCTAATGTTCCAAAGGTGGGGAGAAGATCCACCAAAACTGTGTCCCCACATATTCACCTTGGAAACTCCAGTTCTGTAGGAGAGTAGAGCCTCCACTTTCAGGTCTGTGTAGGTTTCTGACTAATGTTTGGGTTCTGGTATCTCTCTAACAACAATGATTTTCCTTGGCCAAATCTCCACCATGTCCATTCCAGGAGCTTCATTTTCCAAAAAGGACTCTGAATTTGAGCCTCTGGTTCTGTGAACCATTTGCAGACCTGTACGTATCTGGACGCCTTGTTGTAGGTATCTCTCCTACATGCCTTTAGCAGAAGGTTATATGGAGACAGGTTTTGTGTCCTTGCAATTATCCATGGAGTAACCCAGCTTATGCTTCAGATGATGAGACCAGAAGACTGGAAGGCCATTCAGGTTTTAGTACGTGCTGTTAAAGAACAATCTGAACAGAGATGCGGAACACTTGCTCCTCTTGAATTTACCATTGGACAGTGCTGTTATTTCAAGCATTAAGGTAGTGTCTAGTGATAGAGAAGCAAAACCTGGATCTGGGTTATTAGTATGTATTTTTGTTTTCTTCACTTTATGATCGTAGAAATTAAATGCATCTTTTTTGCTGTTATGCAGTGGCACAGTCAGGAACAGTTAAAGCCCCTGAATATTGATTTAGGATTATATTTTACTTTGACACTGCTCTTTGCCATGAGTTAGCTTCTTTCTTCTCCTGTAACAGTGTTCCATGGCTTTTCCTTAAATGTATTTTGAGAGCAAGGTTGTGGAAATGTGTTACAGAAGAACTGAGAATCTGACTAATCACTCATGGATGGAGCAGGCAGGATTACTGGTTTCTATTCTTGCTCTACCTTGCTGCCATGCGTGGACTTGGCTGGATTCACCTGATATGCCAATTTGGTTAGGTAACTAAAATCCTAATTTAATGACAAACCCAAAAATTAGACTGAAAAATGTGCTGTTTATAAAAGCATCTGCCTCATTCTCTCTTTTGCCTCTTTCATTAGCCTGCTTCACCCTGCACTGTTGGCCCAGGAATATCTATGTGTAAACCTTATAGCCATATGCACTTCTCAAGTGGTGACAATGCTTTCTGTGTCTATTGTATGTAAAGATAATTACTTACAGAGATACTGGATTTCCTGGCCTGGAAGGTGTTTGTGGTTTTTGTAACAAAGGAATTAAAGCACGAAGGGAACAAGAGGGCGTTGAAAGCATCCAAGTAACAGCAGAAACAGTCTATACTTTGGAAAGCTTGTTTTCCAGTTTTTGTAAAATGCAGTTGTAAGTACATCCTTTTCTTGACAGCTCACCCTGCTCAGCAGCTCTTAACCATTCGGAGACCAGATGCAAGTCTCATTGGAATCAATAGAGCTGCCAGCAGACCACACTGAATTTGGCTTTAGAGGAATGCAACGTATGCAGCTCTTTCTTTAACATCTTAGCCCACATCACATTGCTGTAGATGCTTGTTAGGCAAAGCAGGTTAGGTCAATGCTAATAATGTTCGTTTTATCTTCTGTCTCTCTGCTTTGATGTATTAATAAGCAGAGTAAAAATGTACTGGGTGCAGCTTCTCAGGTGGCCTTACACCACTCTCGATCCTAGCTGAGCAGAGTCCAGCTAGTGAGATTAAGTTAGGTATTAATGAGGAAAAGATGAGTTAGTGGCAGGGGCTTTAACTGCATCTTGAGATGCCTAGAGTTCATTTTTGCAGGTCTCCTGCACAATCTGAAGCAAATAATTTTGGATGGGAGCTGATAAGTTCCTTACTTGCCAAAGCTCCAGTTGAGGCAGAATTTAGGTGCCCAAATTCCCCAGAGTGATACAAGGATTTTTTTTTTTAACTGCTGTGGTACCTCATAGTACAAAGATGTCTAGTTTTTTCTGTATGGGCTTGCCAAAATGCCTCAGGTCCCACATGTTCATGCTGTAGATGTCCACAGGTGCCTTGCAATGAAAGGAGAACTGAATTTATTCTAAGCCTCTGGAGATGGTGATGATACATAACAAAGGAACCTGCCTTTCTCTGAGAGGAGTAAGTCACCTTACCTGGACTTGGGGACAGTATAGAATAGTGGGACAGTAGCTGAAACATGGCTACCTTTTACCTCAGGTTAAATTAATCACTCAGGATTAAAAAAAAAACCAAAACAAACCAAAAAACCAACAAACAAACCAGGGTGAAACTTCCAGGACTGAGGCAGCCTCATCTGTCTGCCTTAGTGCCTGCTTCCTTTTCAGATATGCTGGGCCACCTTGCTGTTACCTGTAGCCTGGAACAGGAGGATGCATTGTCCTGCCCGGCTGATGTAGTTACAGGTGCCATTTTTTAGTCTGTGAAATGTCTGGCAGGATTTGACAGTTTAACCTCTCTAACTTTGTAAGAGGCTTTTGCATTTAGCTTTGTTACACTTCAGGAATTTTTCTCTCACTGAGATGTGGTTTTCTTAACTACGTACCTTTCTTAGAAGTTAGGGTTTGTTTTTTTTGTTTTTTGTTTTTGTTTGTTTTTTGGTTTTTTTATCATCACAGCTTGCTATTTCATCTTCTCAGAAAACTCAGCTTTGAAAGGCCTGGGTACTCCAGTTCATCTTAAGTTGTGCCCCTTCCTGGGTAGACTTTCTGAAAGCAGGGAGGTTGCTCTCAGAGCAGAGCACTGCCCTTTGGGCATAGGTGCAAAGCTACCATCAAAAGCAGAGGTCTGAGGCTGCAGGAGGGAGCTGTGGCAGGGCCATGATCCTAAAGACAATTCAGAGGTAGGAGTAGGACTTCCCAGCTGGGGTGGGGATGTGAGTGCAAGAATTATTGGCCAAAAGGGCTCTGACATAGGTGCGGAAAGATAAATTAGTGATGTTCCACTGCTGTCTCAGATGTTCTCTGAAGAAGTTCTGGGAATAATTTCTGTGAAAGACATTTACCCACGGGGCACAGCGTAATTGCTGATTTGGGAAATAGGGATGATTCACCTATGTAAGAGACGCCCATACTATTAGCATATAAGATGCACTGCTTATCACAGCTTTTTAGTGGCATTGTGCCTAATTAATTCATGACACCTTAATTAATAGGTATACAAAGAAATGTCCCCACATGACCTAAGCATTATGGAGAAGGTTGTGCCCTACAGACTCTGTCTAATGTTGGTGTAAAGGAGCATTTCCCAGTTTCTATAGGAGTTCAAAGCATGTACAAAGTGTAATTCTATCTGTGATTATTTTTCCTGAGGGTGATTTGAATCTAGTGGAGAGAGGACCTGAAACCCAAGTGTTCAAGGACAAAAGCATCCTCAAATACTGAAGATTACTCATTCTACACCCTAGCTTAACAGATGGTTTCCATCACTGTAATGGGCTATACTGAAACCCAGACCAGAAAATCTGATCTGAACATAAGCCAAGAGGTATCAAGATATTTGTATCAGGATATCTGGATGTCCTGATGGAAAAAGCCAATACTAAAGATTTTCTTTCCTTTTCACATTTTTATATTCATGAAAGTAAAAAAAAAAAAAAAGTTCTGTCTCATTAGGATAGAAACTGTTAGTAAAGTTGGAGTGTAAGATATACTTTACATGCAGATGAGACAGGAAAAGTCATGGGAATGGAAGCCCCAAGACCATGTATTTTTTTTAAGATGTCCAGTGATGAGGACAGGGGGATAAGACTCTGGTGAGTATCTAGAAGATGAAGGCTAGACATCACTACAAACATGTTTTTGCTCCCAAACACATGTGATTTTCATCATGCTCCCTTCCCCCCACCACAAAGTGAGAACCATGGAATCTTCCTTTTAAATTTCAATGTCAAGTCACTGCAGTATTTGCTAAAAACCAGTTTATGACTAAGATGTGCATATTCAGTTTATGGGGTCTTAAATACATAATTTATCATTGTGTTTTAAAATGTTGACATAAGTATTTTGTGCACTAGATGCTTAACAGCCCCTCAGCAGTGTGAGGGCTGTGATGTCACTTTACAGATCTGTAGGTTCTTCTAGCTCATGCTTCTCATTGTGCCTAGTGACAAATCTTAACCTTGGTCTGGGTCAGTTAAAAGTCTGGCCTGAATACTGGAATAAATTTTGAGCAAATCTAATCATAGTTATGGTACAGTAGGAAAAACAGAATACCTGGTCTTGAACTAAGTAAACCACAGAAGTTCTGGGGTTCGACATGCATCTTTGAATGCAATAAATTCAGAGCAAACTTAGGAGTTGTGAACCTAAGTAAATTGAAAACATTATGTGTGCAAGGCTCTTTGGGTGATACTTGTTTATTTTTCCTCCTTACAAGCCATTTGGTATATTTTTGCAGATTTGGTCAGTACACCGAAAGTAAGGCCAAGCAAATGCAAGCCAGTGCTATTATTTTTTCTCCAGGGATACTCCAACTTTCTCGTATTCTCCAGCTAGGCCCAGGATTTTAGTTTCTATGCCTCGGGCTAAGGAAGATTGGATAGTTCATCCATGGAATGTATTAATACCACTTCTTAATCATCCAGAGCAAACATTGTAGGTTGTGCAACACAGAGCACTCCTTTTTTCTGCAGGGTCTGTGCTTACTGACAGCCAAGGAGAGAGAAAAACTGCAAATTAAATCCTGGTCCCCTTGCATGGAAGCACTATTTCTTACCCCAACAGGAGAGTTCACTTTGGCATCTTTTATGATCACATGTGTGAGAAGATAGCTTCCAACCAGGCAAACAGAAAATACTGAGGCATAAAACCTGTTTTGGGGTCTAGTATGAGAGGGTAGAAGAGAAAAGATGCTTTGGGTGAAGACTCAAGAAATGTGGGCTCAGTCCTGGCACAAGTACAAAATTCCTGCGTTGCCTTGGGCAAGTTACTTTGAAATTCAATTCTCTGTTTGCAAAATGGGAGTAATAAAGCCTCATAGCAATGTTGGAAGGATAACTCCGTTAATATTTATTATGTGCTTGGGTACTCCAGTGCCAGCTACCTTTATAGCTACCTACTGTACTAGAGGACACTCAAGTTCATGGTTATTTTGGTGAGGACACACACCAGAATGCCAGCAGAAAGTTGGCAGTGTCTTGTTTGAAATTCGTTGAAAAAAGTAGAATAACTGCCTTTTGAAAAATGCAGGTACATCAGCACTTGTCTTCATCCTAAACAGAGGTAAACAGTCGAAGTAGCTGCACATTATGTAACTGACTGTTAAATGATGCACTACACTCCTCCAAGGGAAGGGACTAACGCCTCCTAGGAGGGGTGGTTCAGTGCCAAACAAGCTTATGTGGAAGAACATGACTATAAATGACCAAAATACATGGCTGCCATAAGCTCTTCAGTCATTCAAGTGGATGTGGGCATTGAGATTAGCTCCAAAGGCAATATTTTAATTCAAGTTTCTGGTTAGAAAGTTCCACTGAAATCTTGGTTTATTGACTTGTTTGTTGATGGTTTCCTCCAGCCCCTGTAGATATGTTTGATTTTAGAGGTACTATCTGATGGGAAAATGACGTGCTGAGGAATTAATTTTTCAGGGTTTTTTAAGTAGCCCTCAATCCTTTCATTAAGAGATTTTTTAAACCACTGGCTTTCTTTTGGCATTGGGAACTATATTTCCATCCTATCAAGGCTTGATTTGTATAGAAGGTGAGATGAGATCAAAGGAAACTCTCCTTTACATCTGTACATTTGCATATTAACTCTCCGCAGCAGGTGAAGGGTACATTTGCCCCTGCCCTATACTACCTGGAGACTTTATGAAACCATCCTGTATCTTTCCTTTAAATGTTTTATCACTGCTTGGAACAGTGCTGGGTCTTGTGTTTCAGCACGTTTATTTTCTGTGGGAACAGTGATCTGATTGCAGTGTACGTGTGTGGGTGGGTAGATTATAAATTATAGACTCTGAGCTCAGGTGCACATCTTGGGAGTGACTTTTAAATAGTTGCATGATTAACAAACCCTTCTTTGTGGAATGGAAAGCAGCTTCTGTCTAGAAGAACACTGCTTTACTTCAGGAATGATCCCCCGTGGAGCCTGAGCAACTTGATGCTGGAAGGGAAATATTTGTTGTGCTATGAATGTGAAGCCAGCTAACTAGTGATCTGTGGGATGATTTATAGCCAACAGACTTTGGGAGTGGGAAGAGGGGGAACTTTTCAGGAAACATCTTTGGAGAGATGCGGCATGTGGGACTGAAGATGGCCTTCTGTGACTGGAATAGTTTAAGAAGGTCTTGTCCTCCCCAGTTCCTTGTTGTCCTTTGGTGGGAAGCTGTCCTTAGCTGAGCAGCAAATGTGCCTTTGACTAACTCTCTCTTATTCCTTCAGTGCAAAGCCAGTGAGATTGTTTTAGGCAGCCAGCAGCACTGGACTCAGCTGTTTTTTGCAGTGGATGCAGCGTGATCATCCAGTTATTCAGGATGGCTCAGCTAACTGCCCTGGAATGCCAGTAATGAAGAGCCAGTAATTAGGCTACATTCAGGGGAATAGTATGACTTCACTCTTGGCTACTTTAAGATAGGTACTGCAATTTTTATAGAGATGGGTGCCATATAAATATCTGGATAGATTAATGATATAACGGAGGGGTTTTTTTCATTATGACATCTTGAAACTCACTACCACTGTTAGTCCATCTGTGTTACGGATTGCAGGCCCAGGCCAAGAAATATTTAAGCAGATGCTTAACTTTAATTATAGAAGCAGTCCATTGATTTCAAGGAGAGTACTTCTATTTTTTTTTAATTAGTCATGTGTTTAAATCCTGTCCTAAACATAGACCTAATCCAGTAGTTCCCATAAAAAACAATGCCCAGCAGGCCTCATGATAAAAGGCTAGAAAAATGAAAGAGGAATGGTTGTGGTACTACAAAACCCCAAAAGCAACATTCTGATCAATTCTCCTTTGCAAGCAATCTCATTGCAATTTTACTGCACCATCTAACTGGATTGCTCAGATAAAGGAGATGCAGATATATTTGTCAAGTGTTCTCATTTAATGTTCCACGTATTGGTCTAGAACATATGTGCCTGATTCTGGAAACCTTCTGTTCACAGAACTTTATTTGGTATTCACAGGCAATGTGTGTGCTGCCTCCTCACAAAATGGAACCAAATATTTATTAGCAGTAGGCCATAGACTGTTTACTTTTATATGTGACTTTCCATTGGCAGTGTTCGTGGGGAAGGCACACATGGTAGGCACTTCTTAAAAGCCTTCTTTTGATACTGTTTGCTGGATCTCATTCGTTTCAGAGTTTCAAAATAAACAAATGAAGAGACCAAAACAAGCTGGGCTGAATGTAAAGGGTCAGTATCTCAGGGTATATATGGCCTCAAATGCAGAGTTGGTAGAGACATACCCGAATACAGCAGTTTTCCAATACTAGCATTTTTGGGGGTGGTTTTCATGCAAAAATATATCTTCAGGTAAATAGCATTTCATGGGATATAAATTCAACCAGTGCAGTCTTGACCTGATAATTATCAAGTTTAAGGGAAAATGATTGAAAATTAAGTAGGATCAGGATAAACCTGACTCATGGCTATGTTCATAGCTAAAAATTTGAGAAGAGGAAAAACATAGACAAGGATATAAATCAATTGATTACCAATAAATTATATACAAAAGATTTTGGACAGACTGAAGCAAATGATAGTCAATAACAGAAGAAAAAGTCCTATAGGTTTTTATAGGCATGTTTTATATTCATAGCATATAGTACTGTAGAAAGCAATGCATTATTTATGTACACATAAAAACCTTGGTTTGTGTCTACACACACAACTAAAGAAAAAACCACATTGGTTTAAAAAAATAACATAGATCTAAAAGCATTACTCTCACTAGTTTAAATTTTCCTGGGTTATGCAACGCCTGTTTGAAGAAGCTGGCAAAATCTCATGTAGACAGTAATTCTTCCTTGTAATTTCTGTGAGGGACACAAAGTCACAGCAGTTAGAGAAGGCTTAGTCTAAGGTACATAGCTTCAGAACAGCCCAGTCAGGAAGAAGTTAAAAGGAGCAGAAGCTGTTATGGACAACAGCTTTATAGTGCTGGCTCTTTTGCTAGAAATGTCATTGGACAGATTTTCAAGGTTTTAATAATTTTCCTGCATAATGTTTTTAGTACAGAAATATAAGGGGGGGTTGAAATAATTTTTTTTCCCCCAGAGTAACATGTGATTTTACACACACTGTATAATCACAGAACCATAGAACCATAGAATCATAGAATCATTTAGGTTGGAAAAGAGCTTTGAGATCATTAAGTCCAACCATTAACCCAGGACTGCCAAGTCCATCCCTAAACCATGTCACTAAGCACCGCATCTACATGTCTTTTTACATACCTCCAGGGATGGTGATTCCACCACCTCCATGGCAGTTTGTTCCATTGCATGACCACCCTTTCAGTGAGGAAGTTTTCTGTAATATCCCATCTAAACCTCCCCTCGCACAACTTGAGGCCATTTCTTCTTGTCCTGTCACTTGTTACCTGGGAGAAGAGACCTTCCCCCATCTGCCTATTATCTCCTTTCAGGTAGTTGTAGAAAGCAGTAAGATCCCTCTCTGAGTCTCTTCCTGAGTACCTCTTTAATACCTTGAAGCTGGAGATACATTTCCATAGTTTTCAACTGATTTTTTTTTTTCTATTTGTTATTTTTTCATGTTAGAATTGAAATAGCCACAGAACCAAGAAGAGTGCTGTCAGGCCAGATCTAGCAGTTTTATATTAGATGAAGACCCACACATTTAAGTGATCAACTTTTAAAATAGCTCAAATTCTACCAAATCATAATTTTGATTATACAGTTTTCAAATATGAAAAAAGTCCACTGTAGGGAGGAGCATGTATCTGTTTCCTGTACCCATAACAGGATGGGAATAGACGGATGGGTTTTCATTGGAAGAGGAAAATTACAAGCTGTGGGGTAAAGCTTCCCAGTCTCTCGGGTAAAAGGAACAAAGTGGTGACAGGAATTGCGCAGGGTGAATCTAAGGACCCTTAGCAACAACTGAAGATCTTGGAAACAGTGTTTGCTTTGATGTCAGAGCAGCCCACCCTTTAGAGCAATGGAGAACTGGTTAGTCATTGGAGGTTAAGGTGTGACCCATTTCATCACAACATAGGTGCCTACATCTGGCCAGAAAAGCTGCATCCTAAACTCTACCAGCCAAGGCTCCACCAGCTTTACTGGAACAAGATAGGGAGTTTACATATACCCAAACAGCTGGACTGGGGTTTGCTTTCCCTAGCTTTAAACATTACAAGGTAGCAAGGTAGGTATCTGCACCTGATCTTTTTTTTTTTTTTTTTTTTTTTTTTTTTTTTTAATTCAGCTTCCAGTCTGATCTATAGAAATTTAGTAAGTACAGTCAATGGATCCTGACAGTGATCAACTGCATCCTAAGGCAGACATGGGAGTTTGGTTGGATGAGTTGTTCTCTAGACTTTATTTGCCATACAGATTAGAGTTCCTAAAACTAATGAGGGATCAGCTTAGATATAGACATCTTTTTTGTACCTACCTCATCTTGGCTGAAAAATGTCATCCTTACTATGCGTGTAAATGTAATCTTGCCCTAAGACAAGGAAGAATGTTCTGACATTTAAGGTCCTTTCCAGATTAATTTTATCCTTTCAAAGAGAAACCTTCACATAAATAACTCCTTCTATAAATAAAGTTAGAAGCATGTTTTAGAGTCTCAGCTCCAGGAACAAAGTGTTTTTGAAAAAAACTCATTTGAAAATGTGAAGTCAACACACCCAGAGATCTCAGAAGTGCTTGAGTTTTTCAGTTATACTGTTGAATGAGCCCTTAGTCTTGACATTTTACCATTTGGCACTAGTAGCGTAGACATCCCTAATCTTAAGGACTGAAAACTTGTGTGCAGCTGTGGCACCTGAGAAACTAGAAAAAATGGAGATGGGGGATCCATGAAGGCCCAGACTAAGGACTCAAGGGATGCATGCAAATGGCATTCTCTTTGGAAAGCAAAATAGAAGCCATCATGCAACTCTTCTGATCATGCACAGCCACAGAGCTGGTATTAGTGCTGTTGAATGTGCTTGAGGACTAAGATGGGTGTTTTTATGTATTTACTCTTTTGAGATTGAAGTGAGGACTCATGTATTTTCCACCTAAACAGCTACTGAGGTGCCAACTGCTCTTTTGCTTCCCACTCAGATGCCTAGTACACTGTATAGAAAATAGATAATTCACGGGGTTTTATCTGACTTTAGCACAATAATTTGCCATTCCAAAATGTCAAGAGATTCTTTAGCATCAGTGGGAACAACCTTGTCAAAATGGGTACAAATCAGGACCCTGGAAAGCCTGAATCAGAGAAAAATCAAGGTCCCAGCTTTCCTGATACTGTGAGTTGAATAAACTGTTTTCTTCCCCTTTCTGAAGCTGCTTGCCAGGGTTAGTGCTAACCATGTTACAAGCTTCCCAGGAACAGTGCCTGCGTCCTGAACACCTAAGAAAATAAAAAAAAAGTTTTACAAGGGGGGAGTGGGGAAGTTGTAGTGGTGTGTAGGAGGGGGCTATCAGGTTGGGATTGGAGACAGAGAGTTCTAGAGACAAAGGAGGTATCCAAGGTCACACAGGGAACAACAGAGAAGGGGACAGGGAACAGGGAGCAGTGGGTTGGCATAACTGTGCTGCATGAGGCAAAGTCTGGCTGGAGGAGGTTTGAAGTCAGATCCAGAGGATGTAAGGGGAAGACGGGATAGAAACTGAGTGGAGATATGGAAGTGGGAGTAGGAGACAAGTGGAAGAGATGACAGGACCCCTACCATGCCTGGCTGGGGCAGGTGTAGCATGGGGAACATATAAAAAAAAAACATTACATGGGGTGAAAGTGGGCATTAGGGAGAGCAGGAGACAGTGGAGTAGGTAAGGACACATATGGGAAACCTGGATGGCAATGAAGGGGTGAACGGGGCCCATGTCAAGTGGAGACATAGGGTAGGAGGTTGCAAAAGGCGTTTCTGATAGAGCAGGAAAGGGCTTGCAGCAGTCCCAGGAGGCAGCGTGGTGAGCTCAGCCAACAACATTGCTGCGTCTGAGTGTCACACATGGAACAACAGTGATTCTGATGGGAGGGCCTAGAGCTGGAGAAGCTCCTTGAGATTCATAAGGAGAGAGCTGCACAGCCAGTGTCTATAGCTTTCAACCTGCCTTGCATCCAGGCATGGTGGCATCTCTTCATACCAACAAAGCCCACGTTCCTCTCATGGAGAAAATGTTGCAGCTGGAAGGAGATGACTGAATGGAGGCCCAGAGTACCAAGGGCACATGAGGACAATCAGAGTTCACTGAAGGAGAGCAGATGTCTGAATGAGGGCACCATTATGCAGCAGGAGGAACAGCCAGGGGAACCAGCGAGGTGGAGGAGATTGAATATTTCTTCAAAGGTGCTGGCTGCAAGGCATGGGAGAAGAGCCAGTGAAAGAAGCGGGAGAAAAAGGAGCAAGGCTAAGAACTTGGCATGAAAGGAGGGAGGGAAAGCTTGAGGGGAGATTTTTCTGCTGTTATGGATCCTCTGATAATAAATCAGATTCCTTTTAAAAAGGGGGAAAGAAGTATTGAAGAAAAGACTAGCAGTGTAAGTTGGGGAAGAAAGAAAAATCTAACAGTGGCTGAGCTCCACAGCTTGCTCAGATAAATAAGCTGTGTCACAAACAGCGCTCCTCCCTGCTGTCCAGCTGCTGCAGGCAAGTGTGCATCATTTCCTCCTGTAACTTCTCCTTCTTTCTGGGGTCAGCAGTGGCTCAGATGATAACATGTTCTTCTTTCAAAACACGTGGAAGAACCTCAGAACATTAGTCATAACCCTCTATCACTACCTCTTTGAACAAAAAGAGGGTTTATCCCTTTAGGCTTTCCAGTGGTATTTCTTAGTAAAATATTTTTTGGAGCCCCAAGCTCTTTTTGTAAAGTGACTTGTTTTAAATTTTGAATTGGAAAAACTGTAGAATAAAAAAGCAGAGAAAGACAGGAAAACTGAGCAACTGCAATCAGCAGGGAAGCGTCCTCTCCCATAATATTTTCTCTTCAAAAGAGAAAACAGCCACAAAAATGTAAGAAAATATTATCTCTTAACCTTTTTAATGACCAGAACATTCTTCAATGATGAATAATGTTTCTGAGAAAACTTGAATTAGGAAATGATGAAACTTTGATGCAATTTATGGAATTGGTGGAAAACCATGAAGCAGGACTAGTCACTGTTGGGCAATGGCTTTCTTGATTGAAAAAAAAATAAAAATCTCAGTAATGGATTCATTGAAAATTCTGCATATCCTGTTGGCAGAGAATAACAAAGTGAAGCCAAACCAAAGTGACTAATCTAAGCTGGTCCTGCAGGCTCCCTCTGTAGTGGACAGAGAGAGAGAGAGAAACACCTTGAGAGGACAGTTTGTCCCTCTTCTTTTCATTGCCTGTTTAAACATGGGAAGTTTCTCTGGACTGACCCAGGAGACTGGGCAATAGTTCTTGTGCACCCTCAGGGGTAGTCATGCACCTGAACTCGGCTGGCTTCACTTTGTCCTTCCATTCAGCTCAGCTGTACCACATCGATTATTTAGGTTAATATTTTCTGAAGACTCTTCATTCTTGTGGTCTCATACACATGAGATTTCTAATGGATTCTGGAAAAGTGAACTCTCCTCCCAGTGCCTTTGACTGACTAAACATGCTCCTGCCTTCGGTGTCAGTTTAGTTTCTTCCTTGGGAAAAAAAAATAAGAAAAAGAAAAAAAGAAAAGGCCAAGAAACTTTCTAATTCAGCATTGTCTAAACATTTATTCTTGGCCTCACTGAGTTAAAATCACCGTACAGGAGGTCACTGTGCCCCTGTGTGCTCCCACACAGTTGCAGCAGTCAGAGCAGATTAACTGCAGTCTATAGCCCACCAGGTCTATTGTTAGTAAAGTGGAAGAAACATCCTCGCTTTGCTGATGAGAAAAAAGCCTCTAATGTGGCACAAATAAGGTTGTTCTTGTTTGGTTTTTTTTTTTTGCAGATGCATCTTGAACTCACATGTCTCAGTGGGAAGTAAGCACTCAGATAGAGCAAGGGAACTGCAGTGGCTGCTGAACGTGGTGGGATCTTTAGCACAAAGGATTCAGCATCAGTTTTTTCCCCCAGCTTTGTGGCACTCTTGTGCAATTTCAGAGTGATTCCTCTGTCTTTTAATGGGAAAGTGGTTTTTATGTAGTGTCTATGAGTTAAATAAAGAATAACCCTGATAAACAAGTCTTTTCTCAGAGAGAAAAATCTCTACCTAGAAGTCAGTTTCTCCCTGGGGAAAGGTTTGGGAGGTTTCTAAAATATTTTAAAATAAACTAAACTAATTGGAAAATCATAAAAAGGTTTGTGAAGTTTCCATCTCCTCACTGAGATTTCTTTCCTGAAATCTTTGTTTGGCTCATAATGAAGGATTTACTAGAAAGTACTCAGCTGTAGTCCACAGTGGCTGAGCAGCAGGAATCTCCCTGAAAATCCAGAGCTGCTGCAACTGCGATTATAAGTAGAATCTGAACTTAGGACCTCGGTCCTGTTTCCTGCTGGGAATAGATCAGCTAGAAGAAGGCAATACAGTGCCTGTTGGCATGTAGGTGTGACTAAGAAATAGGATGGAAAAGACAAAACTTTTCATTTAATCTTGTATCTGTGTGCTCTAAGTAGATATGTTATCTCCAGAGGCTGTTCTACTGTTGTTCTGATGTTGCCTCTGACATGTTAATTAGCTCTAAGGATGTTTTCATTCATTAAGTCTTTTCACCAAGAGAAGCTTAATTGATTTAAAGTATCCAGGTGAAAAGCAAAGTCTGTTCTGCTTAATTTCTAGGGTTGGTAAATACTCAAAAATAAATATCTGGCATTCCTCTCCTATATTGCTCTCTGGTTCTGTTCTGTAGGTGAAGGGCTTGATTAGCATATGATCTCCTTGCAGTTATGCAGAAAGACCATTCAAAACTGACATATTCTTAAAAGTAGGGTCCTGCATTCATTTGTTGTAAAGCAACATAGTCAGAGCTGTGGAATAAAAGATGATAATCGGTTGTCTGCAGTAGCATTCTCCATGTATTAGTATACCAGGTGAGACCTTTCCTGTGGGGCAGGTATAGCTTGTTTTATCAGTAGTGGACATATGGGAATACATTGTTCCTCAAGCCAAACCAGCAGAGAAGAAAAATATCTGACAAGTCAGGGAGGAGTATAAAAAAGGAAGAGGACTATTAAAAGATAATGCATGAGAAGATACTTTATTTCTTCAAGGCATATTATGTCGAACTGGGAAAGTGATGCTTTTCTGTATAAAGACAATAGCAATGAGATTTCCTGCTTGTGAACATTTATTATTACCTTTGGGGACCGCTTAGGAAGTAAAGGGATTCCTGGTAGCTGTAGGACTTCTATTTCTGTCCCTCTGGCTCGGGGAACTGTACCTTTCATTTGGATTTTACAGTGCCCTTACAAGGCTTGATCTTTGAGACAAGAAGTCAGGTTTCTTAAGCTATCTAAAAGTGCGCCTGTTTTGTTTCCTCTGTGCAGTTCTCCAACTCTGTTTCTGAGTCCTTCAGCAGAGACAGCCAACATTTCCTGCTACCTGCTCCTGTTTTACCTGCTACCTTTTCAGCCAGTGATTAGTCACTTCTCACTCTGCTATCCCAGCACAGGATTACAGTGGTGCCTTCTGGAACGAGGTATCTTCACTGATCAAGGAGAGGCTCCCAGCACTTTGGTGCAGTCACCACCCACAGTTGCAGACACACTGTGATGGACTATTTATCCAGAAAACAGGAAAAGTACCACAGCTTCCCCAGGGACCACCCTTTCTGAACTGAAACGTCTTCACCTTTTAGCACAGCAGACCTTCGCTTTTGGCTGCAGCCGTGGATATGTGCTACAATCAGACTGAAATAATCCTTTTTTTCTGGGTGCAACGTCTCACTAAATAACATACATGAAGAATACAAACTGGGTGTTGGATTCCAGCTTCCTCTCAACTGTCTCCATAACACCTTTACAGCCTTAGGACTACTGTGGCACATTGCAATGTGAGTTTCTATTATGCAGACCTTGCATCCACTGGAAACTAGACTAAACCTCCTGCCTTACAGCAAAAGAGCAGATTTCCGTCTTTAACAGGACCCTGAGTTGCACCCAAAGTAAGAAGTGAAAGTGGGGGAAAAAACTTTCTATCCACCCTCAACATTTTTGCTGGTCAGCTCATAAGCCTGTCATTGAACAAAACACAGCATGCTGCTACTCGTTAATATGAGTGGCAACAGTTTATTGCTGTGGGAGTGCCCAAAAAATGCTTCCTGTCTCCCAGGGCAACCTCGAGCTTGCATGGAACAAACTGTAAGAAAATCCTGCTGTACTTACTTGTGCCCTTCTTGTGATTTACCACTCAAGACTGCTGCAAAACCAACAGCAGAGAAATGCCAACAGTGGAGTGTGCTGGCTTTGACAGATGCTCATTGTTATCTCTCCAGTTGTTATTCTGTGGTTGCCTTTCCTAACAGTTGACTTTGTATGCTGATATCATGTGTAAATCTCTAGTTCCATTCAAGGGTGGAAGTAGCAGAGCAAGCACTAACTGGAAAAGAACTGATGACTCAGAAGACTAAACATTCTTCATATTTATCAGGAATAAATATTGATGCTAGAGAGATTTACATTTAGTAATGGTTAAAAATTGCAGTATGTTGATGGGGCACTCAGTTCCTTGTGCAGTCATGACTCCTATTGACCTTGGAGGTTTTTGCAGGGGTGCAGTGGAGGTTGGATTTGGCATTTCTGAATTAGATTTTGTACTCCCAGGGACTTCTGGGGAAGAGAAAAAGGAGAAAGGGAACAGTGTTTGGAATTTGCATTTTATTCTTTAAAAGTAACTAATAAAGGGAACTATTTTGCTATGGCTATATACTTTCCTTTCCATGAAGTTAACATAACTAGAGTGACTCAATTTTCCACTGATTTCAGTCTGCAAATAAATAAGAAGACAAGGTAGATCACTGGACATCAGTCAGTGCATGCTGGGCCAAATTTCACACGTACATGCACGCATCCTGATTAAAAACTATGCACTTTATCAGTGGGAGACATTAATACTCGTTCTTGTCCATGAAGAACGAGCCTAGGGCTGGTGAAAGACAGCCAAAGACCAGTGCAGCTCCCCAGCTCTTCTGGGATCTTGCTTCCGCGCTCATGCCTGTCCCTGTTGTCTTGCAATCTGGCAGCTCTTGCATGTCCTTGCAACAAGGATGTACCACTTCGAGCTTTTTGCAAGAAAGGAAGGAAAACCTCAAATAATGAACTCAATGCAAAGGAAGAAGGAAAATACCATTTTCAAATGCCAGACCTGTTTTATAAATTGCAAAGGCATTTGTGCTTTTCAGAAGGAAGTCCCTCAAATACACTGCTGTTCAAACCAGTTCTTAGGTGCCAGAGATCTCTGAAAAAAGAAAGCTTATTAGAAAGCTTATTAAGAACAAGTAGAGTATTTCTAAAAACATCAAACAAGGAGGTGCAGTTTGGCTCTGGATTAACTGCTGCATATAAGAATACACAGAAATCTTATAAACTTCATTCATTTAAGAGATGTGTCAGAACCTAAGGGCTATTTGTAAGAGGGTTCACCACAGGAGCAGTAGGCAGTGAGTCAGCTTATTTGAGGAGCTGGACAATTCTGGCTCCCAGTCCTGTGTCCACATCACTATCAAACATATTTTGTCCAACTCTTACGTCTTTCAGCAACAGCTGAGCTGCTTGAAGCATTGATCTGAAGCCTGAGGCAATCCTAATGTAATACATAAAAATAAATACAAATATAAATAATAATAATAATAACACCAACAATCTATACTAAATGCCATTTAACTTCCCTCTTATTGTTAGCCACTAACAAAAACTACAATGCTCCCCTAGGTCCTGCACAAAAAATCCAGTGCAGCCTTGAAACATAAACATCCACTGACAGATGAAGCAGATTTCATTAGCCATTTCCTGTATGATAAATATCTTGCAGTTATTAATGTCCTGCTAAGTAAACATTAACAGTGTTAAAATGAATACTAAACAAAAATCATTAAACAGTAGTATATTAACATGAGTGGCAATGCAATTCATCTGTCATAGGCAAATACTTTCCTGTGGTCAAAATTGTCCCGAGATGAACACAAGTGTATGAAATATGCTGAATTTTTGCTCACTGTAATATCAGCTCTCACATTATTGTGTCCTGCCTGAGTATTTTGGAGGGTCAGAATAGTAAGTGAATACATGAATTTTCTTTTTGATTAGTTTTTCTAAGTACAATCTGTTCAACAGACTATCTGTAGTGTCTGCCCTGAGTAGTGTACAGTTTATATAAGACAGAGAAACAGTACTGGAGAATCCCAAAACTGAATTAATGTTTTTTTTAATTTTATTTTATTTTATTAGCAGTCTGTAGTTTGTATACTACTATTTATGAAATTCTGCCATATTAAGCCTCTCTAAAGCCCTGAAGTCAGACAGACTAGCTCACTCCAACATATCCTTATGTCTCCTGGCCAGAACGGTTTTCCTAGAAATGGCCTTACTATTTCTGTCATCACTTTCATGAAATCACCTGTCTCTACTTATTTCAAAGACAACTTACATTGTGTTCATCTGTGATGGGGGTGAGTTACGAAAGGGCTGTGAATCCAGATGGCAAGGTGGCTGGAGCGCTACCAGGAATGCAGAAAGGCTGCTGAGCTGCATAACCCTGGCCAGATTCTTTAACCTCCTCCCTTTCCCCAGCCCCCACAGGGGCTGGTAGCTTTTTGCCACCTCGTGGGGTGCTGTGAGGATTAATTCACTGGCAATCTCTTGGCAATCTCTCCAATGCTATGACGATGGGTAACAACAAAGAATTGCACATAGTTAAGCC
>JAVJGJ010000037.1:15438953-15449631 GCA_035590215.1 Microhierax caerulescens
TACATAGTTAAGCCCGCAGAGCACCCCTCAAATCTTCCTTCAGTTTACTCTGGCATGTGTCTCATATTCAGCAGGCTCCACATATATATATATATTGTTTAGCCTTGCTATTTTTAAGCAAGTAGTCATATTTAGCACTTTTGATTAGCATCCCTTAGCACTGTGTATTGGATCATACAGAGATATGGGCAGTCCTGAGCAGCTCTGGCAATAGAAAAGTGCAAGAGGCTTTCAGGGACTCTTTGCACAGACTTCCACAGAAATGCTGCTGAAAAGATCAAAATTACTTCTCAGCAATTCAACCCCATTGAGCAATGCCAAGACAAGTTATCCAAAAGAGGAACCTCACCTAGAAACTGCAGTTTGCAGAATAATCTGCCTCAGTTTCTGCAGATACTTTTGCCTTGTCTATGGAACAGCAGTCCCACATCCAGTCCTCTGTTTCTAGAAAAACCTCAGCCTAACTCCAGGCACGGAACAGACATTTCGCCCCTGACAGTGACAGGAAATATCTGGGATCTCTAAGAACTTCATATGTCTTTTGCAATAGACAAGTTATTATGGCATTAGCTACACGTGCTACTGACTGTGCCCCTGTTGTACTTTCACCTTCCTGCCAGAAACTGAACCTTTGTTCTGTGACTCAAGTGTAATGAAATTGCTTTTCAGTGGATAGCATTTACCAGCACTGACCGGATGTTTGCCTTCTGCTAAACATGAATAAATATTGATAGGCCTAATCCTAAAAATCACAACTGTAATAAAAAATAAACAGTATGACCCTGTACATTTATGCTATTCAGATATAACCAGCTTCCCTGTATACCTCTTTTTTTTTTTCCTCCTATTGCTAGAATCTTGGTTTTCAGTTTTATTTTAAATTGTTTCCTATAAAACACAGTAAGAAGCAATGCAATGTCCTGCAAAGAAAATGCATTTAAATTATAATAATTTACATTTAAATCTAGCAACAGCTCTGCTTTTCCTTGTCCTGGTCTTGCTGTGCCATTTACACCTGTTAATTTAATGGCCAGAATCCTCCATCAAGGTGAATTGATATTCAAAAGATGTTGCATGCAAGGAGCAGCAAGAAGCCTCAAATTACCCCTGCCTCAGCAGCAGGTGTTGTGGGGTGCATTCCCTGGTTTAACTGGGCCAGGCTGGTGTAGCTGCAGTGGAAGACTAGGAGGGTCTGCAAAGATGTGCTGTGATACGAGGTGTAGAAACCTTCCCCTTAGGAGTGCAGAAGGGTGGTGGCATGGGTGTCACGTGCAGTGAATGCAGAGTAGGAATACGCTGTCTTTCTTGGAGAGGCCATCTGAAGTGCTGAATTGCACTGGTTTGCCTCTGTGTCTTGCTCCATGCAGCTTCCTGACCCACCCAGGAGCATGCTCGAGCGCTGCGCTCCTCTGGAAAGCTGGCAGCAGAACCAGATGACTACAATGGATGGCGTGCAGGAAGCTCTTGCACAACAGGCCAGGAGTTTGCAGCGGGGACATCGCAAAAACAGGCAGCAGTTTTCAAGTTCTGCCTGGCATGTACTCCTGCATCCCTGGCCAAGGCTGGGACCTGCTGCTTCATGCAGAGTCAACATGTCACGTTGATGGGACTAATTGGGTAATATCTATTTGACAGATGAGTTGTTACCAACAAACTTTTATTTGGAGAGGAAAACTACATTTGGGCACAGTCATCTTGAAGGGTTGCCAAGATCTGAGGGGAAGTCGGCTCTAGCATCCTGTGAAAACTCAGGTTGTGTGGTACAAATGACAGGGTGACGTAAGTAAGCAAGCAAATTTTAATATGGATTGGCTTTTGCAAGAAGTGACACAGATCAGGGCTCTCCCATTTGATGCATTCTCTTATCAGTTCCCATTGGTCCAAGGGTACCCAGCTCCTTCTAGAACTGAATTTGTTCAGCTAGTTTTACAAATTCAAATTCATGATTTCTCGCTGGTTGTGAGAAATGTTAGGGTTTGCAGCCTCACCCTAACCCTCTTGTATCAGCACTGAAGTTAAGTAATATCTGCACGTAGTTACATGCAAAAAACCTTTAGTATAAATTTCTTAAACTGAATGTGATGTATGCCATTTCAGAATCTGGCCCTAAAGGATTCTTTTGTTTTGATACTCTTTAAGCGAAGTATTAATAAATTAGCCTATGATGGGAAAGGATTCTTTTTCTCTTCGTTGTAAGTTTCTGTTTTCTATGAAAATGTACTGAAAGTACTTGGTAGTATGTGCTGCTTAAACAATGCAAATGAGTACATTTGCTTTTTGAACGTAACAGAGTGTTTCTATTCTCAAATGGAAAGGAAGAAAGAATTAATGAGAATATCAGGCTGTTTGAAAAACTATGAGGTTTGACACCTACAGACTTCTGTGGTTGATCTAAAAAAAAAGGATAAAGATGTTCTTGCTTTACCCTTTTCCGTTCCTTATTTGTGTGCACAGGCCCCAGCTGATTGAGGCTGAGATGAAGTGTTATCACGTGTGTCACTTCCATTACGTTCCTGGTACATGCAGAATATCAGAACATATAGAAACCAATTGGGTGAATTCCAGGTAATTGTTCTATTTCCCATCACTACATCTGTTTCATAGTACCTACTCTTTACTTGTGGGAGGGGCTTTGCTGAATCTGGGCCAAAACAAATCTGCTTTTATTCAGTGTGTAAATGCACCTTGGCTTTTGCATCACTCACATAACCACCTGCTTGGAAATTCTTCCCAATCACTTTCTTTGTGGTAGATAAGGCATGCATCAAGCTATCTATTCTGCTGGCTTTGGATGAGTCATAATTTTTGGCAGCAGAAAAACAATCTTTTTAACTTACATGGTCCAGCAATGATCCATGAACAAAAATTTAAGTCTAGCTTCTACTAATTAAAGATACTATTCAGCTATACATCGCACTGAAGGCCAGTTTTAATGTTATTGAGGTGTTTTAGTCATATACATGAAAATAAAAGATTAAGTACAGGACCTGATTCTTTTATTCTCAGAGAAATATTCCCTTGATCTCTACTTGTCCTCGGGTTTCTTTCAGTTTTTTCTCCAGGTTTTCTCAGATCCCAATACTTGTGATTGTGACTTCTTAGTGACACCAAAAGCAAGCTTCCCAAGTTATAACCAAATGTGTTACTGTTGGCAATCCTACTATTTGGAAGTTACAATTGGATTTACCCAACATCTAACAGCCCATACTGGATCAGTTCCGCTTCAGTCAAGGTTAGCCTGCTGTGGGAACACCCAGATTGGGTTGGGGTCAATTTAAACTCCAAGTATGATCAGGATCATGCTGCCATCCACCTTAAATCCCACCCCCAGACTAGGGTGTTCAGGAGTCTCTGAATACCCAGACTTGCCAACTTAGCCTAGCAACTACTGTCTTTTGTAAAATCCAAGGAAAACACAAACATTATTTAAGATGCATCTTCACATCTTGTCATATAGCCACATCAACACCAAAGCAGTGAAGAATCAAATCAGTGCAAGGGAAGAGTTTCTAGAATGCCTTTCATCAACATATTGAATAGCATTTTCTCAGTAAATGGAACAATCCATAAGCTAAAGTCATGCAGGTGCTTTGGTACTTGTTTCACCTAAGCAAGTGCAAAGCTTTAAAGTACTCAAGTACTTGTGTTACTTCCACATGCATAACTGCTTCCCTGGAAAATTACCTCCTTCATCTGTTTGTAACCATGTACCATATCTATGGAGCTCAGGTTTATGGGTCAGTTGTTAAGTGCAGAAACACTGGTATCTTCATGAAAAAAACCCAGACAAGAAAACAAGCACGCACATGCACCACCCCCGCCCCCCTGTTAAATGGTAGCATAAAGTTACATTAGCCAGGAGACTCTCCATTAGTGTCTAGAAGTGAGAACAAGCCCAAGTCCCGCACTTCTCAAAATCTTGCCCAAAAGACACACCAGTAATGATAGAGAAAGGTTTACATGATAGCCTTTATTGCTCTCTTGAACTTTAAGTGAAGACATCGGGACTACATTGACCAAGAACAGGTAAAAAGTGTTTTTTTCTGGCTCTACAGAGAAAGTTTTTAAACTCAAATATTTTTCCTGTCCAATATAAAAACGTATTGCTGTCAGAAGAGGCATGACTGGTGCAATGAATCTAGCTATTTTTTTCTTTTCCATGTTAATTAACTTGTAAGACAGAAAAATGAACCTCACAGATACACAGTAGCTGGTCAGACTGTGTAAGGAAATATTGATCCATACACTTATTTTTCTTTCAGTTCCTGTGTCCCAGTGTCAGACTAAGTTTAGCCAAAGTAAATTAATGAAATACACTTTTCAAAAGACTCGATCATCTTTTTTCAGTGCTCAGCAGCCAGTTACACAACAATCCGGTTTCCAAATGTTAAGTGTGGCATTAATATTGGGTACTAACCCCTTCAAGGTTGGAGGTTTGGTGTTTTGAGAGGACTGGGACTTCCCTTTAGCCTATGCCCAGCTCAATCTCCTTCCCCAGACACTGTCTGCTGTGGTTGCAAGGAAAGACTGTGGGTAGGACAACCAGAAACAAACAGAGAAGATGCCTTTAAATCACCTTTGTGTGCTGCACCAGGGAATGAGCCCATGTCCAAGGCAATTTTATGTGAGCTGCTTTGAATTTATTCTACCTGTATGGATCAAACACTGGAGAGACAACCTCATCTTAGGGAAGTGGTTCATTAATTCTCCATGATTAGCTCATCAAAGATTGCCCTGACATATGAACTGGGGACAAGGGGGTAAAGCAGTCCAGATGTGAATCAAGGGGTGATCCTTCTTGACAAGATGAGATGCTCAGAGAAGTGTTGGATCATAAAGATCCTGGGTCATATTTAAAGCAGTTTGGGTTTGGGTGTGATGCAGAGAGTCCTGAAGCTAAAAGGCTGAAAATGTGGGATTGATGAGAAACCTTTCACCAAGGAACTCTGGCAAGTAAGGAGGTATTGGCTCACACCTTTGCATCAATAACACCAGCACCACTTCCTCCTTTGCTGCCACAACTAAACTCGGAGAAGATGAACGTGAGACCTAGATTTTGTTGTAGTGTGCTTCTCACTTGGGCTGGTACTTACTATCTGCATTACTCATAGGCACTGCAAAGATTCCACTTCATTGCACACCCCCACAAATGTACAGCTTAAGCAGAGGGGGTTTGTTTCATGTGAAATGCTTAGAGCTGACCTTGCAGCATCACCTGCAGCCGTTGTGATGCTAGTAGATACGGCAGATACCGTTCCTCTTTCGACATCCTGTGGGTGCATCCTGCTCCCCTGTACCACCAGCAGCCAGCTGTGGGGCTGCAGGGATCACCATTCAGTCCTTGGCCATCCCAGATCTGATGTGTGCCTAGACCTCTGTTGAACAGTTAGACTACAGAAACACTGCACAGTGTGACCCTTCTGCAACATGTGTGAGAATAAATCGCATGCATAATGGCTTGAAATATAACAAGACCAAAAACCAGATTCGGCATCTGGGATGGAGTAACGCCGGGCACAAGTACAGATTGTGAGAGGAGCGGCTGGAGAGCGGCCCTGCAGAGAGGGATCAGGGGGTGCCAGGTGACAGCAGGCTCAGCGTGACCCAGCAGTGTGCCTGGGCAGCCGGGAGGGCAACCCGCATCCTGGGGGGCATCGAACACGGCATAACCAGCCATCAAAAGAGGTGGTTATCCTGCGGTATTCAGCGTTGGTGCGGCCTCGCCTCGAGTGCCGTGGGCAGTTCTGGGCCCCAGTATTTAAGAAGGGTGTTATTGTGCTGGAATGCATCCGAAGGAAGGCAACGAAGCTGGTGAAAGGGCTGGAGGAATGTCCTGTGAGGAGCAGTTACGGACTCTGCGTTTGTCTGGTTTGGAGAAGAAAAAGAGGCTGAGGGGTGACCTCATCGTTCTGCACAGCTTCCTGAGGAGGGGACGTGGGGAGGGAGGTGCTGATATATTGGGTTTGCGTGGCAAGGGTTTGGTAGCAGTGGGCTACACGTCTGGCTTTTGTGAGAAGCTGCTAGAAGCTTCCCCTATGTCAAATAAAGCCAATGCCAGCCAGCTCCAAGATGGATTCACCACTGGCCCAGGCCGAGCCTTTCCGTGATGGTGGTAGTGTCTCTGGGATAACATATTTAAGAAGGGGGGAAAAACACTCTGTGCAACAGCAGCTGGAAGAGAGGAATGAGAATATGTGAGAGCAGCAGCCCTGCAGCCCCCCCCCCAAGCCAGTGCAGGAGGAGGTAGTAGCTGCTCCAGGCACCCACCCACAGCCTGGGCAGGGACCCCCAGGGCAGGGGGTGCCCACAGGGGGCTGTGACCCGCAGGCAGCAGTGCTGGGGCAGCTCTGGGCAGGGCCTGTGCCCCCACGGGGAGCAGCCCCGGCTGGGGCAGGCTTGTGAAGAGCTGCAGCCCATGGGAGGGACTCACAATTGAAGAAGTTCATGGAGGACTGTCTTCTGTGGGAGGGACCCCAGACTGGGGCAGAGGAAGAGGAAGGAGCAGCAGAGTCAATGTGTGATGGACTGATTGCAACCCCATTCCCTGTCCCCTGTGCAGCTCAGGGAGAGGAGGCAGAGAAAACTGGGAGTTAAGTTGAACCCACGAAGAAAGGAGGGGTGGGGGAAAGTGTTTTAAGATTTGGTTTAATTTCCCATTTTCCTAAGATGATTTGATTGGTAATAAATCAAATTAATTTTCCCAAATCAAGCCTGTTTTCCCTGTGACAGTAGCTCAGTGATCTCTCCCTGTCCTTGTCTCTACCCACAATCCTTTAATTGTATTTTCCCTCCCCTGTCCTGCTGAGGAGGGGAGTGATGGAGCTGCTTTAGTGGGCACCTGGCATCCAGCCAAGGTCAAACCACTCAATCCTGGGTATCCAGTGACAGGATGCATGGGAATGGTTCAAAGTTGCATCAGGGGAGGTTCAGACTGAACATTAGGCAGCATTTCTTTACCAAGAGGGTGGTCAAACACTGGATCAGGCTTCCTAGAGAGCTGATTGATGCCCCAAGCCTGTCAGTGTTTAAGAGGCATTTGGGCAATGCCCTTAATAACGTGCTTTAACTTTGGGTCAGCCCTGAAGTGGTCAGGCAGTTGGACTGGATGGTTGTTCTAGGTCCCTTCCAACTGAAATAGTCTTCTCTGACAAAGATATAAAACTTCCACTTCGAAAAAGTCTTAGAAGTGAAATAGCCTAGAACAGCAAGAAAAGGAGTATCGGGATCACGGTTGGGAAGTCTAAGAGACAGATATTTACCCAATGCCATGGAGGAAATCTGTGTCAGGGCCTAGGAAAGATCTTGCACTAGTTCAGTCATTGCTCTATGTCACTTCCTGAGCAGCTGTTCCTTGATAGCATGTAAGAATAATGGTATGTCAATCATCATAATTCCAACCAGTGAAGACAGTGAAAATTATTTTATTGCAAAATTATTGCTCATAATCGAATCAGGATTGTATTTTTATTTTTAAAATGAAAACCAGACTCTGATGCATTTATTTGAACTGTTGCCTGCCACTGAACCATCACCCAAATTGCACTGATTTCTATTGGAAATTAAAAAAAATATATATATATACCCCCCCTCCAGTTCAGCAGCTGAGCTGTTACCCCTAAACCCATTAGAGTTAACATATAAGTCACAGCATCTTTTGACACCCCCACACCATTTTCTTTTGCTAAAGAGTAGCTGCTATGTGAGCTTTGACACTTCCTTTTTTTTTTTCTTCTTCTTTTTTTTTCTTTTTATATTTGCAACCTCTGCTCTGAGGAGACTGTGGAAATTTGCTCAGCTTGCAGGAAGAAATTGCATGAATTGATAAAAGCTAAGAATAACTCAGCAGAGGGATGTCCAATAAGTTAGCTTTAGGATGAGTCATGGAAAAGCCTGGGAGTATTGTCAGCATACAAGTTATATGGCTTTCTGCTTCATTTGGATATGCCTGTGAAGTGTGTGAAACAGCCTCATGAAAAGCACTCATCGAGTGTATCGATATTGCTGTGCATCTTCCAAGCAATTTGGGGACACTTATACTTCCTTTTGGGAATTAATTGTGCTGTATCTTGCAGAAACTGAAAGGGAAATAAAACCGGACAAAACTTATCAAACCCTTTTGAATTTTTTCCATCTCAGAGTAAGGCACTTTGGGAATAAGGGTGAAGCACTAAATATTCTAATTTTCTACTAAGGCTTTTTTATTCTGACTCATGTGCCTTTTCTATAAATGAAAGAAGATGAGAAAATAGAAGATAGATAATATATAGATAGTTCAAGGCATAACTATAGTAAGGTGTAAGCAAAAATATTTGGAAAACAGTTTTCAGAAAACTTGTTTGTGATTCATTTCTATCTGGAAGGCTGTACTAGGTGTGGTTCTACAAGAGGCTATTCTCATTCTTGTACTGTTGACTTGTATATCTTGGGCAATGAAATATACTTAGAAAATCTCCTATCACAGTAGCTAGAAGAGGCTACAGGCAAGGCTGTGCAACTCCTTGGTCATTTAGGGCAAATTACAGTTAAAAGAAATCAACACTGGCTTTTTTGGGACCTATGTGCTACAACATGGTTTTAAGGGGAAGTAGAAAAGGAAGAAATAGGAGGTCTGAAGAACCAATTTAAAACTATTATTCCACAAATTCCACCAAGTAGAAAACCCAGGATAGTTACCATCTTGGAGCCTACAAAGTCAGCCTTTCACTAAATGCATGTATGTAAACAGTGTGCTGACCTTGGCACACTGTAACCTAAAATGAGCATCTATCACAGACATGCTGAAGCTGCGGTTTCCTAAAGAGCAGAGCTGAATTACTAGTTTCTCACAACCAAAAGGGAGACATTTCATGGCCATCCATCTCTGGCCTCCAGCCTCACGGTCTCACCCCAGCCTTGTGCTCGTTCTGATGTTCGGTGCCATCTCTGTGGGCTGACACAGCAGAAAGCTGCTGGGTTTTAGGCTGTGGTATTTTTGAGCAGACTGCTGAGTTAATGAGGTTACAGAGGTGGGGTCTGGTGAGTGCCAGCCTCAAAGTAAACTGCAAGAGCATGTGGCCAAGCTGGAAGAATGAGGCAGCTGCTGCAGGACCCCTCTTTCCAAATCAGTGAGCGATTAGGTTGCTTCAACATGTCTTGTGAAAACCATGGCTTCGTTTCCATGTAGAGAAGCTCTCATTCCAGCTCATAAGAAAGCCAGAGGAATCATGCAAAAGGAAAAGGAAAATCACTAAGAAAGCTTATGTTGTTATGAAATAATTAATGCAAGGGGAAGGAAAAAAAAAAAAAAAAGAAGGTTGGGAGTTAGTTGGACAGGAAGATGGAAATATGCCCTTGATTTGAGGCTTTTTGTTGCTCTCTCTTAACTGCATGGTCATGGCTTGGCAGCCTTTCAGACTTGGGGAGGCATTGTGCAAGCCTCCGACAGGAGGGGTTTCCTTTGATGAGCTGGCCATTGTGATTTTACAAGAAATTATACAGTACTTCCTCTTACCCATTACAAACCACAGTTTTCTGAATGAATTTTCTCCTCTTTTGTTTTTAACAGTTTAACCCTTAACCTTTCTGACTCATGTTTTCTATTCTAGTGCAGCATGCAACCCAAGGTGAAAGCGGGTACTGCCTACGCGAACGAGACTGCTGCCCGTGGTCTGAGAGGGAAACCGAGCATTGTGTGGAGCAGTGTTTCTGCTGAAGAGCAGTTTGCAGGTCTGGTAGTGTGGTATGAGCAAAAAAAGCCTCTCTTGCGAGTCAAATGAAGAGTCAGGCAGCTATTGAACCTGTTGGTGATTCATCTGTACTCTCCAGTTTGTACTAATTGCTAAACTCTGGAGGTGTAGTGTGGGCAACAAGGGTAAAATGGTATAATTAGTGAAATGACCCTTTCACAATTAGTCGAATGAGTTCATCTGAAGCTGAGAAAGAGGACCAAGTAGTTAATACAGTGGTCAGATACACTGGGCTAAATTCAGTGGTGACATAAAAAAATGTATTACATTGAAGCACCTGCTGGGGAAGAAACCCTTGCTGCCACAGAGAAACAGAGGACTTTATGAAATAGATGTGGCATAAAAAGAGCTAAGTAGGGACCAAAAGGGGATGCTCAAAGGCTGTGTCCCCCTTGGGGTCACTGTGGAGTACTCTGAAATTAGACTGGAGAGTAAGGAATCAAACCCACGGTGCCTTAGCAAGGGTCTACCTTGCGTTATGAAAGTCCTTTGAGTCTCTCCTTGTATAACCAGCATGAAAGTCACAGTATGTGAAAAGCACTGGCTTTTACCTTCCCTCATACCTGTGTCCAAGGGGGAATAAAAAGGAGATGGGGATATTTCTCATTCGACCATGAAAATGGATGGTGCTAAGAGTCCTGAGCAATGGCTGAAGAGATGACACCTTCCCAGGACCCTCTTAGGAGATATTAGAACCCAGCAAGCTCCCTGGGGTCATGCTCCAAGTGGTTTACTGCTAAAAGGATGACTCAATATGTGACAGAAAGGCCAAGGGGATACTTGCTTCCCAAATCAGGTGATGGGATTAATACTCTTTCTCCAGATATGGAAAAGATACTGTTATCCATAATAAAAGTAAAATGTATTTTATTTAAATAAAAATAAATAAAATAAAATAAAATAAAATAAAATAAAATAAAATAAAATAAAATAAAATAAAATAAAATAAAATA
>JAVJGJ010000037.1:15457827-15498543 GCA_035590215.1 Microhierax caerulescens
AACATAAATCAGTACCCTGTGAGGCTGTACTCAATTTCAACCATTTTCAGTAGAACTGTGCAAAGCTTTTGACACTGTCCCACATGACATCTTGTGTCTAAACTAGAGAGACATGGATTTGATAGGTGGATCACTCAGTGAATAAGAAATTGGCTGGGTGGTCACACTCAAAGAGTTGTGGTCAATGGCTCAATGTCCAAGTAGAGAATGGCAATGAGTGGCATTCTTCAGGGGCCCGTACTGGGTCTGTACAGTTCAGCATCTTTGTTGGTGACATGGACAGTGGGATCAAGTGCACCCTCAGCAAGTCTGCCGAGGGTGTGTGGTGCAGTCAACATGCTGGAGGGAAGGGATGCCATCTAGAGGGATCTTGACAAGCTTGAGAGGTGGGCCTGTGCAAAACTCTTGAAGGTCAACAAGGACAAATGCCAGGTTCTGCACATGGATCAGTGCAAGTCCAAGTACCAAGTACAGGCTGGGCAGAGAATGGACTGAAAGCAGGCCTGAGAAGGAAGAAACCCATAGGAATAATAATATGAAATTCAAATGCATTATTTATTTCTAGTATTTTCCTCCTAGAATCTGAATGTGCATTATAAGGAAACACTACTTTTTCTCAAGGTATGAAGTGCAAAAATGAGGTGAAAAGAAAAATGATTTCTCCATAAACTGTGCAAAAGAATTTGCTTGGTAGTATTATGTGTGTGATAAAGTATCACCAAAATCACCAGAAGTTCTGCTGTTGGCTTCATCTAGCAATATGACCCTTCCTCTAACACATGGTTGTCTTGCTTCATAGAAAGCATTTGAGAAAGCAGAACAGCAAAAGTAATTCTGTCTACTTAAACATAATCAAGCCTCAGGAAATAAGGGGAAAGTATATCTATAGGGAAGAATGCTGGTCTTGTGGGTAAGACACGAGTCTCTGACTCAGGAAACGGGTAGGGTTTTCTGTTCTGTCACAAACTTCTGATGTGAACTGATGCTGGTCTCTTAAACTCTGCTGCTTCTGTTTCTTCACAGAGGTAACAGGAGACTGGTGCACTGCTAGTATCACTTTCCCTTTAGTTGTTGCTTAAAACCCTTTGACACTTTGATCTCCTAAGACTTTAGACTCCTTGTGCAGCAGTAGCTGGCTGAAGTAGAAATTATAATCCTTGTGGTGGGCTTTACAAAGGGTTTTCGATTTGTTATTAAAAAAGTGCTTTTTTTTACTTTTTATGATCAATGTGTGTTGCGTAAAACAACAGAAGATGGGTAAGTTTTGATATATCATGCAATGATTTAAACAGAAGCCAGTTGTACAGTCCTTAAGCTGGCTGCACCCAGTTCATTTTTAATAACATAAGTTATGAAGACATTTGTGAAGTATTTGTAAGTACCTGACTTGAAAGTACTTTGGAAAATGTCACTCAGTTACCTGTGAAAGCCTGAATGGTTCTTGAGCCTTCCAGCTCCTCCTCTGGTGACAACATTTTTGTAATGAATGGAGCTTAGGGATCCCCTGCTTTGCAAAGCTGGAAAGCTCAAAGCCTGAGAACTGGCATGAAACTGGCATGAACTGATAGGAAAACAATGCAAACATTTCTGGAAATGCTTTCTCAATGCATTTTACCTTTAATGAATCAGTGCTTTTGGCAACAGCAAGGCTGAGCCTTGCAAGCTAACACTGAAGTGTTCCCAAGCTTTTGCTAAGTCTCCATTCTCAGGCTTTCTTTAGCACCAATGTCTCAGATGTTTCATGGCTGACTTTTTACTCATATCTGACTTTTTGTTTGATTTTTCTCCATAAATAAGTCAGCTTCTGTTACCTGATTTGAGGACCCCAATGGTTAGGCTCTCTACACTCTCATGGACTCAACAGCCATAAAAATGACTCAGTAAACTTCATCCTCCATCAACTAACACAGATGGCAAAAGCTCCTTTGACCACAAAAATGAAAGATAAGGATGGAGAGATTCCTCTGTAATGCCCTTGCCCATTGTGAATAAAAAGGAAATACTTTTGTTACAAGAGTCACTCCTGAGTATTTATTTTGCTATGAACTTTGATGAATGAATTGCATTAAGCTTTCCACTGTCATGCCCAATCTATGTGAAAGGTTAGCTTTTAAAATGTTCCTGCTCTCCTTGTTACATATTAAACCCTCATCTCTTTTATGTTGTTAGTCATGCATGCCTTCACTGTGAGAGAGGGACAGGATAGTTTCGAGGCAAAGAAATGGTTCGTTTTACTCGTCATCATCTACTCTTCACTCTTTTCCAAGAGCTGGAACATGATGACTCAAAGTTAAACCATTTTCAGAATGTTACCTCCTGCATCTTTGGAAATTTCAGAGTAGTGTGCTCTGGAGTCCAGTGATCTCTATTTTCTCCACACCCCATGCATATTTCCTGACTCAAATGTGGTCTGAGTGATTGACCACATTTCTTGTTCCCCCTCATTTTAAGAATCAATGGTTTTCTCTGTCTCTCTCTTTCTTGCCTCTGTGTAATCCCCTTACAATAACCATATTTGATTAACCCAAACCTGATGAAAAATATCTTTTTGAGATCAATGGAAATATGCCCATGGTATTCAGCAAGCTGTGTGGATCAGGCACATACCAGAATTGACAGGAAACCTTCCAAGGAAGTGGTGGGTTTTGGGTTTTTTTCTGGGTTTTTTGTTTGTTTGTTTGTTTTGTTTGTGTTTTTTTCTTCTTTCCCTGTAGAATGTGATGATACATAGTGGCTGAAACTTTTCTATGGCTTCCATTGGAAAACAGCGTGTAACCCCTAAACCTGCTGTCCAGTCCAACTTCCTGGTCTACCCACTTCAAAACAGGACACAAACTTGATTTTTTTCTGTCTTAGATGTGTACTCAAACCATGAGGCTTTTCTGAGATGTGTCTTTCTCAGGGGTGTTTTCAGGACTTTTCCAACTTTATTTAAATAAACATTTGTTGTACTGTAGAAATTATTCAGTGGTTAGAGCGCTCACATGTAGTAGGTGAGAGTGAGGTTTAAGTTCCTGCTCTGAACTAAGTAGAGTCAGATCTTGAACCTGGAATTTCCACATCACAGGCAGGTGTTCTCACCACTGAAATGCTGTGGGGTGATTTACTATTTTACCTATGCATAAAATATTTTTCAGTCTCCTGTGTCTCACTGCAGAGCAGGATAACTTACAAAAGCACACCCATCTGCATGGCTTAGACAAACTCTTTTCTCTGCAGTCCTGTTCCCTGTCTGGTGTGATACTGTATCCATTCTGCTAATGAAATTCCCTTCTACAAAGACACTGGGGACAAACCAGTAGAGACCATTTAAGAATGAACTTCCCCTTCATTGTCAGCAGAGCAAAGGTCCCAAAATTTTCTGGTGGAAGTCTGGCTGCAGTAACTGCCAATAACGACAGCGTTTTTGAAAGATGAGGGAATCTGTTGAATTGCTTTAGCTTCGACTGCATCTATAGGTATATCTTTATAAGATAGCCAACTAAGTGGTTCCAACATCATCCTGCCCTCAAGCACTCAAGCAATCATTGAAACAGATGTCACAGCAGGCATCCTTGCTCAGCCTGCCCATAGCTCACGTCTGGTACCACATCACTGCTTTTTGAGTGTGCAGTACAGTGAGTTTCTGTGTATGATAGGACCTGTTCATGTAACCTCTCCAATTACCTTGAACAACAGGCACTACGCTTTTTCCTGAGCGATGTCTGCTCGCCTGCCCTTCACCACCCTTAAACAGAAAGTTTTTAATCCCTAACGATACTCTACCTGCTCCTTTACAAAGAGCGCTGACTGCAGGTGAGTGGACTGACAAAATGTTGATGGCAAACAGTGCCTAAATTTTCCTGTTGCTCAGGAAAGTGTACTGGAAGATTCTTTTAGTAATAATCCCACTTTAATGGGATTATAATTCTTCTGAAACAACCATGATAGATATAGATATACTGGAATACTATCTAGCATTTTCCAGCTGATTTTCTAGTATATAACCCTCTGTCCACAACCTGGTACATGAACTGCACCTGGCCTTCTCTGTCTCTGTCAGTACTGGCTTTAGGTCCCATTTCAATCTCACTGAACTTTTAGCTTCCGATGCCTTTGTGTTTTGTTTATCACAGGGGACTGCAAGAGGAAGGATGTTGGAATTTTTATGAGTTTTGTCCAGATTTCAGTGTTTGAGCTATCTTGCTTTACTTTTGCTTGTTTATTTTCTGACCTTCAATTTCATCTTGCTAAAAACCCCTCTGGGCACACGTTACCATAATTACAAATTGCTCTCTACACGTAGACAGTGGTCACCGAAGACCCCTGCCTCTGTCCTCACCAAAGCTGGGATGTAGCCACCATAATTCCAATGTCCCCCAGCTGAGCCCCAGCCAGGGTTATTGCTGGAAAAATGAACAGAGTTTAGGTTTAGGACAGAGGTTATTTCTTCATAAAAAAAGGCCGTGTCTCGGTGCTGACACCTACTGCACACTGCCAGGTTTGCTGAAATTCGTGTGAAAATTCCCCTTTCCCAGCAGTGTGCACAGCATGGCACGTAACTGGATCAGAGTGGGACTCAAGAGTTGGGGTCCAGAGTGGCACCATCTCATGTCACCCTAAGAAAAGCTGTCCCACGAGCAAGTGATGGACAGAGGAGCGTGGGAAGGAGGAGGTCGTGGTCTGGCCTCCTGTTCCTTGAACCATGCATCTCCAGATGCAAACTGGCTCTCCTACTGAAGCGCCATAGCTCCGCTGAAGCAAGCAAAGCTATGTTACTTTACACCCATGAAGGTCATATCTCCAAAGCAAACATCTTCAGTTGGTGAGATCCCTTTTATCTCTGCATTGGGTAGGTGGTAGCCTCAGAATCAGACCAAGCGCTGGTCATTGCTGTTGTCATGTAATCTTCCACGGACCAACCTGACACAGTAAATCCCATTGCACACACAGCAAGAAGACAGAGAGAAACATTTTCCACCTCCAGCCCCAGACCATTTAGGACAGGTGTGTAACGGGGCTTTCTTTTGGTGTGGAACCAGCCTTGAAACAATTCTCATGGGTTGGAACACCTTTTGGTAAATTTGTAGCTGAAGGGGAAAAAAAGGTCATGGCAATAAAATTTAAATAATACTCCCCCAGCAGGGACGTCATGCTACCTACTACTTATCTCCTCACCCCAAACCACATCACATGAGTTCAGATGCATGTCAGATGTAAGAATAGCTATAAACAGCATAATTTATGCAGGCTGGTTCACCTGAGGTCTTCAGGCCTGACTCTTGTACTAGTAAAACTCAATAGTACCTGAACAATGATACATGATATATCTGGTGAGATGAGAATTAGAGGTCTGATCACTCAAATTATGTAAAAGCTTATATTCATGTCTTAATGACAGGAAACCGAATGTGTAGGCACTTCTGTGGCTCAGGAAGTACAAAGCTCAGAAGCAGCAGCAGAAAATATACACAGGAAGGAGGACTGAAGTGGGTTCAAAGTGTGCTGGTAGAACACAGAACTTCTATTCTTTGCCACTGTTTTTACTAAATGGGGAACACTGGGTATAGTGGGGGAGGGGACACCAACCTTTTTAAGTCTCTTGGTCTTCATAAATTAAAACAAGGAGATCTCCTTGTCATGCTGTCTCATTTTCCTGTGCTGAAGATGTCAATCCCTAAGACTCATCAGTTTGCCATTACTATCTGGGGACTCTGTGAAATTCTGCCTATTCACTGGAAATAAATATTTATGGCAGAAACAGAAAAGCCAGCCTGTGGGCTTTTAATATGACACCCACAGACTCCTAAAAGCATACCACTGCTTACGAAAATGGACTGTTTTTCCACAAGAAGAAAACACCTACTGTAGAAGAGAAGTGGTCCACTGTATTGTGGTCAAACAGATACAGATTTATTAACTTTGTATTTTCAGATGTTTTTATCATACCACCAAGAACATTCTTTGGAGTAATATTACTTAGGCATACTGTCAGCCCCCCCCCAGGTGAATTTTGTTCCTGTAAAAGATTTATGGCATGTGGTTGGATATTTGCATAAACATGAGAGGGCAAGAGGTTGCAAGAAGGTAGAACTGCTTTAAAAAAAGATATAAACATATTTTTCAAAAAGCACGTCTTTTATTAGAAAAATATGGGTTTCAGTAATTTCTCTGGTAAAGACAAATAAGAGCATTGTATAGCTGAGTACAAATTTCAGTTGTTCAAATATTTTAAATAGGGTGGGATTTTTTTTTAAGTATAACTTTCAGATATTGGGCTGGATAATATATGCTTTTACACTACTTAGCACAATATGTCCTGATCTTGCTATGAACATGCAACCACTGGTGTGATAAAATAATATAGATTTTCTTTAAAGTCCTACAATAGAATTTAATAGAGAAGTTTATCTCTGTTGTGGAACTTAATGAGCAAACTCATAAAGTGTGGAGACATGTTATAATTCTCTATTACAGTCCCTTAGATTTGATGTCATTTTTACCAGAGACTGTTTTATTTCTTGTTTTAGCTATTAATTTAACTATAGTTAAAGACTATTTGACTTCTCTGTGAGGTGGACCATTTGACATTTCAGAAGTAACATCAAAAGACTTGCAGGGAAATTCACCAACATGAATTTAACAGTTTCTGCAAATTTCAGCCAACCAATGAGTTTCAAAGCTACCACTGGCTTAAGTGGAGCCAATACTTCACCCTGGTTTTGATACCTGAATGTCTAATTTTTTCTGAATATGAAACTCTAGAGAAGTTTTGTAAATGTGACCCCATGCAAATCAAAATCTAAGAATGTTTTCATTACGTTCTGTGAACTGAAACTGCTGAGTTTCACATCTCTTTAGATTTTAAACTACTAAACCGGGGAATTTTCTTGTGTCGTAATTGAGAAAACTTGATATTTCAACTTCAAATTTTTTTTTTTGAAACTGTTCTTTTCTGTGCCAGTTATCAAACCTCAAAACTCATATTTATTTGGCACTGATTTTAGGACAAAAAGCTGGGAGAACATTTATAGAATGGTAAAGTCCCAAAAACATTGGGAAAAAAATGGTCTTTTTCTCCCTCAGATCACACAGGGCCAGAATGGCCTGAGCTTTAATGGCCTTACACACTAGAAACCCTTCTGTAGTGTTTTGTCTTCAATGGACATTTGAAAAAAACTTCATTTGACTGAAAATGTTCCAGTGTCTTTTAATGTCACAGTGAAAAGTGTTCATATCACAGACTTTATGCATTTAGTGACGTTATTTAGCTACATTCCTTTTTTATTTCTGAGGTCATAGGGGGTAAGTAAAGTATGACTACATCTGTGAGGATTGCCCAGATTGCAGCAAAGGCAGTTCTCCTGGGGCATCATTTTCTACCTTGAACTCATGACCTTCTTTCCCCTCAAATCTCCATTTTTACTGGAATTCCTAGCCACTAGGCATAACCATTAAGAGGTAGTTAAGAGTCAAATTCCTGTTTACAACCTGAGTAATTCTGATAGAAGCTCAGAAATTCTGCTCTTTGAGAATTCTAATATCCCAATATTTATTTTTGTTCCACATCAGGGTAAAACAAAACAGCAAATGGAATGTGGTATGAAACATCACTCACTACCACTCCTGCTTGAACCAGGACAGTCAACAGCACAAGAGCAGGTCAACGGTGGCTTTGTAGCGGTGGCTTTGTAGCCAAATCTGGAAAAACTCTGTTGAGAGAAGTATCATTTGGTTTGAGATGATCAATAAGATTTGTAGTTCATGTACATTATACTTCAGTTTTTCTTTCTTGAGTGGGCTTTATCTTTCATGACTAAGGGCTCCTGAACAGTGAAAAGATTCAGTCCAGTAGGAATGATCACCCTAAGTGGGGCAATGGGAACTCAAACAACTGATCTCAAGCACAGCAACAAGAAAAAATATTGTCCTGGCCCAAATTCTTCAATTTTCTTGACAAACAGATGTCCCTCACAGTTTTTTTTAAGTATTATGTTTTCTAATGAAACTATTTTCCATGCAAAATTCTGCACTGCACTTGCTAAAAGGCCAGTGTTACTGTTGAACAATGTTTCTTCCAAAGTAAAATGTTAAGAAACATTAATCTTAACACAGATTAACTAAAAAAAAACCAACCAAAAACCACAACCAAAAACAACTGGGAAGGGAAACATAAAAAAATAAATCAGGTGAGCAACTAACGTATTGAAAGTCAGCAAACAGTCAAGGACAAAGGAGTTTTGACTCCTACTCACAAACATTTAACTGGTCACCAAGACTGCTTGCTATTTTTATATATAATTAATGTGGGAAACTTCCTTGGAAGTACATGGCTGTTGGCAGGGCTTTACTGGGCCAGATAGCTCAAGTTTACTTTCCTTTCCACTTCTACTTGCTACCCTGACTGTGGTGTCCCACAGTTTCCCATGTGAAAAGCTGTTTCAGATCCTTGTTGTATAATCTGAGAAGTGAAACCCCCATCACCTGACCCAAGTACCTTGTGTGAGTTCTGCTGTTCAGGTTGAGAAATAACGCCAGGAGGAGCACATGATGATGCTCTGTTGTGGTATGTGTGTAGCAGAACAGTCCTCCTCGCTGTTCTTTGCTCCACTTTCCCACTTTTCCCTTTCATAATCTATTAGTCATCAAGTCATGAGTGAGAGAAATTTCCATGTTGTGGTATTTCAGTCACCTATTACCAAGGAGAATGTGCAAATAACTCCAGTTTGCAGCACCTGTTGCTTCAAACACACATTGCAAGTTGTCAAATCAGACTTTCTCTTTTTTTTTTTGGCCAAGGTTACAAACAGAGTGCAAGACTGCAAGCAAAAGTGCTGACACCATCTTCACATTTCATGGGCTAATGAGGTAGAAAATAATTGTTTGATGACACAAATTAATTAGTAGTCACCAAATTTTGAAAACAGACACCGTATATTCCTGTGATTTAATCAGGCTAGGGTGACCTCTAAGCATTTACTTTTGAAATGAAGGGGTGCAAAGCACAGGCAAGCAAAAACACTGGCAGAACTTCGATGCAGTTTTTCCATTAGTGTAATTGGCTGAGTTTATCAGGGCAGTCAGGGAAGGAGCTGACAGGCAGGGCTGCTTCTCTGCATGCAGCCAACTCTTCATCCTGCAGAGCACCACGCTGTTGCCCTAGAAGCTGCTGCTTCCCAGTGTGGTGGATAGCAAGCTGCATGTCACCTTCCTTGCCACCCTAGCAGTATCACTGTGCAGCTGAGTCTGCAAACACGTCCATGATGCTTTGATAGGGACAGCTCAGGCTGCACTCTGGCTCTGTGGAAGAAGCAAGGAGTAGAGGGAAGGACAGCACAAAGACCTGCAAGAAGCCTAGATTCTTGCACACAGAGATTTCTTGTTCCTGTACTCGGGTCACTTCCTATGTATCTAATATAGTTATTTGCCATCTGGGAGAGGAAACTGAATGCTGCTTGCCCTAGGAGGGATGTAATGGACATAAAATACATAATAATGAGGTCCAAGTAATTGCTTAGGAATCTAGAAACAGCTTTAGAATAGGGAATGTCATACAGAAACCTTTACCTTGATCCAAATTCGCAGTCAGCTTCCGCCCACTCCATTTTCCCTAATCACCTATTTCACTCCATGTACAATGCATTCCTGCCAGTGCAAGTCAGGTACAACTCACTGCGAATACAGGATGATTTCAGCTTTACGCAATTTATGTTCTTCTACTGACTTTGAATTCTGTACCTGCCACCCAATTGTTTTCCTGTATTTGGGGATGAATGCACTATCCACATCCAAAGCTGGCTAAAGTATCTGTGCATGACAGCCATCACTTTCCTCTGCTACAGAAGCACATGGCGTAGCCATGTGAGAATCCTTCTACAAGGTACAGCAGAACCAGTGGGTTTGAGTGTATGCTCAATTCCAGAAAACACTCCAGATGGAAGCACCTTGTAGGGGAAAAAAAGAGCTGAAGCATCGTTTCTTTGCCTGGGGGTACAATCCTTCTGTTATGGCTCCAGGATAGGCCCAGGGTTCCAGTGAGAAGGAAAAAGAAAGAACTGTGTCTGAAGTGCCAAATTTGATGTCAGGTGGAGAGTGAGTTCACCTGATGGAGCTTTTTAGGTGCAATACTCTTCTACTATTAAAAGATATGTTGAAAGCATATAGATGCTTAGAGCTTTGCTGTATTTATCTGCACCATCGGGTTTCAGCATGCCTTAAATGTTGCAGCACGTTAGGGAGGTAGTAGATACAAGATCTTGGAATATTTATTTGTCTGTGAGAGGAATCACAGGAACTGGTCTTCCGTGGTGCAGAAGCTGCAAGAAGCAACACAACTGACCATCCTGCCTTCAGCCTGGCCAATTCATACACAGAGTGGTTGAAGATGAGCTTACTTTAACCATTTTCCTGAGCAAGCTTCTTGAAGCTTTTTAAAGGCATGGATGTCGTCACTGTTGTTTTCTTGAACAACAAATTTATTTCAAGCCCAGCATGTGCAAGGAGTGCGTTCTGCAGGGAACAAATCTGATCTTCATGTGTCATCTAACACGCCTTCGGCAAGTGGCTTCTGCTCCTCCGAACCCTTCTTGCTCACCACAGTGGGACTTTTCACTGAGTATCTCCATGTTGGAACTGGGCACTGGTCTGTATATCGTCACACCCAGTGGAGGAATGGGGACTCTCACAGGTGTTTTAGTGCACGTATGGGCATGTTGAACATTTCAGATAATTTCTAATTAAAAATTGGTGCCTGTGGGCATTGCTAGGAACTTGGAGGAGAAATTCAAGCTGCCTTCATGCCTATTTGCATAACAATGCTTACAACAGCCTTGGGCTGTAATTTTGCTTTTCAAACTCTGCATTCCCAATTCCTTCCACAATTACATGGAAACCCATTTCCCTCTTTGTTCTTTTGTGGTCCTGCCACCCTGTGAAATGACTAAAACTCCTTGCTGGCTGAAGAGCTCTGAAGAGTTGTTGAAATCAATAGTTCTAAGCATCACCAGTGGCAGCCTTGATACTGGGGGGGGGGGGGGGGGGGGGAACACTGTGTTCTGTCACTCATGCTCAAGGAAAGGGAAGAAAGATAAAGGGGCTGCTGGTAACAACTGACGGGAAGCCCTTGGGCATGTTGCAGAAGGGAAGGGTGTTGTTCTGCAGGTTCATTCATGCCCTTGAGCATGAAATGCCATTTCCAAGAGCAGTTCTGTGAAGTCCTGTATCTTTTCCCCTCCACTTGGGAGGGATCAGTGCCCTTCTGACCCTGACAAGGCACAGGAAACCACTGGAGCCAAGGGTCTGGCTGTCACTCCTTCCTCTCCTCCCTCCCTTGTTTTGGAGCACAGACAAATGGCAAACGGCTGCAGCAGCGCCCACTAAACTATTGCCATTGGCACTTGGAACCAATACATAGGTAGCTCAGGCAGATACCTGAGACACCTGTATCGTTTTATGCTAAGAAATTCATGCAAATTTATAATCCAGCCTCAAGGAGAGTAATAAAACTGTTTCCCTAGGTCAGGCTTTTGAAATGGACGGTGCAAGGTGGGGTTTTGTAGAGCAGCAGCACAGACAATGAAATGCTCAGTTAGCAGTGAGATTCTGGAACAGCATTCAGTTTGGGCTGTTTGCTTCTGGTTAGTTCTTGCTGGTTTATGCTCACACCCTTACAGCATTGCTTCATGCATTCCCTTACAGCCTTTGTTTCCCTAAGGAATATAAGGGACTAAGTGGTGCTACTGGGAGCACACTTACCAACTCAGTCCTAAAACTGTGAACATAACCGTATCCAGTTACGGATATGGTTATCCGTACAGTGCAGTGTTTCCCTAAACAGGCAAGCAATGTGAATGATGTTGAAAGAGGGAGGATAATGTTTGCTGTCATACACCATAGCAAGCTGGGGTGGATGCAGCCCTGTCCCCAGAGTTGTCTGCACAGCTGAAAGGATACAATGCACCACATGGTATACAAGGCTGGGCTGTCTGCTGAGTGCTGGTGAATGCTCTGGCTCCCAGCTGTAAATACACACTCAGCAGTGCCAATATGCTGTTAGCACACACCGGTATCCCTTGCTACCTAGTTATACTGCTGCCTGGGTTTCTGCCTTATATTGCTATCACCAACAGAGGATGAAGAAATTTTCCAGAGTAATTCAAGATTTCATGCACCTCTCTACCAAGCCTGATGTAAGTTGCAAATCTCATCCAAGAACCTGTTATTTCTGTGACATAAAGACATGCTTTATTGCTTCAGCAATCCTGTTTAAGAATGAAAACAGTGTTTTGTTCATTGCTTTCAGAAATGAAGATGTGATGGGAAACCATGGCAGGTTCCTGGCAAGCCTTTATTCTTTCTAGCTTTCTTTTATGGTTCTGCTACTGCAGAGAACAGACAAGCCTCACTACTTTTATATATATTTAAGGTTCACTGAGCTGCTGTCCTTCCCAGCACCGTCACTGCAGCAGTTAAGCACTCAACAGCGGGACACAGAGGCACCTCTTCTGTGTAACACCCACCTGCCAGACACTGCTGAGGACACAGCCATCCAGCTTCATCTCAGAGGTTTGTGGTGGTGTTCCCTACACCAGGTGAGGACTGTGATATCGGAAAGATTTTGGGATGGCAACTTCTCACCCCTTCTCCGCAGCACATGACCCTATGTGCCATGAATGCATGCCTCATTGTGTGACTTAGTAATGGAAGATTTGTACTTTGAGGCTGGGGACAACTGGGGGACCTGTTGCTGCAACCTTAAAAATTAACCTCAGTATAAAAACACCCCTGATTTTAAACTCTGGGTAGAGGCTCAGGAGTCCTGTAGCCCAACTTCTCTTGTTGGCATGGCCCTAGGCTTCCTCATGAAGTCTCTCTCTGTCTCAGTTTCCATGTCTACTGAACAGGAACACTATCACTTCTCCATCTCTGAGTGGCACTGAGGGACAGAACGTTCTCTGAATGGAGGCTGGGACACAATACTGAAGTTAACTTATGGGAGATTGTAGTGGGATGACGGTAAATTTTTCTTTGAAAATACTGTCTCAGGCTCTTCTCTAATTTGGATCGCTGCTTGAAGGATGTCACTTCCTCTATCTTCTCCCCAGTTTTCAAGCCAGTTTTGTCAACAAGTACCCTCTCTATGACAGCTCTGATAATCTCACCCTTGCTTGTTCATGAGATCGATGTTTCAGAATCTCATGTCATGATTTGCAATTACTTTTTCCGGAGAAGGGGGGAAACCCCTTTCAGTCTGAAGAAGTGTGTATTCAAACTCCATTGAGGTGGTCTAGAATTTACTGCAAGGCCCAGAGGTGAATTTAAAAGGATATCGCTTTTATTAACCTTTTGCCTGATGAAGATTTCATTGATCTAAATACTTTATTCTCATCTGTTTCTGCCTGAAAACATGAAACTGACTTTTATCTGGGCAGAAAGGAGGGTTTTTGTTTTAAAGCTTGGTTTTTTTTTTCTTCCGTAAAAATATCTCCAAATTATTTTTCTTCAGAATGTGAGTATTTCTTTGTCATGTCTCAGTAAAACCCTGCTCAGTTTTTCAATAACCTTCATGAAGTTTTTTTTTTTCCAGTCACCCATTTAACCATGTGTTTATTTTTCTCGTGATACCCCATTGTCTTTTCATAGCTACCGTCTTGGCATGCAAGGTCTAACATAAAGCTTTTTATTGATCTGCTTCTCTCAGTGTACCAGGTGACATCTTAAGCTAACCAGATTTCTCCTATTTTGCATTTCATCTATGTCAGCAAAACCCAAAAATAACCTTCCTACCAACACATGCAGTTGAAGTCCCAGCTCTGTTCCTTGCTAATGCACGTTTTCCATCTCATGTGTAATTTATTGCACCTAGTGTTTTGGAAAAACTATCACTGAGCTATAGGAATTACTGTGAGGAGAAGGACTTTTGGTTAATGGGCTGGACTGAGGATACAGGAGATCTGGGTTCTCTCCTTTGCCTGTAACTTCTTGCATGACCTTTGGCAAGGCACTGTTCATGACAGAAAACATGTAATTTGTGATCTGTTTGTGTGGTGTCTGTTTCAACAGACCTGTGGCCTCAGCTAAGGCCCATTATGGTAGAATAACCAAAAAAAAAACCAGTCCAGGGGTACAGCTAATTAGAGGCCTGGGCAATATTAATGCCACAAGAAAATATGTAATGGTGTTTTTTTAGGCAAGGATCAGATGCTACCAAGTGGTAATGTGAAGCTTCACTTCCTTCAAGGGCAGTGCTGTTTCACTGGGCAGAGAGGAAAGGGAGGTTTGAGAAAGGGACGGCCTTTATTACACAGAGGTTCGGCCCGCTGGATCCTGTAAGCAGGGGCAGACTAGTGTGTCTGTGCAATGCTGCTTTCTATGGGATGCAATCAATTCCACTCCATCATAAGTCAAATGGTCTATGGTATGAACTAGAGTTAACGGGAGGTTTGGTTGGCCCAAATCCAAGAATTCTTTTCCACAAAAGAGAGAGGAAAACAAATGAACGAACAAACAAAAAAAAACCCCCACCCCAAAAAACCCCACCAAAACAAAAAAAAAAACCAACAAAAAAGGGACAAGGCTTCAAAAGCAGTTTTCATTTTGCACTGAAGGTAGGAAAAATATAAAAGAAAAAAACACCACAATTTTCCCCCCCCAGATATTTATGAGAGTAAAAACCAGGACTAGGTGTAAACATTCATTGAGACATTCAGCTATGACAGCAAAAATGAAGGTGTCAGCTGAGCTTGATTTGTAGAAGGGAACTGCGGTCTCCTCCAGCTGGGGTGAGTGCCCTAAGCACTGGCATGTCATTTAACATCAGTCTCTCTCTTCCTTTCTCACTTTTCCTCCTGCACCTGAACTTAACCTGTGAAACAGTTTGGTTTTAACCCTAGGAACTGTTGAGACCAAGTCAATCTGGCTGTACTTCTTCAGGGTGAAGGAGGACTCTGTTCTTGGCACAGGAATGTCCATGCTTTAACTCACTCTTCGTCAAGTCCTGGCCAGTCCCTGTGCTAAATGGTGAAAACTGTGAACCCCTCTTGCTGTATCTGTACTGTCAGTGTGGAGGGACAGTGCAGATTCTCTCATTAAAGAGAATAAGACATTTCACTCTTTAATTAGGGATTGTCATGATGAAATTAATGTGTGTTTTTTATCAGATCCACAATGCCTCATCTCCCTGACTTCAAAGGTATGTTTTCTTGGATATGAACAAAAAACATGCAGTTCTTACCCTGAAACACCTGTCCAAATTAGATATGCCACAGAAAGGCAATAACTGGGAATATGCAGTTTTGAAAGGCAGATTTTGATGCTCCTGCTGAATTCCACTTTCAGTCAAAAAAGTGTTCAAAACGGAGGCCTACAATTGAAACAATCTGAAAAAGGAAAGCAAACTGGAAGAACAGGAGACATCTAAGAAAAATGCCAGCCATTGACAGAGGCATCAAAAAAGTACAATGTGGTGGTGCCCTAACAAGACTGGCTGATATGTGATGGAGATTGATGGGGATAGAAATGTAATTGTAAAGCCATAGGCATCAGTAGTGAGAAATGAAGTTTATTACCCTGCAGAAGGTGGCTAGAGTCCACTAAGGCACTTCATACTTGGTGCTGTGGTAGAAGGCAATGATCCTGGCTAGATATTTTGCCTATATAGCCAGGGAGGTGAGAGTCTGAGATGCCAGGTAGCGTGATATAGCAATCCCCCATCTGACCTTAGTAACCTGTTTCATTAATTGGTCACTATTATCTCAGTAAACAGAGCTCTCTCCTGGGCTCACCGCTGGTTCAGACCCAACACTGAAGTGCATCTGTGGAAGCCAGAGCCCCTAGTAGATGTTTGATGTGGTCAACCTGGCTGAGTTTTTCTGCCCATACTGCTGTGCTGACTCTAAAATATGCTAATCACCCAAAACCATTTTCCAAACACACCTTTCGGTGATTCTTTTGTGGTAGTCAGGGTGGTGGGTATTTCTCTGTCCACAGTGAAAGGAACCCATTTGACCTCAACTGGAGAAGTGCCCTCCTGTATCTCTGGCGTACAGTCCAGTCAGTTCCAGAGTTATTAACAGGTGTTCTGCAGTACGTGTTTGAGATGGATCTAATTTCTCACTATCAGTCACAGCTGAAAACGAAGCAGGCCATATCAGTGGGATAAGACAGAAGTGAAACTACAGTTTTTAGTGTTTTACTTCCTGCACTAGGAGCAAATCAGTTGGGCCATCAGTGTGCTCCTCTCTCAGGAAGAGCAGCTCCGCACTGCTCGACACTGACACCATCTGAGTGGAGAAGGGTGGCAGCAATGGAGTAAAGGGATGATGGGAGGGTGAGGAGGGAACAGGCTTTGGTGAAAAGGAGGGCAGGTTCTCCTAGAGGAGGCAAGGATCAAAACTGCAAAAAGTATAAATGTGCCAGTAGGACAACACAATTTAATACATATTTTAATGGTGCTAGGGAAGACTAGTACACCCCCTCAGCATTTTCCCACTGAGTCATCCAAGGAGTAGCACATCTCCCAGAACAAAAACTAGTTTTGCTCTTAAGACTTCTGAAATCTTCAGAGAAGCCATCGGTGCATTTTAAGTCATTGCTAGCACTGGCATAAGTCTAAATTGCTCTTCTCTTATGGACAGGGCTTCACACGAGAGGTTTACAAGACAAGTGGCATGAGGGTTAGATAGCCAAATGCCTCAGTTAGCTGAGCAACAGATGACTGTTTTGTGGGGCACAGCAGACAGGGCTCATAAATAAAATTAGCCACTAAGAGGATCAGTCAAGTGAATGTAAGCAGGTGTTTGATAAATAAGTTAGCAAGCTTTAAGCCTATACAATTCTCTTAGTGGACTAGGATTCCCACACTGCCTAAAGTGGGTTTCATCTGACCAAAAATAGGTACCTCTGAGCCTGTTGCCTAGATTTAGTGGAGAGAAATGAGTACTTTCTGTAGCATAATTTATTGAATATATGAATGTGAGATGACAAAAAAATCAGGTCAGACGACTCATCCTAGAATTTCCTATTTCTTTCCTTTGACTACCAAGAGAGCTTAGTGGGACCAGTTCAGACTCAGACTAGATTCAGCAGATCTGTAGAGAGAAACACTGGGTGCCGAGTTCCCAAAATGTGCATTCATGTCTCATTCACAGGTCTTATATCAAACCAATCCTTTTCTTGCCCTATTACTTGAACAATCATTTGCAATTGAAGAACATGAGATACTTGCAGACTGAATCTTCTGGTTTTGTTTGGTTGAAAGAATTGCAGATCATGTGTCCTGAGAACACTGCAATACTAAACCCAAGTGCAGCAACTAGAAACAATTGTAAGATTAATTCTGAAAGTGCATTGCTGCTGTAAACTAAAATGCTCAGGTCTCTAAGCACAAATATTTCTCATGTGCTACAGATTGCATATCACCTTGTCTTGTGGCTAGCACGTATTTCTGGACCTGCCATCTGACTGGTTGACTGTGTTTCTCCCTGGTCCTGAGTGTTCTTTGGGCAAGGTATTTCTTTCTTCACTCACTAAATGGTCATTGATAGGAAGAAGGAAGAGCAATGCCATAGGACTATTTCAAGCAAACACAAGAAGGATGTCAATGTCAAGAAAAGTGTGGTGTGCTTCACCATTTTTTTGCTATGGTGACTGCTGTAAAAACAGTAAAAAATGAATTGAGGTAGGACAAAGCATTTCAGAATGGAAAATATTTTGTTTATTTTCAGCTATTCTTTAACTTGTCAAAGCTCTCTAGGTAGACTTGAAGTAATCTTACCAATGAAATATTTATATTTTGGAGGATTCATTTTTTTCTCATCTTTCAGTATGCACTGTTAATTCATTAGTCCAACAAAATAGTAAATTGATGCAACTTAGTCCCTTTCAACAGCTCTTGGCTTTACGATTAAGTAGAGCACAGATGTACATTTCATTTCTTTCCTAACAAATGTGGTGACCTTTTTTAATACATGGATATGAATCAAGCCCTGTGCACAGTCCAAACCCAAGAGTTCATCAAAAGGTCCTTCACTTTCACACAGTCCTGTTGCAATTGTTTTGCCCTCACATAGCTGGAGGCCTTGAAGGAAGACATCAGTGTTGCTACCACAGAAAGTTTCCAACTGGGGCAGATCTGCTCTTGCTTTTTTAGGAATGTGAAACAGGTCAGTGCCCTTTGGACTTATCACCAGCTTCTTGCTATTGCAAAGAGCCACGCCATATATCTTTCCTAATGCATTTTCCAAAGTCCTCAGGTCAAGACCAAGCATAAGTTCTTTGTACTCCCTCTTATATAACATTTCTCTGAGGTCATTGTGGTAAAGAAATGGTCAATAGAGTTGACTGTTAGCACTTTGAAAAAAAAGACGAATTAATAGCTATTACATTCCACTTACTCGACGTGCATCAAAAAATGAGTCTTGGAGAAGACTGCCTGATAGTAACTGGATTCTCTAAAAAGACAAGTCACCTTGGAGAAAAGGCACAGAGATAAAAATAACACCGGAATTTCACTTCACATTATATCTTGATCTTGACTGAAGGGTCAGCTGTGCCAGAGAAACTGGAAGCGTGTGGACCGCACAATGTTCAACAAGACAGATTTGAAGACTCGGTTACTTTTACCAACCCAGCTCTGCTGGTGTATGCTATAATCACCCAGTGAGTGTTCCCAAGTACAAAGAGGTTCAGGAAACTTAGGCAGCTTTCTTATCTCTCTGATAAGCTCTGGCACTCTCCCCATTGCAGATGATTTCCTTGCAGACTTCTGAACATATTAAACAAAAGAGAAACGCAGCTGGTCTAACTCCAGCAAATGCACTGACACAGGAGCTTCCTCTCACTCACTCATTGGGATATCCTGTCGGTAGTAGCCGTCAGTCAGATGTTACTAAATTCAGGTCACAGTCCCGTGAAAAACAATTGCAAATGTTTAATACATGATACTTCACTCAGTGTCTTCAAACATTACAGCTGTGCCCACATTCGAACAGAGACTGATAGTGTTTTTGGAGAAGACGAATGTCCTGGCAGAAAGATGAAGCACCAACTGTTTAAGCTTCTGAAGTCAACTATACATTACAGTCAATTCAGCCTTTAAGGCTGCATAGTGGGATCATTCTTTTAGCAAAGTCATATTTTCCTCTCACAAGGAAAGGGGAAAAAGAAAAAGCCCTTCAATATCAGCAGAGCTTCCTTATAAACCACCATGGCAATTTTTGACTGTGCTGCACACTGCAACACAGAATTAGACCCAGAGCTGAACAAACTGTCCTTGGCAGACAGCAAATTCACCAGATTTGTAACATATCTGGACTCAGTGCTACAAGTTTCAGTGAAAAACCAGGAGCTATTTTGCAGGGCATAGGATGATGGTGGGGAAGGAAGTTTTATCCCCAGATTTGCCAGAAACCCTGAAGAACGTATAGTCTAATTGTAGCCTCTTTTTCAGTTAAAAATAACAATTAGTCTTCACATCAAGTGGTTTATTGTAGATGTACAATGGGTTTACTTCTAGCTCATTCAGGTATGAAGTTAGAGAGAGGAGCTATAAACCCAATTGTTTCAATTGCCTGCCACAGCCCTTTTTTTCTGTTGATGTTACTTTTAGGGAGTGTTGCTGTACTAAACAGGAAAAAGTCTGCCTAAGTTTCTGGATGTATTTGTTTTTCTTTAGAAAGAAGGTTGAAGCTCTTAAAAAGGTTTATTTGGAGATAAGACCTCTAAGAATGGCAGAACAATCAAAACCTTTTCCATTCTCTCTTCCACTAAAACACCACATTTGAGCTAGTCGCATTAACTTTGGGTTTTTTTTTAAAAAAACAGTTCCTTCCTGACTAAGGTAGAAACACATAAAACACTGGGAGCAAGATTTATTGGCTATTTACAGACTACTTTACATTCCATTTTCTCCTGGCAAATCCAAGCAAAGTAATTGTGTTGGCATGTACATGCATGGCCTTGTTTGCAAAGGGTACGGCCACATATCCCTGTGCAGCTCATTTGATCGGTTGGTTTATTGGCACACCCTGGCTGTACATTTCCCTTTGTTGTACTAGAGCTGACTGATGAAAAAAATCCCAAGACATCCCTGGAGCCTCATTTCACTGTTGTCCTGACTCAGGTGAAGTGCGTTTCAGGAACTTTTCACAACATTAAATGTTCCGAAACCATTTCACTGCAATGTTCTGACTGTTCAGATTTATCACTACCACCCTAAAAGCTAAAATCTATGACAGAAAAGGAGGTTAAAAAGTTGAAACACTGCATTTTTATGCTTTCCTACCACATTTGAAATAAGTTGATGTCACAGAAATGTCTGATCTTGTGGGTCATTTTCCCATGGAAATCTCTTCTTTTGGAAAGTTTTCCATTAGCCCAAATAACAGCAAGTTCAGTGTCCAGCTCACATACAGCAATATGTCCTTTGTATCGACCTTCCTATTTGCCTCTGTCTCTTTGCCTCTGTGTCTAGCTCTGTCCATTCAACAGGCATCCTAAACAAGTGGTACCCCTAAACAAGTCATTAGATAGGCAGTCAGGAGACCAAAGTTTTGGTTTTGTCACTGACTTGTATAATTTTGGCTGTCACACGTCAACCTCCAAACCATTGCAAGAGCTGGTTGACCTCAAGCTCTTCAGTACGGGGCCTTTACTTTGTTGCCCAGCAGGTTGCTGGCTAATCAACGGGGACTACAGACTTCTTTTGGCCTCTCACCACCATTACCCTACAAATAAATATGTGTATTTTGACTGGCCTCTTCCCAGTGTTTCTCTAGACTCACTCTGCTTTAAGCTGCTCATGATATTATTTACTTGATAAGCTTTTTCTTCATTTCTTCATTTTTGACCATTTTGACCACTAAGTACGTCAGTCTGGCAAGACTGTGCCGGTGTTTGTGGGGTACAGACTTCTTGCAAGGTGTTGCCTCTGTGCAAACAGCAGCTCCTACATCCAGCAAATGCTGGAGAATTGCAAGGAAAGGGACTGCTTTTGCCACCGATGGGATAACAGGGGCATCCTCACTCCCTGAGAAGTCATTGGATTTTTTCCCTTGTGTGCCATCCTTGCCAACCTGCTATTTTCTCAGCCCTTCATTCAGCTTTTCTTCATTCAGCTTTTTCTGAAGATATATGTTTGACAACTTTGCTGCCACTGTTGTGCACAAAGCTGCAGAAGCAGGCACTTCCAGGTGCTCTGTAGCACTGTAGCAGTCACTGAAAAAAAAGCCATACCACCCAAATGACCCAGATGTCTGTGCTGCCAACTTCCAGGCAGCCTTTGCACAAAGGAGGGGATGCTGTTATCCCTGAGAAATCACAAGCCATTTCAGCATGAGCACTTCTCAGACCGCTCCTGACAACCTTGCTCAACCTTGATTCCATGCCTTCCCTGCAGGAAATGCAGTGACTGGTTATATGAAGGAACAAGCAAAGCTGGGAGCAGTTGAATTGATACAGCCTTGTTCCCTACTGATATGTGCCGCCTAGTTGTTTCCTCTGACACCTAGTGAAGTCTGAGCTTAGATCTTAGCTGTTCCCTGCCACTGGGGCATTCACAACATCGCTCTTCTGGGCATAATCTGGTGTCTAATAAAGCCTGAATTAACAGAACAGACTGCTTCTCAGTTGGGTGCACACATAAGCTGCATCTATACTAATAAATTAAACAATACTGGGGAATGTTCTCAAGCACTGGAACTTGACCAACTATGCTGTTAAATTGTGAGAATCTTGGCTGGCATAGTTTTGACCAGAGAAAACCAGCACTCTTTTAAACAATTCCCAGGAACTGCTTAGGAGTTAGAAAAAGCCATGGTCCACCAAAATAGGCACTTGGACATGGTCACCTTTTTGGGAAAGGTAATAGAGTTTAATAGTATGGAAACCGTTTGTTCTGCACCAATTGGCTTCAGGAGCAAAGCACAGTACAAGGCATGTTTACCTCACTACTGTAGATGTAGCTATAGTTTATTTTTGCTCCACCCAGTTTTTGATTTTCATAACACTTGTGGGAATGTAATGCCTTTGAAATGACCTCATTTTTGTTACATTGGACTGAACTGACTGGTAGAAAAATGTGCACCAACATCCATAAGCACCTACCTATCAGCATATGCATACACCCAAACTCACATATGTGACATATGTGTGCATATATACTTATACATGTGTGTACTTAAACACACACATACATTTACAAAATTGTAAATGTAATTTCTTTACTAAAAGGCTTCTAAAACTTACAAAATCTTTTCACAGCTCCTTCTAGATATGTGGCTGAGAAAGCATTTCCCAAGGCACAGGGGCAGCGACTGACAGTATTTCAGGGGAAGTTCTGTCCTTTTATCAAGTAGGAGATTAATTTTATTTCCTGGACTTTTCTATTTAACGAATTTAAAAATCAACCCAGATATTGCTGGGACACACTGAAACTCTTGGTCCCTTGACTGGTTGTAGGATGTTGGAGTCTTGTTTTGTGCTGTTTGGGGCTCGAGGAGCCATTGCTGTGAATGCTTCTGGGCTAAGCACCTGTGTCAGGGTCCCCAGTGGATCTGAGTGCCTGGCCTGGGTGGTGCAGAGATCCCTGTCCCAGCCCTGTACATCCCTGTGCAGAGAGCTCTATGCTGTCAAGTGATTCACCAGCAGCCAGGAGGAGCCCAGGGCAACGCCATATGCCTCGTTTAGGCTGTGCAAGTTCATACAAGGCTGTAAAAACAGCAGACCCCAAATCAGGCATGGATGTCATGCCTGTAGAAAAAGCAGAAACTTAATGTCCCAATGAGCTTCTAAGGAGATAAGTGAGCTAAACCAGTTGAAATTCAGAGGACCCATTTACGGTGACTAGACGCCTCACTGTATTCGCTGTATCAGGAATTGTTCTGAGAACCCTGCATGGCACTGGTTGGGTTTGGAGTTTTTTGAGGTTTATGAGCTCACGTTTGGTTATGTTAGTCTCTCTGAAGTCCATGAACCTGCCAAAGATTCCTCAGACGACTTGTGTGCACCTAGTCACACTGCAAAACCCAGGTCAGTCTGTGGGTTTTGGGCTTCCTCAGAGCCTGCCTTGAAGATAAACCTGAACCAAAATGCAAGGAAAGATTTCTCAGGTTTGGTTTGGATTACTCAAAGTCCTCAGGCTGCACTGAGGATTTTGTCCCTGAGCCCTTTTTGTTAAAATGAGAGGTAATAACCCTCACTGTGAATAGAACATGATGAATTTCCCCACTCACTGTTTTTGCAAGAAAATCAAGTTTTTTTAAGGCAAGTTAATGATAACCTTTCCTCTACAGCACTCAGCCCTGAAGACACCAAGTTGGAACAGATGGGTAATGCACTGGTATTTTGCAACATGTTCAGAGAAAAAGCTGCACCCAGAAATTAAAATTAGGCTTTAGGTGCCAAATAGCAGAGAAGGGTGTTTTTGTTTTTCTTTTTAAAGCATATGTTCTCGTAAGCAAGCAGAAGAGTTCCAGCAGCAGCCTGGAGGGGAGAAACGCCGGCTGTCAAGCAATTCCTCTGACATGCAAAAGCCAATGATTTACCACGTGAGCAGCACCGAGTGAACTTCCGAAGGCCTGCAGCCCCTGAGATGTTTTGCATATCTCTCACAGTGCCAAACTGCAGCTCCAAACTCTGCGTAAAACATCTGTACCCTGCCCACACAAGAGGAAATCTGGAGGTGACCCGGGATGAGGCAGATGAAGATGATTGCTCCTTTTTGCTTTGTTGCCAGGAGGCCTAGAAGTCACCTTTCTCCATTTTTTCCCTTTAGAAAGCCTTGTGTTTGGGAGATTTTTTTCTTTCTTTTGATTTGTCTGTGATATCAAGCCTTATTTAAGCAGTGGATGGTTATTTCTGAGCTTTAAGTTGCTAAGCTTGGCATGTGACTGTTTCACAGAAATCCCTTTTCCCAGTCCTTGGTCAGATATCTGAATTAAACATGAATACTTTGACGTGAATTAATAAACAGTGGAACAGGTCTTCATTATTTGTTCTTCTGTTCTTGAATCTTTTATGAAATGCTGTGTGGACAAGTTTATAATCTTTGTTATACAGACAAGACATGTAATATAAAATGAAGCAGATGTATTCAAAGAGATCAGCTTCTTCACTTGTTTCCATATATAGGTTTTTGTAAGAACAGAATGTAAGTTGAAGCTATTTATGCTCCTTCAAAGGTCACTATTTTTAAAAGTTGATAAAAAAAAACAACTGGAAAAAGAACTGGTTGAGACAAACACAAGAAATTGGATTTCAAGCACCTGCATGAACTTCATGTGATCTAGATTAATACAAGCAGTTTCTGCAAAAGGAAATGGTGGCAGGTACGTCTTTTGAACATACCAACTAAAGAGCGGACAAAGGAACAGTAGTAGTTACAATTTATCAGACTTTCTGAAGGTCTCAGAAGAATCTTTGCAGGAGACTTTTCAGAGAATTGAAATAGTCATGCATGAGATGTCAGGCTCTTTCATGAATTTGGAGCTGTCAAAAAAGCTGGAAACAAAGAATAATTTCTTTTTCCAGTACAGCATAAAGTTAAGCCCTAGATAGCCTAAAGGGCTCTTGTTATGCTCATGATATTTGTTAGGTATATTGGAAATTTGAAACAAGCAGTCTGTAGTGATCAGTGAGACAGAAATCTGGAAGGTTATGCAAGTATTTACATAACTTGTGCTACCAGCTGACACCAAAGAGTTTTACTGGGGTGTAATAAAACCAAGTGAGTGGTCATTATGATGGCCAAAGAGTTTCTGTGCTTTAGCAAATGCAAAGTTAATGCACTCTGGAAGAAATATTTTGAACTGTGTGCTGTGAGATTCCCACACATTCAGGAATGAGGTTTTTATGACCTTAGATTCTGGAAATTATCGTGAGAATTACTGCAGAATCTCTACCTCTACACATATTTAAGATCATGCATAAGAAACATCTCTCAAAGATTACTTGATCTTGATTCAAAACTTGGGGAGGGACTAAATGATCTGCGAAGGTCCCTTCTCAATAAAATATTGATAGGCAGGTCAGTGTAAATATTCACTGTATAAATAGCAGCATTCAGAAGAGTAATTCAATATGTTAAGCATATTATATATATTTGGAAATACACATACAGATATATATACTCACCTGGAAAGATGCGCAGGCACACACCTCAGCACACAACTGCTTTGTTGTAATCAAGTCCTCGTAGCTCACACACCAAAGAACTGTGTCCAGAACTACCATTTCTGGGAAACAACCAGTAATTCTCCCAACCTGCCCAATGCAGCAAAACCTTAACTCAAGCTCATTTCTGGCCAAAGTTTGCTCTGCTGTGTCTGTCCTCACTCACAGTAAACTCTCTGGATTACATCAACCTCAGCACAGTTGTCCTCTGCTGAAATGCCTCTGCAGAGCATCAGCAGAGCCTGGAGCAAAGAAACAACTGGTTCATTTTAGCCTGCTTTGCTGTTGGGAGATTTCACAGGAGAAAATTCCCAAGTAGGAATGACCTGCAGGAGAGCAACAGTGTTACTTGTAATGTTATAAACAACAGAACATTAGTGAAGTTGTCTCTCAGGGTCTTAGCTGGACCTTTTTTCAGGCTACAGATGGGGGCCAAATTATTAAGTATTTATCTATATCCATAATTTTACATGTTTTATATGTGATAGACACATTAATGTGTACATAGTTGCAGGGATTTCTGTTCTAGCTACATTAGAAGTGCCAATATGCAATGACACAATTCTTGCATTACTTCAGAAAGGAAGACAAGCAAACTCCGATGCACATAAATAGTTAACACTACGCCACGTTTATCAGCATTTTTAGGTTTTATTAAGAAATAAGTTTGCTTATCAGTCAACTTTGGTGGTGTAGGTCAACTTTTCCACTTCTATTAACTCTGATGAAGTTCTGCCAACATTATCCAAGTTGGGCCAGTGTGCACCAGCTGAGTAGCTGGCTTTTAGAAATGTGTTTGTTCTCCTGTCTTGACCTCAAGCTGTTAGGAAAAGGACTGATCCTGGGGTTAGTTGGTCCTGGAGTAGGCAATTTTGTATACCCTGTTTGCTTTCTCTGTCAGTTACATGATTTTTTTTCTTTATAAGGAGAAAGCTTCAGGCTTGTATAGAAACCTGATTACTAAGTTATTAAATGTTTGAAACCTCATACCTAAAGCACTACTGAATTTATAAAAAACACTGATGAACTCTGTCAAGTAAAGGGGTTAAAAAAAAGAGAGAGAGACTAGGAAAACTTAAAGGACATTGAGTAAGACTTCCATAACTTTCCTAAATGTGTGAAATGCTCCAGATTATTTTGCATGTTGACAGAAATGTATCAAAAGTATTTTGTTGCTGTATATGTGTTTTAGCATTTTGATGTATACCTCTGCCATGATGCCTGGTGTATGCTGTGGATTATGATTGCAGGTTGTGCTGGGAGTGGACTGGAGTGGCAGCATTACACAGCACTCAGGTGCAGCACTATGGCTCACAGCTAACTGCAGCACACAGGGTCAGCAGAAAGAGATTGATTCTCGTTAGGTTGAGGATCCCATTCCCCACGCTCTTCATGAGAAGTAAGCCATGAGCTGTTCACTGTTTTTGTCTTGTGGAACAAAGACTGAAGCCCTACTGAAGAAAAAGCCCACAATTCCTGCTGTGCTGTACTGGCACCATGCCCTCCTCTCTTTTCTTCCCAGTGTTCTTACTTTGTTGTAGCTACTGCCCAGATCAAGAACACTGAAGCACGCTCAGAGCAACTTTCAAAAGCTACAGGTGTGTGAGTGCAGAAAAATCTCCCACAGAGATCACGGGGTTAGGAAGGGCGAGGTCTGCAGCACAGATTTATGGATCTAAAAAGCATGGAATAATCTGATTTTCATGGTTTATAGCCCTAGTCTTAAATTCAATGCCCAAAGGTGTTTCCTGGCCATTAGAACTTCATTGTTGTTACTTAATTAAATTATTAGAATTGTCCCTGGCATGATTTGCCCCCAAATTGCCAACTCCCAAACAGGTCTTACACACAACTGGGATGTTAGCACAGGCCAGGTGTCATTCCTGTTTGCATGTAGCCATCATATATTGGCAAGAAAGGGAATTTAACAGTATGGACATTGTGGTGGTTTGACCCTGGTTGAATGCCAGGTGCCCACCAAAGCTGCTTTATCACTCCCCTCCTCAATCAGACCGGGGAGACAAAATATAATGAAAGGCTCGTGGGTCGAGCTAAAGACAGTGACATCCCTCAGCAATTACTATCATGGGCAAAACAGATTGAACTTCATTCAAACCAGAAAAACACCTTCACCCCCTCCCCACCCCCCTCCGCTTCCCAGGCTTGACTTAATTCCTATTAATTCCTAATTTCTCTACTTCCTCCCCTTGAGCAGCACAGGGGGACAGGGAATGGGGGCTGTGGTCAGTTTCTGCCACTCCTTCTTCCTCACACTCTGCCCCTGCTCCAGCCTGGGGTCCCTCCCGCAGGAGCACGAGTCCTTCCCATGGGCTGCAGGGATTCACGGGCTGCTCCAGCGTGGGTCCCTCCCATGGGGTGCTGTCCCTCAGGCACAGCCGGCTCCAGCGTGGGTCCCCGCAGGGTCACAAGCCCGGCCAGCAACCCTGCTCCAACACGGGCTGCCCGCGGGTCACAGCCCACTGCAGGCACCCCCTGCCCCTGTGTGGGGTACAACCTGGGCTGCAGGGGGTGAGCTGCTCCCCCGGGGGGTTCATGGGCTGGGGGCACAGCCTGCCTTGCCAGGGGATTCCCCATGGGCTGGGGGCATGGCCTTCCCCACTAGTGGCTCCATGGGCTGGGGGCTTGGCCTGCCCTGCCAGAGGCTGCACCATGGGCTGGGGCACAGCTCTGGCACCTGGAGCAGCTCCTGTCCCCTGCACTGGCCTGGGGGGCTGCAGGCAGCTCCCACAGTGTCACTCACTCCCCTCTCTCACTGGCACAGATATTTTTTTTCCCTTCTTAATATGGTTTCACAGAGGTGCTACCACTGTCACTGACAGACTCGGCTAGTGGTGGGTTCATCTTGGAGCCGGCTGGCATTGGCTCAATTGGACATGGGGGAAGCTTCTGGCGTTTTCTCCCAGAAGCTACCTCTGTAAGCCCCCCTGCTGCCAAAACCTTGCCATGCAAACCCGCTGTAGACATAGACTCCCAAATACCATGAGGGCTTGATGCTCAATAATAGTCCTAGATGTTGCTGTGGAGCACAGAGGCTTATGTCCACTCTACGTGATCATCCGATATCTTCATTGCACTGATTATTTCACACAGCACTTAATTAACTTTGAGTGAGGGTCATACAGATTCATGTCTGTCCAGACAAGCCAAAAGCCTCCAGAAACTCACTATATGTCTTTCTCACCATCATGCCTTCAAAACCTCCATCAGTTTCTTTCACAATTTCCTTTTGAAGCAGTAGGCAAGGGCTGATAGCAGAAGAGTTGCTGAGCAGATCTTGGACAAAGTACCACTGGGCTGTTTGCTCTTGCTTTTCATAGGGGAACTTGCCATGGCTCCGAGGCAGCTCAGCTCTTCAGCTCCATGCTCTCAATTTCAAGTTTTCCCTTCTAGTTGATTTGAAATGAGAACTCCTTGATGGCTACTCACCCAGACCGCTGGTTTGGGGATTTTTTGTTGTTTGGTTTTTTTTTTTTAAGCTTAACTGAACTACACCTTTTTTAAATTTACTGGGATTTTAGCAAAGGATATACAACCTTGGAATGTGGTAGGTTATTTTCCCTCCAGAAGTTCTGTTTTTAAGGCAAAACCCCTACAACTGTATGCAACCTCTTTTTTTTTTTTTGTTTTTTTTTTTTTTTTTTTGTTTTTGATGGTACAACTTGGGAGGATAGCCGGTCCTTAAATCAGAAAATCACCAGTCTTCCATACCTTGTTGTTTTATATTCACTAGGAATAAGTTACTCTCTAGTAACTCACTCCTCTGAGACAAATGAGTAAATAACAAGTGACCTACTCAATGCCTGTTTATACATAAAATCCACAGGTCCTCCTTAGAGACAATAATCTGTTTTGTGTCAATGTATGAAAGAAAAAATAATCCTAATACCCTCTTCATAATCTCCTTCCATGGGGAAAGTAAATCATTGTTTCTCATTGTGTCAGATTCCTATTCTATTTATGGTAATCTTGCCCATTTGAAGGTGCCAAATAATCTTCTGAAGCAAACCTGTAGAACATTTGAATAAACAACTTTGTTTATTTGGATAGGAAAGTAATTGCACAAGGCACATTTGGGAAATGATGCGAATAAGGGTCCTTTTATTCACTTGAGCAGTATCTTCATGGACCAGCACATTATCACCTTGGCTCTTACACAGCTTAAGGACAAAACTGCAAAGAAAGTGCCTATAGAGTAGTTTTGAATCTCAAAACTCAGGTTGCTGGTCTGACAGTACAACTCTAGTTCCAAATCACATCTGTTTACTTACTGTGTTCCAGCCCTGAACTGAGACAGGACAGTCTGGAAAATAATTTGTGCAACTCCAAATGTTTTAGATTTACTGTGGTATGCCAGAAAACTGACAGGACAAGTTAAAGATAAAGAATGGTAACTTAACACAGACATCGTTGCTGTCCTTGAGGAGATGCCTGCCAAACTATTTCCACTGAAAAACAAAGTCACAATATACCTCACTTTTCCATAGGGTAAAGGAGCCTGCACTACAAACCTGGAAGAATGGAGTCTCCCTCATGACACGCAGACTAAGTAAGGAAGTTATGGAAAGGTGAGTCCAGGTGTGGTGGAGATAGACTGCAGCCAGAAGTTCATCCCAAGCCGGAAAAGGAACTGCAAGCCCTAACTCTCCGGTTCTCCCTCTAGGCATTCCTCTTTCAATAGGGTAACCTGAAGAGAGTTTTGTTATTCACATCTCTGGTGAGATCAGAGAAGCCATCCAATTCAGCTGGGAAATTGAACTCTAAGGAATCCTAGAAAGACCCTTTCAGAGAAGTACAGAATAATTCCCTCTCCATTTGTTTCTCCAAACTGACCTTTATTTTGTTTAAAAATATTCCTTTGGAAATGGCATAATGATTTACAGAGGATCATTAGATTAGGCAAAAATGTCATTTATAGGAGGTTTTAAGTCCATCATGAAGTTTCAGGAATGGATGCGATGAACAGGCTTCCATCCCTGTTAGTTAGGTGAATGTAAATTTGTATCAGGGCTTTGAACTTAGTTTTCTTATTTAAGGATGAGCTTGACTATCCCAAGGATCCCTTTGCTTGTTCTCCCTCTCTTCCATGAATTATTTCTCTTGAACTCTTTCTTGTGCAAAATAATTTCAAAAGTCTTATTTCACATCACAAAATAAATGCTATAACTGTTTGGTTTTTTTAAAAAAAAACAAAACTATCAGAGACATTTTTTCTTAACACTGACAGCAACCAAGGATGGAGCCATGTTGCCACTTCTACTGACTGGACCACATAAAAGGTTTTGACTTTGTTTCTGCCTTCCAGCTAGAAGACTTCTTTATGTAAGCAGGAATGCTTTTTACTTACTGCTTCAAAAGGTCTTATGCAAAGACATAAGGGGTCCAAACAAACAACAGAATATTTCCTACATGCAGTGAAAATGTAGGATTTCAGACTCACAGCAGCATCAATATGCACTTCTGGTTGTTCCCCTACTGCTTCTTAGTGATCTTTTAGATTATCTGCTCTTATTACGCTTTCAGCAATTTTGTCAGACATCTCTCCTCTTAGTGGTTTCACAGGCCCCATCAGGTTGTTATATTTCTGAATAAGCAACTACATAGTGAGATGTGCTAGTGGAAGATGGGTTTGAAGAGCAAGTTCACCCTCCCTTTATCAGATGTCACAGAAGCAGTTGGTAAGTGGGCAGGAAGATGCACCAGTCATAAAGACTTCTTATAATTTATTTTCTCAGACAGTTGGAGAATCACAGTTTTCAAATAAAAATCACATTAGTACTGAAATCATTACATACCTATGCATTTTTGATGAACTGTTAATTCACAACATATAGTCTAAACTCTTCCTTATTATCTAAATTGTTCATTTCACATTCTGTAATGTTTCTGAGCCCACCATTTAATAAATTAACCACAGGTTATGATGTCATTGAAATTCTTGTGTCCAAAAGACTTCAGAGATGATATAAAAAAGGCACTCAAGTCCTGGCAGGAATCCATAGATTTTAAGTAGCATCACACTGATTTGATAGAGCAGTCTGAACAAGTGGTTCTTTCTGGTGAACACATGTGAAGCTCAGGCAAGGAAGTCAGAGGCAACTGTATGAAGCTCAACTGTAGGAAGCCCAAACCTCAAAGGACGTCTCTGTTCCTGGGCCACGGTACAATGCTATGGCTTCTGCTCTGCCACTTTACACCCATTTTGTAGTTCTACTCACAGATGCTCCTGGCCTCCAGGAACAAGTGTCTAGGTGAAGTGTTTCTTTAGATTAAAGAAGTGTGTTTTATTAGTTCCAGCTGTCAATGAACTTCATGCAATATGCTGGAGTTATCTTTGATTCTGGCAAGCAAGATGCTGAGGAAGGCAGGAGCCTTGAGAAGTTACTGTGTTCACATTTGAGTTTCTGTAAAGGGAAAAAATACCTTTCTTGCTCTCTCTATCGTTCTTCTTATAGTCTGCCCTTGAATTGTCATATTTAAGTGTTTCAAAATCACTTCTCACTTAAGATAATCTAACTTCACCTTCTATAAGCATCTGCTTCTCTCCTTTTTTTTGAAAAGGGCTGATAGAAACACAAATTATGAGCTTAGACCAGATGCTCTTTTTTTAGGTGGTTTAAATGAGGTGAAATCAATCCTTCTTTTATTGTCTAAATCCAAGCTTCCGTCCCTTTCTTCCTTTTTGCAGAGTTCACCTCGTGAGCCATTAAAAGACAATTTAATTAATGATATCCATTATAAGTGCTTAGCCTAGTATTACAGTGGGAGGAATATTGTGTGAGAGTTGATGAAGGAATGGGTTTATCGAGGTGTTTTAAATGTGTTGATTTTACTTAACAACTGATGGGGCTACGTTAAGTGGATATGGTAAATAATCAAAACTGTCCCTAAAATAATGTATATTATGTGTATATCTCTGGACCCTTTTAAGCTGGCCAGCAGTGTGGAGGTGATCTTCCCCTGTTCTTTCATGTTGCAAAGTAACTTGATAAGGGACAGGACTTCTAGCCATATTGGTTTGTTCCATGGTTGGTTAAGTCATTGTTCAGTCTGTAATTGATGGTAGACAATGATGGGAAAAGGTGGAATAAATAAATCCATCATCCAAGAATCTATGTTGCGGGTTTTAAACATACCTGCCCATCAGGCACATGGTGGCATTGCACATTAAATGTTCTGTGATGCCTTCTTACCTCAGCTCCGATCCCTTGCAGTGAGTGGGGCCTAGGAAGTACAGGGGATGGGCATCTAGGTAAGAAGTTCCCAGGTTCTGTTATTCCACAAAGACCTTTTTCCAGGCTCCTCAGAAATAGTGCTAGAAAGAGGCAGAATGAAAAGCACCGTACTAACAAAGAAGTTTATTTCAGGACTCATGTATCTGTGGAGTTGTGACCAGGTCTAAATATTCTCAAGTCTCTCTCTTATTGATTATTTCTAGTTTGCAAAGTGGCAAGTGGCAAAATGGTGGGTGCACCCGTTCCTGACTAGACGAGGAATGCGTGCCTGCAGTCGTCAGAGATCTGTCACAATATCCACAGGGAGCATGTTGTGCACATTCTCAGCAAGTGTGAGCACTCCAGCTCTGAGTTAGCTTTCTACATAGGTTCCAACTAGTAAGATGAAGTGCACAATCACTGACTGGATGCAACAATACAAAGGCAGGAGAGAATGTGAAACTGAGGAATTACAAATTCTGAAAACTGTTGCAGGGTTCTCCCAGTTATTTCCCAGCATCTAGGCATGGTTGGGCGTGATCTAATGCACATCAGTAGCGCTCTTTCCAGAGCCTTGAATTAGATTGTTTCTGAGCAGAATTTAAGATAAAAAGAATATAAGATAAAAAAAAAGAAAAAAAAAAGATAAAAAGTCCTGTGCCAAGTAATGTGCACACTTAGAGTGCCATTCTCCAAAGCAGTAGTCTTGCGAGTAAAGCTTGCACACAGGAATTACTCCATTGGGCCATAAACAGGGTATAAATGGACAACAGATTGGTAGCAGATGTATAAACCTGTGTGAAGCCAGTATCAGTTTGATGTTTCATTGGATCCTGTCCTGGTGATTGCATTAGCAGGCATTTTAGGATGATGGAATATACATTTTTCAGTGGCAGAGCTGTTTTCTTCAGAGCAATTTGCCTGTGTCTCTTCAAGCCCAGCTAGCAGTGCAAACAGACTGAGATAGGTTTACTGAATGAATGTGTTCCTCATTGGTTTCACAGGTTTCAAGTGGATGTAGTAAATATGCTTTAATTGCATATTGTGTTTCAATTATGGCTGTAAAGCCATTTAGAGCAAATATGGTATTGCTGTGCTGAAAGCCTCCAATCTGTGTTTGCCCAATGGCGGTGGCAGCCAACTGTATTTCATTAACTACTAACACTCAGCACATTTGCTCACTGTTTTGACTGTGCTGTTTGTTCCTGCCTTGATCGCTTGTTTGCTATGATCTCCGGGATCAAACTGGGAACTAGATACAAACTCCATAGCTTTGTCCTTTGCTAATGACAGAAGCGCAGCAAATGACATCATTAGGATATCTGCTGGAGGAAAAGCAAATACCTAAATACCTTTGGGATCATTCCCTTCCAGGTGTGCAGGGAAATAAATGTAGGGAATGGACACTTTTCTCACTGAATAGCTCCCACTACATTTTGTAGGGGTCCTGAACCAGAGATGTAAACCCAAAGCAGTACATGATACAGTTGCACTGTCACCCACAAGCAGGAAGGACCTTTGCACTGAGCTATGCAAATGGGGGAAGACAGGAGGAAAAATGGGGGGTTGGCTCTTCCAAGTGCCCCATTTCATCCTGTGTATCACAAGTCTTACCAAGCCTAAATACTGGATTTACTGACTAGCTGGTCAAACTGACCAGCTTATTGATGATGAATTGGCAGGGCAGAAAAGACAGTACCACCTTCTCCCCTGCATTGGAGCACTTAGGGCACAATAAAATCAATAGTTCTGCTCAAATCCTTAATCTTGTACTTTGGCTGGTAGACCAAAAAAGGGCTTCTTTAAGTGCCTGTTTTGACACCATAGTAATTTCCATACACTGTGTGAATGTCCCTTCTGCCTTGGTGTCACCTCTTACCCAAGGTGACGCTATCCAGTGAGTCTACACTGTGGTCAGTTGGGAGGCATGCCTGGAAGGGCAATGGAGTGGAGTCAGAATGGCTCTCAACAACACATAACTTCTCACAGCCTTTCTCCAGTTCTGTCTAAAGCATGGCTTTACATCTAAAAAATGTGTGTACGAGTGGCTCAATTATATATAAACCAGATGGCTTATTTTTTTGTAGTCTAAAATTATACCACTCCCCAAAAGAGTCTGAGAAATGGAAAGAAATAGATTATGAGGAGCTGTACTAGTAATTCATTTGTCACTAAAAATAAGATTGAAATTAGAGACCAGGATTGCTATTATATTTGAAATGAAGTAGGGAATTTTTGCCAAAGTTTTTGCTAAAGATTTGCTTATTTTCTTGTCAATCCTATGACTCGATTGAGTTTCCAGAGCATCACTGATGTAATTTTTTATTGAAGGTGTGCCAACTAGCTCTACAGTCACTGGGACAGTGGGGAATTCTGAGTATTCACCAGCAGCCTAGAGTCTAAACACTCTTGTTTTCTGTGTGCGTTCGCCTGATAAATTCAAAGCAGACACAGTCTGTCTGATTTTCCCAAGCAGGCCTCTGTATATGAGAACCAGAAAGCAAAACGAACCCAAGAAGGGAGCAGACCTTGTCTGGAGAACTTTCATATGCCTCCAGATTAGAGGCTTGTTTATCTGGGGTTTTGGGTTTTTTTTGTTGGAACAGCTGTCTGATGTGGAACTTGCCCCTCCTACAGCAGAGATCATGCTATGATATGGAATAAAACCAAACAAAAGCAAGTAATTAAGGAAAGAAAATTCCTTGGAAACCAGGGTAGGGAATAAAGGGGAGTTCAGTTCAAAGCTATGTAAAGTGATTTGCATGGACTACGATTCGGTTAAACATGTCTGCTGGTTCCACAGAGAGTTCAGTTCAACTAAATGATAGGTCTACGTGATACCAAAGATAGCTTTCAGCATTGCATTTAAGGTATTTATTTATTCAGAGAAGCAAGACCCTTCTGGTTTCACCCAGTTTTTATTCCACCTTCATTCAATTCAGAGAATGATCCTGCTGGTGATCTCTTCTAGGCTGATCACTTTAAACAGCATTACACTAGATTAAAAATCCAACCAATTTCAGTATTTAGACATTGGGAAACCATATATTTGTAAAAATAAAGATATGAAAACAAAGAAAAAAACACAAAGAAAACCTGTCCCTAGCCACACTTCCAAAAATGAGAAGATGGGAAAAACTAAAAGGTCAAAGATTGCCTATCAGATACCCACAGACATTGAGTGTTGCAGACCACCTGCAAAAAGGTCATCTATGCTTGACCTGCTCCTGGAACGTAGGACACCAGACCCTGCACCATGAATGTTCTCACTGAAATCAGCTTAGCTGGAACATCGTCTCTGAGGGAAGCACAAGAAAAAGGAAACAGAGATGAGGACAATTAGCTTGGTCTTCTCCAGAGCACAGGCAGGGAAGCTGAAGGTCAATAAAAATTATGAGCTCTTCTTCTCTGTGCCTGCAGTAGAGCAGAAATGTTTCCATCTGAATGTTTCTAAGGGATTTGAAAAATCTCATTTCAAATCCTGTAGGTGACAGGACTTTTCCCACTTCCTTGAAAAAAAGTATAATTTAATTCTGTGAAGCACCTTGAGGCTTGTGAGGGGTATGTGTAGGTATTAATAATGATAATAATACTAGACTTATGTGAATTTTAACCTTTCAGGCAGTACCTTTTCAAAGCCTTTTTTCTTCTTCTGCAAAGTGACCTCTCTGGAAATTTTAATGAAATAAGCATATGTCACAGCTAAAATAATTTGGTTTACAGTTTTGGATTAATCTGGAATTCCTGGAGGGAGAGTTATGGGCCAGATTCAATAGTCCATGTATGAACAAAGCTCCTATGGACTCAAAGGACCTTGGGGGAAAGAGCTGAACAGTGCTAGTTAAAGTTTTCTTTCGCATCAGACAGTTCACTTGAAGACTATGATCGCTTCTGTTTTCTTTTCGTGAATATTTGCTGCCGTGAGGTTTCATTCACAGAAATATTCATGGAAAGAAGTCACAAAAAATATTTGCAGGTGTGTGTGTGGGGGGGATTCGGGGTGTGTGTGTGTGTGTACCTACAATATTTACAGTAGAAGTTTTCACATGGCCATCTTGAAGGTGTAGGGTAGATAAGAAGAAATCCCCCTAAGGAACGCCTGCTATGGCACAGTGCTTACATATGCCCAAGCCAGTAGCTGCTGGAGGTTTTGTCTACACAGCAGAAGCTGGGAAAACTCCAGATTGTGGATAAAGAATTGTTCTTCAAGGCTTCATGTTGGGATGAGACATAGATACTTGCAAACTTGTCAACCCTCTTCCAAAACTTGGTTCCCATGGGAAGGGAATCATGTATGCTGGAGGGGGCACACAGCACATGTTAGCTCCTATTGTGGGATGCAGAGCCCATCGTGGGCTCTTGTTATTACACATTACATCCCCTGAGCTAACCCAGGGTCTATCTTCCCCAGGTAAATGTTCCTAGCGCTACTAGCACCAAACAATTTCCAGGGATTCTCTAGAGTAAAGAGATGCTATTTCAAACTTCCTACTGGAAGTGCACATTCATAAAAATTTAAAGGATTATTAAAAAACCCAAACAAACTACACCATGCTAAAATAACTAATTAATTGTTTTTCCAACTGCAGTATAATATGAGCCTTGAAACGCCTCAGCTGTAAGGAAGGTTGCAAGGTCTCAGAGTTTTCCCTCTCAGGATCCCCTCATGGGTTTGCCTTTGTTTCACACGCAGCAGACTGTTTTTTACCCCACTGTCTCTATGGAAAAGCTTGTGATGCCTAAGCATAAACCTGGCAGATTTCCCAGGAATCATCAGGAGTAAATGCCAAGCAGAACAGCTGGACTTTTACCTTTGCTGTGAGCCCACGAGCCCTGAACCCCATGCCTGCGCACAGCGTTGCTACCAGCCAGAGTCACACGGCAGAGCAGGCGGCTCTTCTCCGTGTCTGGGTAGGAGGCTGGGGTATGCATAAAGTGGGCCACACTTCAGAAAAAATACTTCTTTCCATTGATAGAATAGTTTCGGTATCCAATGATGCCAATAAAAATCACTTTAGACGAAGAATCTAATTCAACAAAGTTTATGAGGCTTTTTCACAATTCTTTAGTAGCTAGGCTGAGCTTTATATATACATTCCAAATAAATTGTACAGCCTTATTTCTTATGTACTTCATTGTTATGTTTCTGAAAATTTTGTCTGTCTCCAGTGACAGCCACCACTTTATTTTGAGTCTCAGCAGCTAAAAGAAAATTTCAGGGAGTCTTATTCACAGAGTAAAACCAACTACTTTAATGAATTGACAATGAGCAATGTGTGCATGCATAATACAACCAATATGTTTGCACAAACACATTGCTTATAGGATTTTTTCTATCAGACTCTCCTAACCACATTCAACAACAGAGCATAATCCTTCATCAAATATGCAATTCTTTGAAAGCATGCACTAAAAGAAACAAATTTTAAATGTAATTTAAGTAATTAAATGTAAATAAAATCAGATTAATTCATTAAGAACAATTTTTCTCTCCTTGAATACTTATTCTTTACTGGTAGTAAAGGAAATCTCTCAGAAGAATTCACCAGAAAACAGACACATTATGTAAATGAGATAACTCACATGGGTTTTTAATTATGGTGTATTATTGTTTTTAACGTTGATGCCTTGGAAGCCACAGCCCTGTTCTTTATGTACAAACCAATATGGCTAGTATTGGGTAGCTCCTGCTCTTGGTCTCATTCTTCCAAATATGTAACTATCCCTGGCACTGAGATTCAGTTCAATATCTTTTCTGATGCTAGACTCCAGGTTTCCTCTTTCTCAGCAACTGTGAGGCGGCAATCCATCAACTCCCACAGGCTCCTTTACACATGCTATAGCCTCTGCACAGTGACTTCCTATAGCAGTTCCTTCTATTCTTCCCACTCTGTTACAGCCCTGGCTTATCTCAGATATTTCTTCATTGTTCCAGTTTCTCTTTCAGAGATCTTGATGTTGTCTACGTCACAGGTTAGGTTTTCACCTCTAATTTTACTCAGTCAGATCACCTAACAGTATCTTTAGACAAACACCCACCTTACTTGTTTTTAGGCTTCTTCTGCCTTCAACACTTAGTGAAATAGATTTTTTGGACTCTCTCATCTGGGTTGTTTCCTGCATTGGTGTGATTGTGCAGTTTTGGGTTAGGAAGCACACTCTATATTGAATAATTCTGCCTGGTGTTGTGGTATCTCAGTGTGCACGTGAGATGAACCTGACTTAGGACTTCATCTGACTTTTTTGGGCTGTAGAATGTTTCAAAGTGGAGATGAAGGTGGCAGGCATGGCCAGGGATGTAGTTCATCACAGCAGGTGGGGATACAAAGCCTGTTTCTGTCCTGGTTACCTAACCATCTGCTAATTGCTCCATCTGATCACCTGTTCCTTGTGCTGTATTCTCCTCTCCTTTGCCTTCTGCAGGAACTTCTTCATGCTGACTTGTCTCTCCCTTTCTCATACCACCTCTGCTTCTCTGCTTGCTTTTCTCTTTGGACACTTTGATTATTGGCTTAACAACTCTTAATTCCAAAGTTTTCCTAAGTTTGGGCCAGATCTTCAGCCTAGGTAAGTCAGAGTGAGTCTGCTGGAGTCAGTAGCACAGTTGTTGTTAGCAAAGGAGCTTTCTTATATTTTATTCCCCTTTAAGGATATAACTTTCTCTCTGTTTAGTTACAGCTACTAACCTTTAGCTCAGGACAAATGTGTCTAAGATCCTCAGGAAATGGAATATCCTAGTCTGTTCACTGGCTTTAAAATGCTTGGAGAAGATCACAACCTAAAAATTCTGATTTCCTTATTTATTGGACATTTCCACCTTGCTTTGGGCTACTATCAGCTCTGCTGGTGAAGGCCAAACTTTTAGCTGCTCAGTTACTCCATTTATGGAATGCCTTTAGCCTGAATGCTTAGCAGTGTTTCCAGCCTTTTCAGATCCCCTAAAAATATCCTTTCCTTTTCAACTCCCTATACCATTCTTTGCTTATATTGGTGTAGTTGTCATAGTCATTGTATCACCCCTGCGAGCTGCAGTTCCTAAAAGCCCACAGGAAGCAGAATAAATAAAACTGGTGGAATAAAAATACTGCACTATGACATCTGCCAGATGCTACAGAGAGCTGTTGAGGAAAATGAACACCACCATCACCCTGATGTTAATATTGTTATGAAGTCTTTTCTAAAAAAGGTCAGATTTTATTTTAGCTTTAACGATTGTTAATACCAAAAACTTCTAAAGGAACTGATAACAGTTTTCTGCAACACTTCATAAAATTAATACAAAATTAATAGCTACATACCATATAATTCTGCATGTCCCACATATCCTTATGTTTAGGTAGAAGTTCTAGCTTTAGAAGTAGTAAATGAAATTAACAACGCACATGTATTTCAGGCAAACAAGGTAATTGGGACATATATCTTATCCTGATATTTAGAAAAAAAGGTTGTTCTGCTCTTGCTAATGGAGGAACTTTCACATATATTTTTACATATATATATATTTTTTTTTTAGTTATGTGTATAAGGGTGACATCTGACAGAAGAACTGCAGTGAATTACCTCATTTTTAAGCTATTTGTGACTCAGACTTTTGCTATTAAAGTAATTTTATTTTTCTTCTTTTTGTTTCTTGTGTATCTGTTACTCGTGTGGGGCTCTTAGGGGTGATTACAGTATAAATACTACATAATCATTATCACTATTATTATTACTATTATTATTACTATTACTATTATTATTACTGTTATTATTACTGTTATTATTACTATTATTATTACTATTATTATTATTTAGTGCCAGATTAGGCTTTTGTTGGTTTATAAATCATGGGAGACCTTTACTCAAAAGCCCTGACTAATGAAGCCCATTATGTCATTTAAAGACATGCTGCCTTGCTTCCGCAAATATAAACACTGGCATGTTTGGATATATTTCTTCTCACACCCATTAAGCTGTCATACATGTTTTCTGCCTTTCTGTGCTGCTTGTCAAGCTTTTTGTGTATCTGTATCTTGGGGACCGGTGACAATGAGAACAGAAACAGGAAAAAGGCTTGGCAGTTTAATGGGTCCTGGATAACATACGCCTTGCAAAGGGGATCTCACGAATTTTCATCTAATTCTGTCCTTCCCCTGCCTACCCCTGTGGCCAGGGGCATGATGTGAGCACGCTTTAGTCATAAACACATCATCAAGGGAAGAATGGTCCCCAAAAGTGGCATAAGTGGGGGGAGAGATGGGTACACCTACATACTTCTATACTAGCCACTGTAACGGGAGGTAAGAGAACTTTGTAGGTTGGAAGGGCATAAACCTTGTCAATTCTTGTACTGCCCACC
>JAVJGJ010000037.1:15498593-15510169 GCA_035590215.1 Microhierax caerulescens
TTCTGGAGGGAACAAGTTAGTTTACTCAAGAATGAACTAACGTATGGTTAGTGTAGGTGGTAAGGATGCCAAGACCTAAGATTGAACCAGTCAGATAAAATATTTGACAGAAATAGACACACCCTGTGAACCATGTGCTTTCCATCCACGTTGGGGCTTTAGTCTGGCTATGGAGATACTCCTCCAATACAAAATTTCTACTTAAAACCTGTGGGTAGTATTCTTTCACTTAAATCCAGTTACTGTGTTTGGGCCCAGGTGTTGGGCTGTAGCTGTAGCTGAACCTCCAGATTAAGAAACAGCAGTGCTGGTCCAGGTGCTTTATTCACTCACCGCTTACACAAGGAATCCCTAGAAATCCCTAGCAGAATATTCCAGTCCCTGGGCCTGAAGTTGTAGACATAAAATGGATGGACAGGTAAGATGCTCACTGAATGCATTAAAACGACAAAAGTAAGGTGGTAATTTTTTTCTTGAGTATATTGTGCCACATTAAGTCCATACACGTGATCACTGTTGTAGCTCTAGTAATGTGGTTTATTTTGCCACCTGAACCTTTGTGTTAAAATGCTGCAGAGTAGTGCATAACACAGCTACATCTGCTTATTTTGCATGTTAAATAAATGGTCTTCCAGCTCCAGGGTGTTTGATGCCTGTAATTATATTTGATAACAGTGAATAATCTTTTCTATTATTAATAGGCTTTCAATGATTGAGGCTCCACAGGCTCTTCACTTGAGTTTCCTTACCTTCTGGTTTGCAGGCAAGTGAATCCTGTATCACATTGTCTGTTGGGAGAGAGTTTTGATGTCCTTTTTCTGATTGATCCAGCATGAAAAAGCCATTGCTTCTTGAAACACTATGCTGTTTAGAGACCTCTTGATCTGCTTTTGTGAGCCTAGCCACTTGCTGGCTTTGTGTGTTTGTGTGTGTATGTATGTATTTTGTGGGGTTTATATTATTTTATTTTTAAAAAGTGTTCAGAAGTTCCCATTTAGAAAAGGAAGGGAGAGATGTTAAGAAGGGTTCACACTGGTAGGACCTGGTTTATGTGTCATTGAAGGCAGCTGTAACAGCAATACTAACCCCCACTTCCAGACCCAGTGCACCCATCGAACAGGGTCATCATCTCCTTGGGTAATGCTTCTGCCTGTTTTGAAGAATCTCGTGTACTACCAAGGCATTGATACCACAATTAGAAAAAGTCCACCTAGCCACGATTTTCTGAATTGGCTGATGTGACAGAAATCCTCAAGTCTGGGAAACTCAGAGCGAAACACGTCAAATTTTCAAGCCAGCTTGAGTACTCACCCTTTGACAGCAGTACAGTGCATATGTCACTCAACATCACCAGTGCTATACAACTTTTTCCTGCTGTATACCTCTGTCCTCTTAGGAGCTAATACAGGCACAGTTTTTCAGAAATAACTAAATGAATTGCTGCTCTATGTCTCACTGACAGCAAACTGGCAAAGCCCAAACACCTTTTGAGACATGACTTCCTAAACTTCAAAGATGTTCTTGAATCTCTTAATGTGGCCAATGCGAAAATCAGACTGATAAGAGTTGGAAACCACTATTGCATTGCTGTGCAACTTCCACAATATATAATGCAAATATTTATCAGCTCAGGAGTTCAGACTTCAATGCAGCTTAAATCACAACAGAGGTGCTGAGCACTTAGTTCTTTCAGTTCCTGGAATTTACTGTCTCCGTGCCTCGTGGGAGGCCTGTAAAATAACTGCTGCAATTGTGAAAAAGAGTACAAATAATGTTACTGTGACTTGCAGAATTCAAAGCTCAAAGTTCTCTGCACTTTATCAATAATGAGATTGCAGCTGTGGGTTAGATAAATGGGACAAGAATTACTTTGACCATTTTATGATCAGTGGAACTAGACATCCAGCTATTTCACAGTTACCTGGAGATTTTCCATGCCTCAGCTTTTATTTGCTCAGTTTGTGATCCTTTATGTTGAAAAATGCCACAAAGTGAGAAGTGCAGCTGAATGAGAGCTGAAGCCCTCAGCAGCTAGGGCAGCCAAGTCAGCCACGGGGGCCCACGTTATATCAGCCCAGCACCACACGGCACAGGCTGCTAAGCTTTGAAATCATGCATTATGTGACCTGTCCTAGGTGGCTGCCCCACAGGCAGACCTGGTAGTCTGTGGGATTCCCTACAACCATTGGCCTTTGGATACCACTACAAAGCGTTACTTTTTCCATATAAATCCCATTACCCCACTGTGCACAGATGCACAGAGCCGCCTTGGTGCAGCTGCGGCGTTTCCACATGTGAGCTATGCAGGTGGCGTAGCCTTCGCTATTTGTTTCCCAAATGTCGTGGCTATTCCTTTCCAAGAACTGTAGCACAGCTCTTAAATCTTTGCCATAATGAAGTGGTAAACACTACCGTCAAACCTCATGAATATGCACATCAGAATAATTCAACTGAAGTCCCATGGGACCAAGGAGCCAATTGAAAGCACATACATACAGTTGTCTGTTTAGATGATGGATCTGAACAATACTTCACCATCCAAATGATTCAACATGACATGTAAATAATTGCTTGTGATTGCAACATGCACCAAAGGTTTAGTTATTGATTCTCTAGCTTGCCTGTCGTCGTTGGTTAAATATTATAGGAAGCTGTCAAAACAGATTTCATAGAGTGTGTCTGTGCATATGTCGGCCTGAAAAAGACCATTTTTTTGGGCTTCTTTCTATAAAGCAGAATAAAGTGGGATTTTTGCAGGATAAGTTCAATTTGAGTTGCTGTTGAACATGTGAAATAACTAAAAAACAATTTTTTACAACTTTAATTAGAGTTGCATGACTATTCTCATATATCAACACTGACTTTTTATTTAATTAGTCAGTAAATCCTATTCTGCCATAGCTACCGGATTAGGGTATGATCTGGTCCTTAATGAAGTGGAGATTGACATCATCAAAGAACACTTCTATTTTATTTTTAATTAAAGATTAAAAAGACCCTCCTCCATTGTAGCAACTATATTTATTTTTGTTTTTCAATACATGGTATAATAGGAATACATAATTTGTGAGTATGCAAATAACATTCTGGGAAGCATCTATGTTTAAAGGCATAGCACATACACATTTCCCTGTGCAATATTCATGCAAATCAATTCAGTGAAAAATTCAGCACACATTGCAACACATATCTGACTTTCAGGCAGAATTATACTGCTGCCACATCTTTTCTTTCTTCTGTTGCTTCTCAAAACCTGATTTTTTTTCATTTCTATGTCTCAGTTATAGGAAGACAGATTCCATTCAAAAAGTAAGAGCAAGCAACTCAGTCTCTTTGTTGCCTCCTCTTTAGGGACCTGAATTGTCAAAGGTTTCAGAAGAGGCTCCTAAGACAAATGGGATGAATTTTCCCTTGGAGGTTTCCCTACAGTACTACTACTTCTCTACAGTACTGTAGAGACTACCTCTCTACAGTATAAAGAAAGCCTTGATGACTCAGGCTAGCCACATGAAATTCCAGAGGGCACCAGTGAAATGTTATGGATGTCACCACTTACATGCCTTTATTTCAAGGTGGTGTGATTTTCTGTCATCTGAATGTCCCAACACACTAGTAAGTAAAACAGAAAGAGAATACAGCAGAAAGATAAGGGCATAAGAAATAAAAGGAAACACACAACACATAAGCTATTCTATTGTAAGCAAAACCTGCTTTAGACACCATTGTCCTCTGCAGAAATATTCCTTTTTCTGCTCCAGTCTGCAGCTCCAAAGCAGTAAAAAGGAGATTTATTTTTATCAGCTCCTATGTGTCATGGCCCAAAGTGGGCCATAAAAGGGGCTCCTCAATCTAAAAATTCAGTGTAAATATGTCTTATCCTAGCAAAATAAATGTCACAGCAGCATTGTCATTGGTATTGGGTATCTTTTATAACCAATTCTTGTATCTTCCTAAAAATGCAGGTTCAGATTGACCAAAAGCATTTGTGAATGTATTAAAAAAAAATAATGTCATGAGACATTTTATTTCATCACCTTTTACAGGACTGCTACAGCAAATGACACATTGGGTTTGGGCCTATTGATATATACAATATACCAGATCTAAAAAGGGTAAGTAGTAACTTCATTATAATATCTGTGCAAATGGGTTACAAGAAAGGCAGAGTCAAAGCCACTGGTTCATATTCATCTTGCATGAATAAAAGTGCTCTGTTCAGATGTTTCCTGGATAGCCAAGGCTGAGAAAGAGGCACTGACCATCTGAACCTCTCTCAGGAGGTATCTGTTTCTCCTTTTAAGAACAGAGAGCTTTCTAACATAAACACCCAGGTGTTTAATGTAAGGAGAGATGGGTCTCTGCCTCAGTGGCTAGCTTTTAATTCCATCACCCCTTAGCTAACTTATCTTCCAAGTCTTAAAATGTTTGGCTCTCCATTAACACTATCTCAGCACCTCTGGCTTGCTAATTTAAAGCTACTGGTTGAGTGATAATCCTGCCATAGCAGAAGGCTTGTGTCCATCCATTTGGCTATAAGCAATCAAAACTCCTCTCTTTTGCATGCAAGCCACCCTGTGGTGGATTGCATTTTGCAATTTTAAAAATAAGGTTATTTAGCAAAGAGGCTTTATAAACTGTAGCTTTTTGCAGAATGCTATTTGGCAGTCATGAGTTAGACATGGAAATTATTATATTTTTTTCTGAGTAAAGTCTGGTTTAACTTTATCACAATAAAGTATGACACCATCACAGGGAGAGATTGTACAGCTGTTGTCTATCCAGTACAGTTTGTCCTATTGCTGGTCTTTACTTTTACAAAGTGAGGCAACTCTTTGACTTTAAACAGACAAAAGTAATGCAACTGAGATGTTATGAAAGGCTTATCATGAGCATGTCACTACTTGAAAGGGATACTTTTTTCCTTTGTGTATTTTCTTTTGTGCATCCAAGTAGACTTGGATCATTAAAGTTAAATTGTAGTGTTAAAATACATTTTTCTCTTAAATTATGCTGCAGGAAAATGTTTTTCTTTTCCACCCCTGTGCCACCAGATACACCTGGACTGTTTTTTAAGCCTTTCACATACAACAATAATCAGATGATAACTCCATGCTAATTTCCTAGTGAAAATGGACCAGATGTCTACGATATATTAAACAAACCTTGGTTCCTTATTTTGTTTGGAGCTCACACTTCTGTTGCAAATATCTATGGCAAACTGTCCTCCTGGACCAATCTATCATTTTAAAGAGGACCAAAGAAAATAGATTAATCAAAAGGCCTGCAGTTATTGTCTCCCCCTGTTAGCTCCAATTCATATATCATTAGAGAAAAAAGCCTGTCAGCACTGGTAGATGTTATCTCTTTGGGAAAAAAAAATATCTTCAGCATAATATATTTTTTTATTATTTATTTTTTAAATCTGATGACAATACACAGGATTAAAATACCGGCTTTCCTAACATTTCTGTATCAAGGAAAGCCAAGTCAAGCAGTACAATACAGCATTTCCAGAAAGCACGAATATTTTGCCTAAACAGGGATGTAACACATGCATGCGGTGCTGGTAGTTTCATAGAGCACTGTTCATTTTAATGTAATGTCAAGTCATAAACAGGCAAGATATAAACTATATTATAGATACCCAAAGGGCTTTGATACAGCTCAACCAAAATGGTAAAATTTAGGAGGAGGAGCAGAGAGAATTGCTTCGGAGTGGCCATGGCATTGAATTTCAATCATTTTTTCCATAAGTGCAGTTTCACTAGACGCTTGATCTAAGCCCTTTGAAGTCACTGGCAAGAGTAATGGTCTTTGTTTCATATACCATGCTCATTAACATGAGAGGATGAATGTTTCTAAAATAAATGCCGGTCTCTTTTAGGAGAACTAGGTAGGAAGTGCTGGATTTTCAGCTGTGTGTAACACACAAGCCTCCTTCAGTTAGATCCATTTCATCTAACCTTAGGCACCAAATAAACTGCCCTCCACGGGTATCTGTGCAGAGCAACTGCTGCTTCAGTGCCTCCATACAGCTTTTAACATTAGCTGGGATGAAGAACTGCAAAACCTTTACTTCATCCCAATCTGTGCTCCCTGTGCTGTCATTTGGTTAGAAGCCAGAAGTCACTGATACATATTTCACCCAGGGACATGGGTTTTCCTGATAGCTATTGTCCTCAGGCAGTACATGTACTTTTCTTTGAAATGGGTTGCATTGTGGCTGCTGGTGGGAATTTCCTTCTCTCCTGGTTCAGCTGGGTGACATCTCACTGTGCTTGTGCTCTCTTTGCGGGTCTGGCTTGGGCTGACCCTCCAGCAGAGAGCAACCTGGAAGCAGCAGCTCTTATGTGCTTCTCCATCCACGACTGGTGGCTGTTTGACAGCTCTTTGCAATTGCCTTTGGCTTAATTCTCACAGCTTTCTTGAATCTGTTGTTATCTTTGACATATGCTCTGATCTAGGTTTGCCTTTTGCCTGCAAATAGGTGCCTGCATGACAAAAAAGATTCAGGTCTGCTATTCTCTAAGTAGACACCTCAAGTTTTGGGTCCTTTGTTAACCATTTCTATGACAGTCTGCCTACGCGCTTTCAGTTTTCTGATTACTGTCCATCCACAAGCACCCATTAGCTACTCCACCTCCAGAAACCGGGGTGATTACCTTCCATCTTCATGCCATTCTCTTCACAAGAAGTGAACAGGTCCATTCAGCATTTTCCCAGATGTGTATGGGATTTCACATGGCTTTTGACAGTTAAACACAGGAAACTTTTGGATGGCCTCTTCTATTTCATTTACATCCTCACTAAGGGGGTTTATTCCTGGCCAGCAGGACATACTCTTTGGCTCATCTCAAGCTTGATTTTTGCTGTGGTGTGTTTCTTTTTTTATGACACCTGCTTTTCCTTTTGCTGAGGTTACTTCTGGGCTATTTTAAATGTAACTCTCTTGCCCCCATGTGCCACCTCCTACGACAGTCTAAACTTTCATTTTGGACATTACCAGGATATAAACTACCATTAGTCTGGTCACAAGCATCTGCCAGATGCCTGGCATTCTCTCCAGGGTTTACATATAAGCAACTTTGTATCCAGGCCGATTCCAAAAGAACTTAAAAAGTTCGAGATCAACAGGTCTATGGAGAATGCTGGCATCAGGACTGGATGGCTCATTTAGCTCCACATGCCACAAAATGGTTTGGACATTTCAGTCAGAAATTTTGCCCTTAATAAATCTGCCCTCAGTCACCAGTGGTGGGAACTAATCTCTTACCAGTTTGCTATTCAACAGTGCAGCTCCCCACGTTATCTGTTGCTATGCCCAGTGTTGGGCCATTGCCTTCCTTTGAACTAATCTAAGAAGGTCCAACATTGCTTCCTACCTTTGCAGTCTTTCTAATCCCTTTTTTAAAGTGGAATTCTGCATTTCAGTAATCTAGTGGGGTAGTGTAGGGTTCACTCTCGTTTCAGTGTACCTCCAAGCTCCATTGCCTTTGAATTATTGTTGAACCGCTAGAACAAAAGCCATTGTGATAATTCTGTCTCCTTTGGTCAAGACAGGGAAGTGCATGATGCTGGATGCCACACTTGCATTTCTCTGCTGCCTTTGAGTGTTCTTATCACAAGCTCTCAACTATAATATCCCACATTTGATTGTCATTGGCCTGAAAATAGTTTTATCGAGCATCTGCCCTAAAAGGGGTGCTTATCACTGGTGCTGCATTGGCTCTTCAGTTCAGATGCAAATTGGAACAGGCTGTTGATCCAACAGCTTAGCTGTCGATGACAAATACTTCATCCTTTTCAGCAGTGTGTGTAGGTTGCCACTTCACATTGGAGCTGCCCTCTTCTTTCCTTCACTAGAAACCACCATGAGTATTTTAGCTTCCTTCTCTCTTAGCTGTCATATTAAGATGGTCCTGTCATATTAAGATGGATGTCATATTAAGATGACATATTATGTGGTCCTGTTTCCCAAGGTTTTTGCACTGCTGGTACAAATTGGGTGTTTTCCTGTTTATTCCGATTTTCACACCTGTGGCATTGGACCCTACTGCTTGCACTCCCACCCTGCTCAGCTTCCCTCTGTGGTTGACCTTATGACTGCTGAGGGTTCTCTGCCACCCTAAGTGCCTGACGTGGCATTATTTATTTTCTGGATACATCTGCTTTCCTTGTCATCCTCAGGCATTTTTCTAGAGTAAGATCAGTTTCTCTCAGCTCTCTCTGCTATATGCAGGCAACATGTGTCGCCCAGTGATCTCGTCTCTAATGAGGACATTTTTTATGTTTCCAGAACTGCATGACACCCTTTCAAGTCCTTTGTAAAACACTGAGATGTAGTGTTGAAAAGTGCTATGAAGGGTGCTTTGAGCTCTCCTGTTGTACTTCATGTTGGGTGAGAGGGGCTTCTCACACAGTCAACGATCACGTTTCATTTAGGGATTGGTTAAATCCAGCCAAGGGGGTCGTAACTTCTTAAAGTATCCTCATTTGATCATTTGGGATGATCTGCCTTTCACCTTCAGTTTTCACATCTGTTGTACTATCTGCTATTATCTCTAGCTACAAAGTTACAGTCACTTCTTAATCTTTTTCTCCCATGAGGTAGTGAAACAAAAGTTTTACTTTTTTTTTTTATTTATTTTAATCTCCCTAGGCAGTCCTCTATACAGACTCGATTCTTCTTGCCAGTACTCTAAAGATTTTGCAATATTTTTTTGCCTAGAAGTTTTTCATTCCCATTGATCTAGATTCTTGCTTTGCCCTGTTTCTAGTTACCATTTTGCTCACATGCTGGTCACACATCTTTCTTTGCTGGGCATGCAGCTAATCACCTGCCAAATGCAGATGCCGTGCAATAAATATCATGTGGTGGCTCCTTGCTTCTAAAACCAAGATGGCTTTTTATTGCACATTCTCTGTATCTGCAGCTGCCATTCTCACCATCTGCACAGATCAACTTCCTAGGACATCTTTTAAAATATCCCTCCTGCACCTTTTATTTTTCTCTGAAAGGCCAATGCAGTTTACTGTAGGCTAGTTCTAGGACTGAAATAGCAGAATGTTGGAAGGTCTTGGAGCTTAAGAAATTTTCTTTGCTCAGTTCACCCTGAAACTCTCCCATTTTGGTAATAAATACAAAGCTGTATGGCAACTATTCATTATATTTCTTAAAAGCGCTCGTAGGCTTTGTCCAGGACAAAGTGATGAAGTGTCCATATCACAGAGATATGTTGTAATTGGCTCTGCTGATTTGTTTGCAGTCTCTGTGGGGGCAAAAAAAAAAAAAAAAAGCAAAGGAAAAAAAAAAAAAAAAAGCAAAGGCTGAGCATATTTGCAGGCTGCTCAAACCTTCCAGGCTCTGGGAAGCCTCTGGTTCATTTTTTCATTTGTGGCAAGGATGCAAATCAGGAATCTGGACACTTTCCCTCAGCGAGAGCAGTGGAGGGTGTGAAAGAATAGCTGCCACCCTCTGCCTGCAGCCCTTCTGGTCATCACGGTCCCTCTCTCTGCAGAGTTCAGCTCTGGCATTTTCTGTCTTTGAAGCAAGAACATTAACTTCTCAGTTCATATTTTGGTCAATCTGTAGCTGGAAGCATGTGAAATCCTGGGGTTTATCTTTTTCTTTTGATACAAAACAATATGTTGGCTCCAATTCATTCACAACTAGCCTCAGGTTCAATCAAAAGGCTCAAACCTTTTGACAAAATATGGGCTGGATACCACATCTGTAGGAAGAGCTGCAAACAGCTGAATTTTACTTTGGTTTGGGTTTCCTAACAAACATTTCACATTGCTCCAAAGTAGACTTTCCAAGAGTTGAAGAGATCATCCTGAATAAAGGTTAAGGGGAAAGAGATTATATGACAAGCTTTGTTACCCCTTGCCATTTCTATTGCTGCTTGTACTCAAAGGCTAGGGAGAAAGGAGTAAATGATATAGTAAGAACATACGGTTTCTAAAAGGAATCCTTTTAGAAAAAAATGTATTGGTTAAAAAGTACTGCATCTTGCCAAAATGACATTATTATAACATCATCCCTTACAATTACTAGCACAGCTGAATCATTAATGTGGATAGTATAAAGAAAAACTGGCTACAATGGAACTATAAATTCTGCAGAAATTATTGTAGCAATTTTGTAGTGGTTTGGAATAAGCTTCCTAAACCTCTCAACCATTTCAGCAGATTGTCTGCCCCATGCAACAATTCTGTTAAAACTATCGTTTGCTTGTGGCAACATTTTAAGCTAGTAAACACAAGCCCAGGGAATTTGCATCCCATGGAGATACAGCTATGTCAGGAAAAGGTCGCTTTTGCCTGCAACTTGCATCTATTAGCTTGAAGTATCCTAATAGATTTAATCCTGCTTTTCTAGATATCTGGGTCAAATCTGCATTGTGTGACAGATCTTTAGCTTACATGAATTAGCAAAGAACAACTGAAATTAAAGAGAATAATGCCACTTAACTCCAGCTGAGGAACTATTCCTTGTTTTCAGATAAGTCCTATTTCATTTCCATTCTGTATGCCACAGTGAATAAAATTTGGAACATATTAAAATTAATTGCCTGAACATATTTGGTCTGTAAAGTTTGACTGACAATACAGTAATTCTTCCCAACACTTCTTGCTGTTAATTAGCATGCCCATAGCTGAAGAAATAGTAGTTTGCTGTGTTTACTTCTTCGGTAGATGAACCCCAAATGTAGGGGATTAAATAATAATAAGTTCCAAAATGGTGAATGTTTTCAGATCTGTAAATAAACTGTTTGTCTTTATGAGACTGCATTGTGCTGATCCATCTAACAGCAGCACACGCTGGCCCATACCTAGCTGGACTGAAAGGACTGAGAGGATTTTCAGCTAATGCAAAACTTCACTGAGCTCCCTGTGCTTCAGTGGAGTTGCAAATGCTCAGCACCTGTTTCATCAGGCCAACAGATGGTCACAATTTAAGGAGACCCATAGGCAAAATAACCTTCAGTTCCTTCAGGCTCTCATGATGTTCCACATTGCTATGCTTGCCTTAAATGTTTTGTGGGTAAAGAAACTATTATGTATTATAAAAAATAGGCAGTATATGCTTTGTTAATGGATCAGAGCACACAGATTCACTTCACCTATCATAGGCCTAGTTAAAAACCTGTGAAACTGATGGAAATATTCCCAGAGGCTTTACCTTGGGTTGGACTAGATGACCTTTGAAGATCCCTTCCAGCCCAAACAATTCTATGATTCTATAATATTGGTCCTTTTAGTCTGTGTGCTTCATAAGACTGGGCTTTTTGTTGAAATACCAGCTGATGTCTGGGCACCATACCTCACTCTGCTTGTTTGTGATCCTACAGCATATATACATTGTTCAGGTGATCCAACTTGGAAGCAAGAGCAATTTGTGGGGGTTTTTTTGTTTTCTCTCTCTCTTTCTCTCTCTCTCTCTTTCTCTTTCTCTCTCTCTTTCTTTCTCTTTCTCTCTCTCTCTCTTTCTCTCTCTCTCTCTTTCTCTCTCTCTCTTTCTCTCTCTCTCTTTCTCTCTCTCTCTTTCTCTCTCTCTCTCTCTCTCTCTCTCT
>JAVJGJ010000037.1:15525660-15547214 GCA_035590215.1 Microhierax caerulescens
GAATTATTTATTAAAGACATTCAACAAGCCATCATCCTGTTTGTAGAACTAGAAAGTCATCTTGTAACTGGACCAGCATACTAAATCTAATTGCAAAAGCTAAAGGTCATTGCTGAATTATGAAATTCAGGCTCAGCTATATCTAGCACGTGGATGTATGTTTTGTTTCCCAAGAGAAGATGTGGATCAGAGCAACACACATTCTTACAAAAATAAGAACAAGTCCTGTACAAATCTGAAATGTCCACATCCTTATTTTGGGTCAAGGCCTAACAGTAAAAAGCACAGGCTGACAAGGTTGGTATTGTTAGTGTAGAGATGTTAGAGGAACAACTTGCGGCAACCATGGACGGGACAAGATAATTGCTGCTGAGTTCATTTTCTGTCTCATTTACTGTATGGATGCATTATGATGAAAGCTCACTCTTTCTACCCAAGAAATTGTTATATTTTATATGGACAATTAACTGGACTGCATGTTATTTGCTAAAAATCAAATAACCTTGGAGGAGAATATGCTAACTTCAACAACAGAAGTAGCAACAGCTGAGGTGTGTTTCCTTTCCATGGACTCACTGTCAGAAGACTTACTTTTTCCAGTACATCAGTTGGCTTTGTTATAGTGTTCTTGATAGTATTTTGTGATTAAACTGCAGGATCCACAAATGGTTCAGCAGCAGGCTTATAGAGTACTAAATTATGAAGGACACAGTGTTAAATCTATCAAAAAATAAAGGAGTAAAAATATCCTTTTATTATAAATTAACAATGAGATGTTAAACATTAGATCTGCCTAGAAAAGCATATCAGGCATGCTGAGAGCCATATTAAATAGATGTAGCCCACTGTTATGCAGTCCCGAAACACGGCAACTCAGTGTATCTTCTTTGCCTGGAAGGAGTCTGGATAACGTATGTAAATAGGGAAAATGTTAAATTTGCTGTAGAACTGAAAGCTAGATATTATTTTATGAGGTTTAAGACAGATTCTATCATTTCTAAACTAGGCAATATATTTTTTAATTTAATTTTCCAGCAACAGGTACAGATTACAGGCTGTAGGTGTCCTGTCAGCATCAATTATAAATTCAAAACAAGCTGTAACAGTTACATCTTTCATTCTGCAAATACTCACACACATGATTAAGCACATGGACAATCCCATTCATGTCAGGAAATTCTCAACCATGCTGGACTGATAATCATTAAGATCTTCATGAGAGAGACATAATGTAATGCAGTATGATCTGGAAAAATGAAGGCTGTGGGTACATCTTTCATGAGAAATACTCTGAAATATGGGATCACAATGGAAGACTCACCTGGAAAGAAATTATTTTTTGTTGTCATGATTATTAATTATAGCTGTTAAGTGTTATAGGAGATGCAAAGGTCAGAGAGTTCTAGGGAGATTCCAGCCTTGCTTAATAATAGGGATAAAGATGTTATATATGTTCTATTGAAGAGATTTTGTTTTGTGAGAGTTAATCTACATATGGGGTATTATCAAAAAAGTGCCAAGCCACCCAACAGAACATAGCCTTGGACTGTTTGTGTCCAAAGCCAAATGTTAACTATGGGTAGAAAATTTCCTGTTATGGTATTTCTCACTCCATTATCTGACCATTTTATTGTAATAAGAATTGTATGAACAAAAACAATCACATATTTTAAAAAATATGTTATTATAACTTCACCCACGCATGTAATTAGACCTCACTTTATAGAGATAGACAATTTAGCTACTCCAAACAGATCGCATTTTTCCCAAGGGAAAAGAAGTTTCTATAGATTTATATAATTGTTTCTAAATTAACTCAGTCATTTTGAAGCCTATAGCATTAAGATTCTCAGGATAACATGTTTTAACTGCAAGTTGCAGGTATATTTCTAAGGGTACAAACAGTATATTGTGCTTCATAAAAAGGAAAAAATGCTGGTTTTCCTAAATATTATCTGAAATTTCTGAAGGATCTATTGCCAGACCTGCCCACAGTGTGATTTCTCTCAGTGCTGGAAAAGTTCCAGCCTAACATCCACCTCCTTTTGCATGGGATTGAAAATGATTCAAGAAAACTTTTTAACCAAACCTAGGGCTTTGAAGTGGCCTGTTCATTTACCTCTCACACCAACAGTAGCCCTGAGGATTAACCAGACACACATACAATTGTATTAGTGGTTGGTTATGCATAAAAAGGTCCGTAATGCTTTTTTTTTTGTAAAAAAAATAATAATTTGTGTAAGTTCAGACCTTGCCCAGGTGACTTGTTTTGATGACATCATATTCACCATTATATTTATGCCTTATCAAAATATGATCTCATTGGAGTTTAAACCATGATAGTTCACACTGAAGATCCATATGCAAACAGCAGACAGAACTGCCTTAAGAAGCAGACAAACCAAAGAAAATTAGGAAAAAAAATCTAGTTTTGTAAAAAGAAGTTATTTTTTTCTTTGCAGAAAAGCAAGCGTTTCAACTGTTTTGAGCCAGAAAACAGAAGAAAACCCAATTTTCATATAGACATAGACTTTAAAGGATGTTCTTTTTAACCATAATTTCTTTCTAGAGGAAACAGAAAAACTAATCAGTATCAGGTTGGCCAGACTGGATGGGACTTTGAGCAACCTGGGTAGTGGAAGGTGTCCCTGCCCACGGCAGGGGGGTTGGATGAGATGATCTTTAAGGTCCCTCCCAGCCCAAACCATCCTATGATTCTATGACCAGCATCACTGAAACAGAAACTTGGGGGAGTCTATGTTGTGGGTTTCTACAGCCTCAATACTTAAAAGACCAGGTTCTGAAACCGACAGCTGTAACATCCCAGATGTCACATGTACAGGAGCCAGAGGAAGACAAGCATCTCAAAAAGGTTACACTGGCAAACCATCTTTATTTAAATAGTTAGCATTCATGAAGGGTGGAAACAAGTGAAGGGTATTGTGGGGCCAGGAGAACACGAGGGCTGCTAAGGAGTCATTTTGCTAGGCTTTTTACTACCAAAACCTTATAAGGATCCCAATAAATATATTTAGGAACAAACCATCAGCCTCTAAAAGTAATGCCATAGGATATTTTAATAATATCTTGCATTCTAAACATATAATACCTCCAGCACGCTCTGTGGCTAACAGGGTCTCTTAAGAGAAAGGGGAACTGCAAAGGCAAACATAAAAATTAAACTGCATTAAGAGATGAGCAAACCAGCAGATCCATTCCCCACACTTGGCAATTAGTACAAAGAGATGCAGAAGTAACACTGTTTCCCTGTTGTGTGCAGTGAATGGGAGATCGACTCTGGCTAGTGCTGCTGGTGTGCACAGACCTTTGGTTCATACTGGACTGAAATGGTTCTTTTTAACATTTCTGAATGAACTTCAGTTCACACTGGTGACTAACGTGTTATGCAGAGATGTTCTGTTGGGGGTTTCTTGTATTTTCATTTTGCGGGGAAAGGTGAAGGATTAAATCTCTGTGGAATATACCGTAACTAATTCTCATACATAATTGCATATGCATAGAAAAAATGAGAATCCCTCTTGCAGAGCAGAAATTGGATTGAGAGGGACACCTAATAAAATTACATTTGATTATTGAAATCTGGAGTATTTAATTACAATTTTTAACCCATGGGCTCTCAGGTTCCCCCAATGGAGCTATAATCAAACTGTGTCCAAACTGAAGAAAAAACACCCAGTGTTCATAACAAACAAGAGGACTGCAGCAAAATGCAGCGTTTTTTACAAGAAACACCAACATGAAAATGCTTGAGGCTGCCATAGCAAGAGAGAAATACCTTGTAAAATCAGGATGAACACTTTAACTATTTCTTTCCTTCAATGCATTTTACCTGGTTACACTTTCTGGTTAAATTTTGCTCTGGAGCCATTCAGGTGGCAGTATTGTTAGAGTTACAGTCTGACATCATGGTCTCAGCCAGGCCATCTTGTCTTTTTTGAGAAACTGGGCTCAGTTTCTCTGGAAATCCTGGGGTGTGGAGCTGAGCTGCCATTTCAGGCTCCAGGCTGATACCATCCAGGTTCTGTGGATACTGAAGCAGGAGAAAGGATCAACCATCTTGTCTGTTATTTCCAAAAAATGGGAAAGAAGTAGGAGTGCTTCCTGAAAGTGCAGGATCCTCAAGGGAAAAGGAACGGTTGGTGTTACATCAGGAAAAGCTGGATAGGAAGAAATGGCCTCAGGCAAGTGGTGGGAAGACAGAGAAGACAATAAACAGGCTATCATGAAGAAACTTGCAGCTAAATGGGAAACCCAGTGGCAGCAGTTCTCATTTCTGGGATATCTGGGGGGTGGGGGTAGGTGGGGGTGGAGAGTGAGACAGAAAAAAAAAAAATTGTTACATCCTCATATCCTTGAACCCTTTGGTAGAAAAGCTCTTTGTGTTACTGAGCTATTGTTTGGCTTCAGCAGCTTCTCATTTCTAATTTTTTTTTTCTGCCACTGTGTAGGATATGATGATGCACAAAACATATTCTCAGTATAAAACTGGGGAGGATGTCAATCACACAGCAAAGCCATCACCTGCAGTGATACAGATTTTCTGGGGACCCCTTCACTTCATTCTTAAAAGAGCAAGAACAGCCAGTGCAAGCCCACCGAAGCGTATGCCCAGCACTGTCTCCTGTCTCTGCCAGTGGGCAGTGGCAGATACCTCAGAAAGAATATAAAAAGCATATATCCTCCAGAAATACTACCCTGTATGTGTTTCAGCATTCAGCAATCTGCAGCTCAGACTTGCTGAAACAGTGCTGATGTCTCTGTGTGTAATCCCTCAATGGATTTTCCAGCTAAGAAATCTCTGCTATTTTCATGAAACTTCTTTTTCTCTGCAATATCTTCTTCTTACTGGAGAGTACGATACCATTCAAAACCTGCCATATAGGGTGGCATGTACTGTGAATAAAACCAGCCTTACCTCCATCCTTGAGGCTGATTAAATTACAAAATTTTAGTGCCTTCTAGACTTTATATACTGTTTCGGTTGCTTGAAGCAGTGTATTTACTCAATGAAGATAAAATACAAGGAGAGGATCTGATGTAGTCTCAACAGAAGAATATTTGGTAAAATACTAATAAAAGAAGCAAGATGCCCTGCACAAAGGGGTTTTAATGAATATATTTGTGAAAGCATTTCTCATTTCTGAACTATAACAGGTTGTCTGATAAAAGGGGGATTGTGCAAAGCAGACAAAACCCCCCAGTTTGACATGTGGATACATTCAAAATATGAAGAGACAGGGACTTAAACAGAGTTAGGGTTGTTTCATACACCAAGGATATTTGTGCTGGCAATAATCCTCCTAGGCATCTGAAAGTTAGGATGTTTTACTAGCTGCCTTCTTTACTCACATCACTTAACCCATAAAAGTTGTGTTTACCCTTTTCTGTATAATGTACACTTACTTTCCCTCCTCTCCTTCCATCAGACAAGAAAAAAGGACTAGTTGGGCAACTCTTTGTACTTAAAGTACATGAAAACCTTTCCTGATCAATATTTGATTTTTCTACACTCATTAACATTCTGTATTTGTTGTTCTCATAGTCTTCACTTGTTTGTATGTGAAATAAAAGCATGTTTTTCCTGTCAGGCTGATAAGCTGAGTTGCATTTGCTACAGACAGGTACTGACTGCCTTCAAGTTGCACTGTAACGTTAGATGATCACCAGATAAAATGTAATCATCTGTGCTGTGTGCGTGTTTTCATTTCAAACAAATAGCATGGTCAAAATATTTGCTAGAACGTAAAGGGACCATTTCAGCACATGGAAATAGTCTGAGAGTCCTTTAAAGAAGGGGCTAATGCACATACTGGAAAAGAATAAACTACCAAGGCAAAATCAAAAAGGATTTGCAGTTTGAATGCGATGTCAAACCTAATTTGCCCTTTCTTGTGTGTGCTTCTGAACCAAGGAATGACAACAATGTAGGTTTCTGACACTGGAAAATTGTGCCTCTTCATATTTTGCACATTAATTCAATGGACATTCTCATGTTACAGTTATTTATAACAGTTACCTGTCACTTAGTAAAAATGATTATGAAAAGAAAAAATATTGGCTGTACACTACTGTTAACATGAAAGTTTTTAGTTTTCCCTAAAACTAAAACCCCTTTGTGAACAGGCTGAGGGTTTACTTACAATACTTTAATTTTCCCTTCAACTCCACTGTCCATTTACAGTGCTGTGAACATGAGAAGGTACCTTCTTTGTGAAAGCAATCAGAACTTAGATTTGGTCAGGGTCAAATGTCTCAGAATGGCCATTAAGAACATTTTAAATATTTTTTTCTCAATATTTTTCAGACTTCTAAAAACCAGAGGAAGATGGTGATTACATGTGCATGCTAGATCCTTATGTTCATTCATTTACATCAAAATTTACTGTTTAACAGAATGGAAACCATCTTAAAAAGAAGAAACAGATTTGATTGTTTTCTTTCAGCAATTACTTAGAATTAACAGGATTATTTCTCAGACTTATTGGGAGCCTTCCAGACTTACACACAACACAACAAAGTGTGATTTGCAATCTGTTTACACTATACAAACAATGCACTAACCAGAAGAAAGAAAATCACTGGAGCCCATTAAGAAAAGGCAACCGAGGACAACCTGAAATGATTGCTGGGTACTTCTACTCTATGTTTTTGCTCTTCTCATTCTGATTTGCCACACTAATAACAGAAATAAGTAACTTGCATTTCCATAATGTTCTTCTTCCATAGTTTGGAATGGTTCTTTTCAGGTTTACTTCAGATAAAACAGGTCAATACCCAGCAGACTGAGGGCAATCAGGCCAAAACTACTCATTCACAACTTTATTTTCAGGTGTGTTCTTGATATTATCAGTTGCACACAACCCTACTTTCACCTACTCTTAATTCCTCTGAGTAAATGGAGCAAGAGGAAGTCTCTGGATTGGGTATGAAATAGCTCTGGGAGAATGTACTCCTGACCTTTCATTGGTGTTGTCTTGAATTAACCATTTGCTAATAGCTGGTCCTGTAGTTTAACAACAAAACAAAGAGAAAGCCAGTTCAGAGGTCGAGTGTGCAGATAAAGTTTTAGGAAATATAAACCATTCCTTGTGCCTCTACTACCTCATTCTTAGGCTGAAAAAAATTCTGCAGCACAAGCACAAATTACATAAGGTTATGCAAAATATGTCTGAAAATGACATATTCAAAATATGTCAAAAACACCCTATTTTTACACACAGTGTTTGTAACACAATTGTGTGTTATATAACCTCAGCCTCACCGGGCTTCTGTTGAATTTAGTGGTAAAAATTTCCTTTGGCTCTGTTGGAAAAGGGCTGAGACCTACACCAAGGGATTTGGAAAACCTAATGATCTGGGGATTGCATGCAAGGTTTTTTTATGTATTCAATTAAGTCTTTGAGCACTGAAACAAATAAGGTTGGGTTTACTATGAACTTGTGTCATGGTCAGATGGATCCTCAGGGGTTCTTGGCAGTAAGAACTCAGACTGAAACTTTTGGTAGAGTTGTTAATGTTACAGCATTTTCCTTAACTGTCAAGTCAATAGGCTCTCCCTACATGGCCTCACATCCTCCCATTTCTATTAATCCTGCAGGGACATGACATCTGGGAGGAGTACAGAGTAACTGTCCAAGCAGCCAGGGATCAGGTTAGGAAAGCTAAAGCACTGATAGAATTAAATCTGGCCAGAGACATCAAGGGTAACAAGAAAAGCTTCTATAGGTAAATTGGTAATAAAAGGAAGAACAGTAAAAATGTGGGCCCTTTCTGGAAAGAAACAGAAGACCTGGTTATTTGGGACATGGAGAAGGCTGAGGTACTCAACAACTTTCTTGCCTCAGTCTTCATCGGCAAGTGCTCCAGCCACACTGCCCATCACAGAAAACAAAGGCAGGGACTGGGAGAATGAACCACCCACTGCAGGTGAATATCAGATTTGAGACCACCAAAGGAACCAGAAGGGACACAGGTCCATGAGACCTGATGAGATACATCTGCAGATCCTGCAGGAACTGGAGAATGAAGTAGGTAAGCCACTATCCATCATATTGGAGAAGTCATGACAGCCCAGTGAAGTTCCCATTGCCTGTAAAAAGGGGAAATATAACCCCCATTTTTAAAAGCATGTGGTGATTTGACCTGGCTGGACACCAGGTGCCCACCAAAGCCACTCTATCATTCCCCTCATCAACCAGACAGGGGAGAAAACATGTAACAGAAGGTTCATGGGTACAGAGAAGGACAGGGAGATCACTCAGCAGTTACTGTCACAGGCAAAACAGACTTGGCTCAGGGAAATTAATTTTATTACCATTCAAATCAGAGTAGAATAATGAGAAATAAAAACAAACTTATAAACACCTTCTCCCCATCCCTTCCTTCTTCCCAGACTCAGCTTCACCCCCAATTTCTCTCCCTCCTCCCCTGTAGTGGTGCAGGGGGATGGGGGATGCAGTCAGTTCATCACATGCTGTGTCTTCATGCTGGAGGGAAGGGATGCCATCTAGAAGGGACCATAAAAGGCTTGAGAGGTGGGCCTGTGTGAGCCTCATGAAGTTCAACAAAGCCAAGTGCAAGGTCCTGCACATCTGTTGGAGCAATCCCAAGCACAAATACAGGCTGGGCAGAGAATGGATTGAGAACAGTCCTAAAGAGAAAGACTTGAGGGTGTTGGTTGACAAGAAGTTCAATGTGACCAGGCAATGCTGGCCTGCAGCCCAGCAAGCCAACTCTGTCCTGGGCTGCATAACAAGAAGTGTGACCAGCAGGTCAAGGGAGGTGATTCTGTCCCTTGACTGCTCTCGTGAGACCCACCTGGGGTACTGTGTACAGGTCTGGGACCCCCAGCACAGGAAGGACATGCACCTGTTGGATTAAGTCCAGAGGAGGGCAGAAAAGTTGATCAGAGGGCTGGAGCACCTCTCCTAGCAAAGACAGACTGAGGGAGTTGGGGTCATTTAGCTTGGCGAAGAGAAAGCTCCAAGAAGACCTTATATCAGCTTCGCAGTACTACCTAAAGAGGTCATACAACAAAGTTGGACAAGGACTTTTTACACTACCTCACTACAAGAAAGCCATTGAGGTGCTGAAGCATATCCAGAGAAGGGCAATGGGGCGGGGGCAAGGTCTGGAGCACAAGATGAGGAGCAGCTGGGGGAACTGGGGCTGTTCAGCCTGGAGAAAAGGAGGCTCAGGGGTCAACTTACTGCTTTTTGCAGCTACCTGAAAGGAGGCTGTAGTCAGGTGAGGGTCGGTATCTATTCCCAGATAACTAGGGACAGGACAAGGGGAAAGGGCCTCAAGATGCACCAGGGGGGGTTTAGATTGGGTATTAGGAAAAATTTCTTCAAGGAAGGGGTGTTGAAGCATTGGAACAGGCTGCCTAGGGAGGTGGTGGAATAGCCGTCCCCAGAACTGTTCAAAAAATGTGTAGATGTGCTGCTTAGAAGCATGGTTAAGTGGTGGACTTGTCAGTCCTGGGTTAACAGTTGGACTTGATCTGAAGAATGTTACCCCAGCCAAAACAAGCACAGTGATTTTTTCACTGAAGTAGATTGAAAGATCTTAGTAGGAAGAGCATACACATGCAAGAAAATATTTGTAGTGTGGGCTAATTGTGGGTTTATTTTATAAAAGCCTATATAATGACCTTCCTCCTATCCTTTTTGCTAATTTAATTATAAAATCTTTATATGAAATAATTTAATTCTGAAATCTTTATTAGAAAGTACTGAATGCTACTGAATATGGCAAGAGAACAGATTGTCATGAAGAGCAGATCTGAAAACAAAATTCATTCAGTTGACTGGAACTGGGCAAAGTGATGGAGTTTCACACCTGCATGTGGTTGATGGACAGTGTTTTGGGGTCACCAATGATGAAAAGTTGTATTGGACTTAAAATTTCAATGTGATGTGCCAAACCCTATAACACTGGAGTCGGTGAAGCTCTTGTTGTTGCTAGGCTGGTCTGAATCTGAGAGGAGAGGCTGATTTAGCTTGCATTGTATCTTAAATGCAAAGTGACAGATTTTGAAGAGAGTAGAGAGTTGCATGTTTTTTTGTTTTTCATTAGAAAATCCCAGTTTCTAGAGATTATGGAGCTACAGGCAAAGGTAATACTGATAAATGAAAATGAAAGTATATAGGAAAAAAGGTGGTAGTTGCATTACTTTATTTCAAAATTTCCAAGTGACAGAAAAAGGAATTTCCAATGGTAAACATCAGAAAGTTTTATATTCCAGTCATGGCTTAAAATAATTGTGAAAAGAAAAGACTGCAAATTTTTTTAGAATACAAAACACCCTATTTCTTGCCTAGCTCAGTAGAAATAAACCCTAATTTTAATATCAGTTCATTTCTATTTGGGATCTAAATGAGATTCAAATTCAAATCAGTAGAACTACAAATTTTGTTTTTTGGTTTGTTTGTTGGCATTTTTTTTAGAAAACAAATTTTTTTCAACAGTTCTTCCTTTAATTCTGCCTGATTTATGTTGTTACCAGATGACACATTTAAATTCAGTGAAATGTCCTGGGATGGTATCAGAAGGGGTTGCATGTGAAAATTCGTTATAGCTTGGAGAGTGTGAACAGCTGCTGATGATAAAGACTGATGTTTCAGCGGTATTTATGCCCTTTCTGTGTGTGGGAGAGAAAAAGAAAGGGAGTAGTAACAAGGGCACAGGCTATTCCCTGTACAGGAAAAACCTGCTTAAGGGACAGGAAATTCCCATGGGTTTCCATTCACAACAGTTTTTTCAAAGTTATCTCACTGCAGGCAACAGGTTCTACTGCCCTGTTGAAGTTCTTATGGGTTCCACCTGCTAAATCAAGTGATGTGTACTCAGATTTCTTTCCAATACCCTTTCCCGATCCACTATCTTCCCCCCAGCAACTTAGCTCTTGCAAAGGCTGTGTTCCTATCAGCTGTCTTTTTGACTGTAAGCATCTTCAGATCCTTGTCTACTTTTAAAGGTAGTTCTACCCACATAAACTCTGTCCTAAAAACTTATGTTGCCAGGTATGATGAGGTGAGAATTTTTCAGCTGAGGAATCAGGAGAAGTCTAAGTATCTTAACCCAAAATGGCTAGACAGGGAATAGGAGTTCAACCCACACAATGCCAGCTAATCTGGATTGTCTGTATCTTGTCCTGAGCATACTGATAAAAGTTGGATCCAAAGAATCAAGAAGTAAACATGTTCAGTAGATATGTTTTTTACCTGGGTTTCCTAAAGAAGCAAGGCTCATGGGATCTTACTTTTTGTTCTAGAGGCCCCACTATTTCTCCCAGATCTGTCAGCAAGTTAAGAGTCTGAGAGATCACAGAATCATAGAACAGTTTGGGCTGGAAGGGACCTTAAAGATCATCTCATTCCAACCCCCCTGCCATAGGCAGGGACACCTTCCACATGACTCGGTTGCTCAAAGCCCCATCCAGCCTGGCTCTGAACACTGCCAGGGATGGGGCATCCACAGCTTCTCGGGGCAACCTGTGCCAGTGCCTCATCACTCTCATAGTGAATAAATTCTTCCTTGTATCTGACTAAATCTAGTTACTTTTTTAGTTAACTAAACCTCTTTCAGTTTCAAGCTATTCCCCCTTGTCCTACCACTACATGCCCTGTAAAAAGTCCCTCTCCAGCTTTCCTTTAGGCCCCTTTAGGTACTGGGAGGCTGATATAAGGTGTCTTTGAAGCTTTCTCTTCTCCAAGCTAAATGACCCCAACTCTCTCAGTCTTCATTAGGCGAGCTGCTCCAGCCCTCTGCTCATCTTCATGGGCCTCCTCTGGACTTGTTCCAACAGCTCCATGCCCTTCCTTTGTTGGGCGTCTCAGACCTGTACACAGTACCCCAGGTGAGGTCTCATGAGAGCAGAATCATGAATCACCTCCCTTGACCTGCTGGTCACACTTCTTGTTATGCAGCCCAGGATACGGTTGGCACTCTGGGCTGCAAGCACACGTTGCACATCGACTGCTTCTATTAAAAGACAGTTCCAGAATCCTACTACACTGAACTTTAGAAATGGTTTTCTTATTTCCAACCTTAATGTGTTTAAGGATAACATGCAGTTATTATGATACCAATATTACTTTTAGCATAAATAGCTTTTCACAATCCTCATGCTAATTCTTGATGCATACTTATAATCACGCATCTCATCGCAGTGTTCATTTTGCTAGGAACAATGAACTTCCATAGGTATCATCAAGGTTTTTCACTACAAGCCTTAAGAAGTATACCCCTTACATGAACCATGGCTTGATTTGATGAAATGGGCTGTTTAAAGTTCTCTATCTTTCACTTTTGATAACCCAGAAATAAATAAATCTTGAGTATGTATGGAAACTTAAGAGAATAATATACTGTACCTTCCCAGTGATGAAGGGAAGCTAACTTTGTAACCCAGTGCAAAAAATATTTCCTTGATTTGTCTATGTCTTTCTTCCCTCCTGCCATAGCATCATAATCAGCTGGCTTTTGCGTTCAGAAGCCCCAAATGTTATTGAGCAAGATATCTAAAGATTGTCATTGGTTAAGATGATAATGACAGGAAAAAAAACCGGGGGGTATGTTAGATTGCTTTTTACCATTCCACATAATTCAAGATAATTTCTACAACAGTTACCTATGTTTTTATGCTGTAAAATTAATGACTTTTATGTCTTTTGTGTGGTGTGCAGTAAACGTTTTTCCCAGGTACCCATGTGACACAGTAAGCTTGGGTCTCTTGGTTGATTTCAACCACATCTGATAGGAAGATGACTGGATTTGCAGAGGTGTATTCTTCATACTGTTGGTGAATGTTGGTAATTACTATTGTTAAGAGAAGTGTTCTCATTTTTATAATCTATAGAGACAAACTATGTCTCAACATGATAAATCAGCAAGTTTCTTTTTTAGACAAAGGAGGTTTTGGAATGCATTATTAACAAAGACCCATTTGAACCATCTTTGACATACATTTAACTGAGACAGCTCATGCTCGGATCACAAGAATACCTCCAGATTTCATTCCCATTTCTTTACCTCCTTCTGATCTACCCTGGTATAAGTGCAGTGTGACTGCATTTACAGCAGTGGGGCAAAACCTGGATAAGTAACCTATGAGTTGCTTCTTTGGACATTTGCTTCTTACTTGAAATTTTGAATGATCTCTGAAAAATTCAAATTTACTCTTGAAATCACATTCCATGAGGTTTCTGTTCAAATAGAAAACACCACAAACTTTATGTGGTTTCAACACAAAACTTGCACCGATTCCAGTCATGCCAGTTTCCACAACATCACTGCAAATGTTTTGCAGCTTTTAAGATGGGAGGAATTTGTAACAGAATAAGAATGTTGGTAACAGTGTCAGCTTTGCACTATGTCCATTTAGTGGGTCGTGCCACACTGTTCCTGGTCCTGCAAGTCCTACTCAAATATGATCTCAACAGTCATCTCAGTATCTTGCCCTGTTACTTGACTTAATTAAAATTATGTCAGGAAAGGGACTAGATTGCCTACTCACTATGTAGGACCCCTATGAAATGGTCACAAATCCCATCCTAATAGTAGTCATTTGCACCTTGAGGCTGTATCTTGAAAGTCTTATGCCTGAGATGGAGCTTCCCCATGGCATTAAAGTTTATCCAGCTGAATGAAATCTATAGGAACCTCCATGGCTCTCAAAGAAGAGAAAGTGAGAAATGAAATTCAAAGCGTCTCCCCATCTCTGCGTATTCACGTGTGCCTTGACATCCAGGCCAAGGATGTGGCTCATTATTATCTATAGCCCTATTAGTGACTGCTTCTAGGGAGAATGACATGCATTCTGACTGAGCACACCTAAATCCATCCTGCCCTTGCCCTGAAGGTAGCTTATTCTTTTCTTAAACCTCCCTTTGGATAGATTGAACAAATAGTAGCTCAGACTAGTTCTGACCTGTTTTCCTCCTGTTTTAATTGTCTTGCCAATTAGCTGGGCTTCTAAAATTTTTCCCACATGATTCACCTATGTCTTTCTTCTGCCTAGCATGCCATTTGTATGTGTGTGAAATGAAATGCATGGCAGGACTTCGCCATGGTCTTTCCCTTACCAGAAAACTGTAATATTCCAAAGTTATATTGATACTTTTCTTTACTACACAGTAGGCTGCAGTTGGTTTTATTTCTCACTTCATATTTGCATTAGGTCTTTTGCACCAGCAAGGTAGCTATTGCATTTATTGGGCGGGGAATTCGGGCAGTGATGATTGTTTCAGATGGCATATCATCTTCACCCAGGGCAGTTACTGTCTTACTGATAATAATGGGCAGTTTTCAAAAGGGAACTTTTTCCTGAGTATAAAGCAATGAAAATGGAATATTACCTCTAAGGAAAATCTAAGCCTAAAATTTAACAGTAATAATGATTATGATGATAATGGTGTATTAAATTCAAGGAATGAGCAATCAGCTTGATTATGGACCCCTAAGAGATTTTTATTAGCAATGCCATGTACACAGGACCCATCTGAAAAGGTGACACATCATTTTAAGTACTGTGGTAAGTATCAGAGTTCTTAACCACCCTACAGCCTAAATGGAATAGACAGAGGCTGATAAATGAAGTGATTTTTCTGCCTAGTCACATGGTATGTGTGTGGAAGATCCAAGAATAAAAGCAAAGCCTCCTAGATCCTACTCCAGTGGCATACACATGGTGCTGCACTGTCTTTCTGTACCTTTCAAGACTGTTTCCAGACCCCCGCATGATGTGTACACAGCTACATCTATGCTGTAAGCACTTCACATGTCATCCCTGAAATGCAGCATGACTGAACAAAAAAGCACAAAAGCAACATGCAGAGTGTTAGATATGAAGAATATCTCATCCAGCTGGCATTGAGAAGTCCTCAGTTTTTCCAAATAAAAAGCTAAAAAAAACCAAGGGAAAAGTGCAGCGTTCCCAGTCCATAATCCTTCCTCTGCAGGATGTTAGTCACAAAGATTTGCAAGGGGGTATGGGCTACTCAGTATGCATCATTGATATTCTACAGACATATTAGAACCAATGTAGCAGGAGTATCTGTAAGCAGCAAATAATGCAACGTACTCTCTGTTACATCACTCCATCATCCACTTTAAAATATTTACTCTAAAGGGAAGTGGGGTAATGCCAAGTTTTCAGAACTTGTACGTACCTTCTCCCAATCTGTTTCATAGTAATAAAATAGGATGCCTTATCTGAAAAATCCTAGCTCAAGAATGGAGCTGCCATTAGCTTCAGGATCAAGCATTCATTAACCTTGTTCAAAGGCAACAGTCATCTCTACAGGACAGTTCTAAGAGGAGAAATAAAGATCTGATATGCCTATGTGTATGTCTAAGGGTTGCATGAAAACAGTCTGTGTGTTGGTAGATAATTATTTTGTACGAGTTCTGGATGTTGGCCCATATAAACAAAGGCATTTAGGAGTTGAAGCTACAGTTGTTTAATGCTTAAATATTTTGGAAAGCCTTTCCAAAAGCTGTCAACTCTTTTGGGCTGACCCGTGGCAAGCTGAAATAAGATGGTGCATGTTTTATTTATGGTGTTTTATTTTTATCTGTTCATATATTTGTTGTTTGATAGACAGCGCTATCTTTGAATGATTTTTGTGGAAAGATGCCTTTCCATTAGTGAATTGCTTTTTGATATGCAATCTGCAGCAATGGTCAGATGATGACCCTGCTCAGGGGAGTACCCAAGGAGCAAAAAGGCCTCCCTAATAAAAACTCTCCATGGTCTCTAACATTTGAGTGTGGTTGTCTTTTAACCTCTCCTTGTGATCCCAGGAAAAGGGAAGAGATTTTCTATAATGAAGGCTCCGTAATACTAATCAAAGGGGAAAGGAATGAAACCCCATTTTGCCACACAGAAGTGGGATGGACAGCCCCAGGGAGTCCTCTGTGCCAAAAAATTATTCTTTATGGGGGACCCAGAGACCAGCAGGGGTTAAAGACTCTGACAAAGAATGAAAGGTGCTGGCAGACCTCAGAGCCTGCGAAGAAGTACAACACTTCTGCATGAACATCCTTGACATGATAGCAATCTGACATCAGGTCTACAGAGAACTTGCCGATTCTTGGAACTCCATCTAGGGTAATGTGTCACTGAAAAAGAGACTTCAAACACCTCTGAGAGATTTTTTTTCTCTACACTATACTCACAGATTCATTTGTGGTTCTGCTGACATGGATCAGCTAACTCCAACCAAGCCCTTTAAAGCCAGGAGCCCTTCAGCCTACTGCTTAGAGTAAGTAGTCCATCCCACCTGGGAGATACACGGGGCAGGTCTAGGTGCAGTGGGCAGGGTCAGGTAAGCGGAATGCAGCACCTGGCAAGAAGGGCACACCTTTCCCCTGTGTTTAGAGGAGTTATAAGGATGTAGCCTGTCTCCAGCGAAAGATCAGGATGGACCTCCTTCTCAGCAATGAAATTCCTACTATTCCTAGGACAGAATCCATCTTTTAAAGAATAACTCGGTCCTTAATGTAGCGAAATGCAGTTGTTTGGCCAGAACCATAATAAGTCTGCAACTAGCTTGGAGCTACTGTGTTTTAGCTCATACAGCAGACTTGAAAAATCAGGGGGTTATGCTTTTTGTCAATGCAGCATTTGAAGGGTCAGAAATGAGATAGGACCTCAGGCTTCCTTTCATGCGTGGCACTACTCAGACCTCTGGGGAAGGAGGCCAAGTGGTACAGACAGAGCTATCTTCACTTGGCACTTTTGCTCCAGGACAGTCAGCAAGTCAGTGAGCAAAGTAACAACAAAGACAAAATTAATGTGGAAATTTACAGCTTCGTGATGTGATCTGCTTTGTGGCTTCTCCTCTCCACTGTGTCAAGCCATATTCATGTCTTAATTATCATGGCGAAACTCCAATGTAACGCTACTGAAGTCCTTCATATTAATTCATACGTGCATTTGTAGGAATTAAATTTGAATACAGCTCTCAAAAATTAGCATTTGCATATCTCACCGGAGCAAATGAATTGCACTGAGTCACCATGAAAATTGACTGGGTAAGCTAAATGCATAGTTTGGCTAGAGTCAGCAAGCAAGATACTTTGTCTCCACTCCCACAGACAGAAATCCACACCAAGATTTTTTGGTGTGCAAATGAGTCTGATTTGCTTTGATTATAAAATAGACTCATAGCTTAATAAAAGAAACCAAATTGCCTTAACTTGCATGTGCATGTGGAACCTCCATAAATTATGGTCGTATATAATAAATGGAATAAAGCCACAGAAGTTACATGAAAGCAAATGTTCCAATCAAACCTATCCTATGGTGCAAATCTGAAGTGACTTCACCAATCTGGTTAAATTTCCCTGAGTTTACATTGGCTTAACTGAAAACAGATTTTTCCTCATTAGCATTCAGTTGAAACTTTCACATGACAAGCAGCATCATGAGGCTGATTTTTAAAAGAGCAGCTTTCTCCATGCTACACGTGAGATTCCGGCTCCATACGCAGCCTGAAAATAACATCTTGGAAAAATACCACCTCTGAAGGAGACTGACTAGTCTTAAACGTTTTGTGCCATTGTACACTTTTGCGTGCTAGCCCCTTGATGTATCTAACAGTCCCCTTTTCATGGGTACAACATACTCAGCTTCTAAGTATTCGTAAAGATCAGATTCCACTTGGCTTTTTGCTTCCAAGGGAAGGCACATAGTATCTCCACCAAATTATGAGTGTTGACTTTTCCTGCCAAGAGTACTGAGCATGTCTTTCAAATTTCCTCAGACAATATAGTTGGAATGAAAGCACAACCCTATTTTAAAATTCAGCATTCATCCCAGTCATTGTTCAAAGTCTCAGACTGACAAAAATGACAGAAAATCTGTGAAACTCAGCTACCACATATTTAACATGCCGAGGGACTGGCACTGCAGCCTTGAGCTAGGGGCTTGATTCCTGACGGGAGTGAGCATCCCTTTACATGCAGGCAGCTGGGTGTTCCAGTGGGAGTGCATGAGGCAGGAGGCTGGTGTCATCTCAGCCCTCCAGAAAGCAGAGTTGAGAAATATGCCCTAAGATCCTCACCTGAGATGCTACCCCTTGCAGTGTCTATAACACTGCGACGGCTCCAGCTGCGAGTGACACATTCTTCAGTGTATTAATCACTGGGACAGTTTACGAAAGGTGTTTATGTGCCTGGCATAGAAATGATTTCTGCTCTTGCCTTGTGAATTAAGCAAATGCACCAGCACACACTTGTTCCTCTCTTACCCATAGGTTTGGTTTTTTTTTTGATTCTGACATTTTCAGCCCTTTTATACAGGAGAAGGTGAGACTTAACTCTTGTTTCACATCTACCTATGAGCAATGGCTCTGCGTGGGAGTAACTGCTGGCAGAAATTTTGACCAGAGTTAGAGCCAGTAAAGTCACTTCAAATTCACTTTTCTCTTTCTCACGCACAGGAATGCTCCTAGAGAAGGATGTTGTAATGAGGGTGTGACACACAGGAATGTCAGGAAGAAAATTAATTTCTTTGGGTTTTGGCTTAGAGAGATCTGGGGTAAGGGTTAAAAAGGAGTTATTGCTCTTTCCTGATGCTAGAGGTGGTGAAAACTATTTTGGTGGACCTTGTTAACCTCAGAAGAAGCCCCTGGCTCTCATAACTAATGGGAAATTTGAACTGCTGCCATGAAAATATGTCCTGGATCCCAGCAGCTGCCTTTCAGAAAGGTGAAAATTTCACCCCACACAGAGCTGGGAAATTCAACAGAAGGCAAGAACATAGCATGAACTTGACAGACCCGGCCTCTTAAATAAGCAAGATGCTTTGTGGGAAACACGGAAGACCTGGGAGGGAGAAACACCTGCCCATCACTGCCAAAGAGGGCTGCCACAGTTCCCCTGTGCTGTCTGCAGCAGGCAGCCAAAGCCAGGAGCAGCTGCCTGCCTTTGAGGGAAGGCATTGTGAATGGTGCTTGTTCACACTCCTTTTCCCCTGAAAAGCCTCTATTTATTGATGTTTGAAAATACCCCGTTGAAGGTATGGGGGACTGCCACATCCTGCTCCTCTCCAAGCACTGTTTTTATCACAACATGGGCTGCAGTTAAGGCTATCATTGCCCGATGGGGAGTACAGGGCTCCATTCTGAAGAACAGCTTCATTAAGGAAAAACACAAACAAACAAGTGCCTGGCAGTGGCATGCTTTGTGTTTACTGTCTCTCCAGAGTTTCCAGCTGAGAAGCAACTTAAACCTTATTCTGTCTTGTGGTTTAGTGTTGTTTTCATTGAGCTTAGCATCATGAAGGCAGGTTTGAAGTTGCTCTCCTCTCACCTGAAGTCATGACTGAGGCCTTTTTCTAATGCTGGGGATGGGATTGAAGTAATCAACATAATTCCAAGGTGTGCACATGATGGGAACTATCATTTTAATCTGCTCACCATTTGCCAGAATGCAGACATGAAGCAACAGCAAATAGGAATGGCCAGGAGGACTGACTCTCCTCAGAACTTTAAAATGGCTCTTTCTGAGAAAAAGAGAGAATGAACAAAATTCAGACGTTTAGACACCAATCTACTCTTCTCACAGGACCTCAGCTTAGGCTGTATGGCTGGGTCCCATGCTGGGGAGGTAACATGGGGGCAGACAGCAAAGGCACGGCTGGGTCCCACACTCATGGCAAAAGACTGTGAGCTCCCTTGTGCCCACTCACTGACCGAGGAGACAGTGAGATAACAACACCATCTCCAGCTGGAAAACATAGCCAAACTTCTGTGTGAGCTGGTTAGGGAGATCCAGGGGGACAAGGGAGATAGAGAGAGAGTTTTGAGCTGAGACAGTTTTGTAAAGATTTGGTAAAATCAGGTTTGGATGTCAGATGAAAATAGGAGCCAAGTAAGAGTAAGGAAATCATGAGATGAGGGACAGCTCACAGCAGTTTTGGGATTTCACAGTACTGAGCCAGGAAGGAGCTTGGAGCCTCAAAGCTAGCTCTACCCTGTTCTTGACAGAGCCAAAAAGGGCAGAAGTGCACTGTGAACTAGTCAAAAGATCATATCTTACTCTGTTTCATAGTCTGAAGTGTTTGGGAGCTGCTGAACAGGACCAAAATAAGATCAGGGGTGCAATGAGGAGCTTTCATATCCTAGCAGAAACCCACAGGGCTGGACAGACAAAGAGAAGACAGACATGCACTCTAATACTGCAGATTTGCTGCAGTGAAAATATCTCATCCACAAGTACAAGGAGGACAGCACATCATAGCAGCCTTTTATGCCTTCTGGAAAGTCATCTGAAGTGATTCCTGGTGATAAAACTTTTCATTTGCTCCAGTTAGGGTCCTTAGATGATCAGATCAGATTTCATATAGATAAATTGCAGCCAGCTAGATAGAAAACAGCAAAATACTTCATTTGACGCTTCCAATTTCAAGTTCAACTCAATGTCACAGAAATAGCCTTGCTTAGAAAATATCTGTGAATCAAGATACTTAGTGCTTCAAGTACATCCAACAAGATCTATCTAAATAGTGGCATTAAGAAAATGATAGTGTGTCCAGACTCTGCATGCAATAAAGCAAAAAGCACAGAGATTTTCTGCTTGTCTCTGTTTAACTCTTTGATGAAAAGTTTTCATCTGTATTTCTAGGCTTTGAGATTTTTCCCTGTAAGTGGGTGGCAAACTTGGCCTCACAATGCAGAATTTTCTGCAGCAGTTTTAGTGTGCTGCAAAAAATGAGCTTTGAAATACAATGAAAAAAAGCAGAGTCCCAATGTACAGGACCCAGACTACCTGTTCACACATAAGTAGAGAAGCCCCCTTATGGTGGAAAAGAAAGATACAGCGACAACAAATTTTTCATTTTCATTTTCTGGGTGAAGAGACAGCATACCCTCAGCAGTTTGCTGATGATACAAAACTGGGACAAGCAGCTGATACCCCAGGAGGCTGCGCTGCCATTCAGCCAGACCTGGACAGGCTGGAGGGTTGGGCAGGGAGGAACGTCATGAAGTTCAGCAAAGGCAAGTGCAGGGTCCTGCCCCTGGGAGGGACAACCCCACACACCAGCACAGGCTGGGGCTGGCCTGCTGGGAGGCAGCTCTGCAGACAAGGACCTGGGAGCCCTGGAGGACAGCAAGTTGCCCATGGGCCAGCAGTGTGCCCTGGTGGCCAAGAAGGCCAAAGGGACCCTGGGGTGCATTAGGAGAAGCGTGGCCAGCAGGTCGAGGGAGGTGACCCTCCCCCTCTGCTCTGCCATGGTGGGGCCGCGTCTGGAGTGCTGTGCCCAGTTCTGGGCTCCCCAGTTCAAGAGGGACAGGGAACTACTGGGGAGGGTCCAGCAGAGGGCTGTGAACGTGATGAGGGGGCTGGAGCATCTCCCTTGTGAGGAAAGGCTGAGAGAGCTGGGCCTGCTTAGCCTGGAGAAGACTGAGAGGGGATCTTAACAATGCCTACACATATCTTAAAGGCGAGTGTCAGGGGGACGGGGCCAGGCTCTTTTCAGTGGTGCCCAGTGACAGGACAAGGGGCAACGGGCACAAACTGCA
>JAVJGJ010000037.1:15556979-15578781 GCA_035590215.1 Microhierax caerulescens
TGCAGTTTGTGCCCGTTGCCCCTTGTCCTGTCACTGGGCACCACTGAAAAGAGCCTGGCCCCGTCCCCCTGACACTCACCTTTAAGATATTTGTAGGCATTGGTAAGATCCCCTCTCAGTCTTCTCTTCTCCAGGCTAGTTTGAAAGTGGTCCTTGCTTCATGCAGCTTGTGGAGCATCTCAGGTCTAAGTGTTTTTTGCTCTGGCCATAAAATCAATCTTTTGATATTCTTTGTTTAAAAAAACAAAAACCAAGCTGTAGATTCTTGTCCTTTTGCCAAGACTTATCTCACATCTTCCCTTTAAGTTAAGATTTTCACCTAGCTCTTAGTTTGTAGGAGAATGGTTAAAAGTTTAGCTATTATCACATTGACTTAAAGCTCAGCTGTTAGAACAGACAAGCTTAGAAAGTCAATGCTGACACCACAACATTTGTAAAGGTAATTAAAATCTTGGAAGCATCAACAGCAGCTTGTTAATAAAGGTAATCAGTTATTTTTTCTATTTTTTTCCTCTCCTTATTAGAAGAATGGGATTTCTGTTCCAAATGTCCTTCTCCATAAACATAATCTGTTCCATTAAGTCTGCGCTGCTAGAGAATGGACTTCTTTTCTTTTTCTTTTCCTTTTGTTTTTACTCTTTTTAAAGGAAAAACATCACTGAAAGGAAAAGGGAAGCTACACCAAAGCATAAATGTTAGGGGTATAAAGGAAGCCATCCTCAGCCACCCCTAGTGACTAATAAATGCCAGTAAAATTCATTCCACATCTGGAATGTGGTCTGTAGAAAATCCGACAAGTATAAATCACCACCCTCAATCAGAATATAAATCCTGCCGTGATGCAAATAATGCATAGCCTGTATGTTTGTGTATTTTACTGTGGTATCAGGAGGAGGAAGGAAGGGCCAGGTGACAGGATACAGGGAAGTTAGAAAATAACTTTGTCCATTTCAAGAAACAATACACTGCTTCCACCGGAAAAAGAATATTTTTTAGAAAGGAAATTTACTCTCTCCTGCTCCACTACTGCTAACTCCTCCTCCTCCTCCCCCAACTTAGAAGCCTCTAGCAAAAAAGAAATTAAGATATCTTGAACTCTGCAATCAGAAGGTCACGAAATACCAGCTTGCCTATGCTGGCTACGTTCACTTTTCCTTTGTACAGCAGTTATTTCAGATCAGATGCAAGTGCATGTCCTGCTTCATCTCCTTGGAATACTTGCTCCTTCCCCCCTCATTGCAGTTCACCAGCAGGTCACACCAGCTGCTTCTCACTGATTTTCAAGAGACCGGGTCTCACAAAGGTGACTGTCAACCAAGGCAGTCAAGCTAACACTGTCTGTATTTTTTCCCCAGGACATGGTAAGATACAGCACATGGGCTTGATCCAAAGCCCTCAGAAGCCAACAAAAAGGTAAAGGAAAATCTCCTCTCAGGGTTTCACTACTTGGGTGTGTGGCCAGGGAGACCTTTTCTACTCTGACTTTCAAAACGGAGCTGTGCAGCAAACTGAGATCAGCACAGCTTTGGTAATTGACTCCGGCTCATCCTCTCTCCCACAGATTTGCTGTTTGATGTTTTCCTCATAGCTCCTGATTCACCTTGCAATATTCTAGACTGCCACAGGGAAAAAAAAAACCCAAACAAAAAAAACCCCCCAAAAACCCCCCAAAAGGTTATTAAAACTCACGATTAAATTTTAAACTGTTGATCTGAGCCTTTAGCATGTGTGAGGGAGGGTCTCACAGTTCACGCTATCCATCCTAGATGTGCAAGGCTTACAACTTGTGGAATGCCCATGCTCACAGACATAGGGGCTTCCACTCAGCATAATAGCATAAATCAGAAAAACTCCACCGAAATTCTCACTGTTTCTATATACATTATCTAGGGAAAAAAAAGAGATTTGAAGCAGCATGTGACAGGCGTTCTTCACACAAACACAGCAAGACAAATTCAGGACCCTGGAGGGTGGCTGTAAATGTTAAGTAATTCCATTTTAGATTTATGCCATCAAAGTGGAAAAGATATTTAGGACTTAAATAGGTGAAATAAAAATAAAAAATACTCTTTTTTTTATTATCAAAAGCAGTTAGATGGCATCATGAACTGTAAGGTAAAACCACCTTCATGCACAAGTAGAGTAGGATGGATCTTGGATCACTGCTAATTTGCAGTGATTGCTTCAGGATCTGACCCAGTGATTTTTTTGAGGATAAAACCAGAGCATCTGTGGAGAAAAGGTAAGCCTGATGAGACATTGTATGAAGATTAGAGGATATCCCTGTCCCCTATAGATAATTCCTGTTATGTAGCAGAGAGAAACCTCTTAGTCAATCCTTAAAAGGCTTCCTTGCCTCTTCTATCCTACTGAATATATACATTATATATCAAAATAACTTTTTTTATTTATTTTTTATTTAGGGACTCCTTAGACCCAGATATCTTGATTGGAAAACCAACACAGAGGGGAAACACTTAATTGTGTGACTTTTCTGTGTTTGAGTGTGCCTTCTAGCCTGAAGCATGGGATATGAAACTGTCCTTGACCAGAGGTTAAGGATAATTTACCCACAGCTTAAGTACTGTAATTCAGTCCACAGACTCCAGGTAGTCTAAAGTAACTCGCCAAAATGCAGACAGTGTAGACATTGAGTCCTTGGTGCAACCTGTCACGCTGTCCAGATCTGCTCCTACAATGCAGCACTCATTAGTATTGCAGACATGCCACTCTGCGTTTTCACTGTGTGCTCCTCTGGGAGGAGGTTCCCATATTCCAGTGGTAACGTAAGAACTGTCTTGGTGTCACAGCAATACTGATGTATCCTGATCATCTCTACCTTAAATTGCAGCCCCCCCTCCTCTTGCAAAAATGAGCTAGGTTTTTGGAGTTGGTGGTTTGTTGTGGTTTTTTAAATTTTCAGTTAGACATTTTTTGATCTTTATTTCCCTAGAAGACTTTTTCTGACAAACAAGTTATGACATTGCAGGTACCAAGACCTCTTTGTGTGCTGTAAAGCTAAAAAAAAAAATATCTCCTTACTACTTCACAGTTCACCTTGAAGAAACACAGCATCCAGGTCAGTCCCCGGTGTGTTCCTGCTGGTGCCAGGTGTCAATAGAAAGCTCTCTAATGACTTGTTAGCTAATTAAAGGCTTCCCTTCCCTGAAACAGAGATCACTGCATCTTAAGTATTCAGTACAGTTGAATGTTCTGGCAGCTACCTACCAAATCTTTCACACCTAGAGACTGGAGGTTGCCTTTGTCAAAGTTTGGTTTTAAACCTCTCAGGTTTAATTAATTTTTTTTTTTTTAAACCACCAGATTTCTAAATACAAAAATGCTATGAATCTGTGAGTTGGTTGCCACTGAATTTTACACTGCTATATCAATTTCAGCAGGGGAAAAAAAAAAAAAAAAAAAAAAAAAAAGAGCTGCATCCCAAGAGTGTGGTCCTCCACTGGCAAGGGAGAATCTGGTGGGAAAGTTATTCTGGAAGACATGATGAAGAACAGGCTTTTTTGCTTTCTAGGGAGTACTTACAGTGAATTCCCTGTTCTCTGATTTTTATCCCTAATACACATTGTCTTGTGAGCTACTCATCCATTAAATATGAGCTACAGCAACTATATTTTTACTAAATCTTACATCCAAGCCCATAAGTTTATATAGACTCCGCAATACCATAAAATTTGGACACGTGGTTTCTCCTGTAAGACTCTCAGAAACGATGCTTTTGGTCCAGACTTCAGCTATAGACAATGTTTGAGTCACTGTAGCATAACGAGTAGCCACTTCTTGGCAGAGGAGTTTGAGCTGTCGTGGGGCAGGAGGAAAACTCTCACCTGGGCCAGCCATAGAAGTCCTACAGTCACATCAAGCCACCCAAAACACAGGCTTGTCCTTGAGGGAAGGGTCCTCTTTCAAACCCCTCTCTTGTGGCTTTCCTCACCTTTCCCCCCCAATTCCTATCACATGTTTCTTTGCCAGAATACTTTATACCCGGGTCATTTCATTTGACTTTGCACCTCCCCGAACACACTTGTGCTGACAGAAGAAATAGAGGGAAGAAAACCTGAGTTTGGTGGCCGGTAGCAGGTAAAGGAGGGTGGTTGTGAAACTGTGCCCCCACAGAGCTGCAGCAAACTGCTTAATCACAGCTGTCATCCTGTATGCTTCTTATCTGAATATATCCTCAAACTCCTCAAACTGCTAAAAACCAAACTCCACCTCTTTGCTCCTTTCATCTTGTATATTAGTCTATTCCAGAAGAATCTCAGAAGCAGACTCCATTTTATTGGTAATTTTTTCTTTTTCTGTACTTTCAAAACTTTCCTTTTTATTCACATAAGTTTAAAACCCCACTTCATCTTGATGAGAGATGTCCACTAGAACTCTTTGGATGTAAGGAAACATAATGAAAAAAGCTTTACTTGTTGTTAAAATAAAAATAGTCTTTCAAAGATTTTTTAACTGTTCCTCAACACCAAAACTAATCTTTGTTTTAACAACAACAACGACAACAAAACACCCCCTTCAAGCTGGTAATCAAATAAAAAACATTGGCAGAAAATGTTCAGCCAGGTCTACTATCCTGGTGCTTTTACCTTGAATTGTCATTTTTTTGAGTCTTATTTCCTGTATGTCTAATCTAGATCATACACTGTATATCTAGGTGTACATAAAAGTAGTGTTCTTACATATGAAAAAACCCCATATATTTTCACTTAGAGATTTACACAGAAAACCAGAATTTAGCTTAATAAATGTAAGGGGGGAAAAAATAAACTTTTATGGAAAGATTTGGGTTTATAATACATGGCCTTCCAATAAGCTTTGGGGCAAGTCTTTTAACTACTGCTGTTAATGCAAGAACTGAAGGAGTTTCAAGCAGGGACCAAACCCCACAGTCCTTGAATTGCTATGGACACGATCAGAAAGGGCCCTCTCCCACTCTGAGTACAACAATATATGAATACGGATGAGTGAGTGGAGGGAAACAACGGGAGACCCATACAGTAAAACAGAAGCAGCAAAGTCAGCCATCTAGTCTCAGCTACTTGCCCAGGCACAGCTGTTTGCTTGGCTGTGCTGTGAACTGGAATGGGGAAGTAATCCAGCTTTTCCAAGCCTGGTCCTCTGCAAGCTGCAGCAGTTCCCCGAGCCACTTCACAACATAACCACACAAGCCGCTGCGTTATCATAGCTGAGAAGATGTCATGTTAAAATATGGGGCAGGAACAGATGGCAGGAAAGTAAGGATACTTCAAGCTGATCTTGTTGGTGAAAACTGTATCCTGAAAATAGTGTTGCAGAGTGTTTGCCTCTAATAAGGAGTCTCCTGGCTCACCACTTAACAAGGTTGATAGTGCAACACTACCATGTCCGTCCAAGGCTACTCATGAATGTTTTCCATGGGGATGTTCAGCTGTTGAGCCAGCATTTGTTCTGTCTTTGAGATAGCTTATGCATCATTGATGACACATGCACCTGAACATGGCAACTCCTGCCAGAAATGAGTAAGTGGGGTTGTGATAAGATTTATATTCATACAGATAACAAGAATATCCAGAGCTATAAATATTGCTAACTGATACATCCTGATTGCTCAACCTCATTCTTCAAAGTTTAAGCCCAAATCTAAATATTACAGATATAAAACAGTCCTACCGGAGTAGGAGAGGGGAGGAAAGGAGAAATATTATCCCTTACCTCCCAGCTATGAGAATCTTAAACCTTTCTCTAAAACAGCCCTCCCCACACCTTGGTGGAAATTTGTACCCAGATGCTAGATGAACCTTTCACTCTACTCCAGGATGGCAGCTCTTGTCTTCTTGCTTTCTGTTGACCATATGGATTTCTGCTGGAATGTGGATCACACAATGAATGCCATACTAATGGAGAAGGGATTTATCATGATCATTTCTGAACTCGGCAGGGTCTTCAAAAAGTTTCCAAAAGAAAACAGGAAGCTGCCAAAAAGAAGTGGACATCTCTGGTCCAACAGTTGGCTCTTTTGTTTGAAACCAAGAAAAGCACCATTCAGGACTCTAATTGATTAAAACTGAGTGCAATTGCCAGAGCACCAATAATTGCTGGCAGAGGGCAACGGTCACTCTAACGTGTTGTCACTTCAGAGGAAGCTGAACACTAACAACCAATCAAGCAGCATTAGTTAAAAGTAACCTTTTAATGACCCTTGATTTTTCCTTCAGGAAATATTTTCTACACAATTTGTAATACATTCTCAATGCTAGCCCACAAGTCTTTGAATACCTTATTTATTTTACATTTTAAAATATGCAGAACTGTTCCCTGTTCCATTCTGGCTGCACACTCTAAATACCTTCTGACATGATTGCTAGATGAACCCCAGGAATTCTGCAGCTCATCCAAATTTGTTTCATCTTTGCTGCTTGTTCACAACCTACTTATTTTGCTAAGTGTTCTACAGCTGCCATTAGTTTTACGTGCCTTGTTTTGCTTAATTACTTACCCCTGATTAACTCAGACTTGCCTTAATTTTACTTTACCATTCACTCACTTATGTAACATACATTTCTTCCTTTCCCACAATGTAGTGTTCTGCATTTCAAAAATGCTACTGATAGTCCTATAAACTATGTTTCCTTTACAACCTGAAGGTTGGATTAATATGTAAACCATGGAATCACCACTCCTATTTACAGAGCAAAAAAAATGTATTTCACGTCAGGATTTTTTTCAGTAAAGCTATGGCATGAAACACTGCTTCAGAAAACCTGATGCAAATAAAAAGCACTCAAAAGGATTATTTTTTTAAAAAAAAGTTTACCATTTTAAAAGGATTTAATGATTTGTGGACACATATCAGCTCTTTAGTTCATCTAGATTTTTCTTTTGAAAGGAATTATTTTCTCTGTTGTGTTAGAACTTCTGAAAGTTTGATACTAGTTTTGTTTTGCTTTAGTGACGCATTCCTTATGTTCTGTTATTCTCATGACTTATGCATATTGACATACCTTTTTATAAACAACAAGTCTATATTACAAAGAAGAATAAACCCAAGAAGACATATGCTGTGAACATCCATCATCTCCACGTTCTTGTACTTTCATACTTCAGATTGTTCCTTGTCCTTTTTTTATCTCTTACAGTGTCATCTGAAAACTTACTGCAAACATTTAAAGACCAGGGACTGCTTTTTTTTATGTTGCCAAGTCACCAGACACATCTAGGATGCTGTATAAATATTAATTTATACTAATTAATAAACCATTTATTTACAAGCAAAAAATGGATTTCTGAGAAGTAAATCTCTGTCAAAAAAGAATAAAATCACATCCACAAAGAGGCCTGCAACTAAATAGAAATGTCTGGAAACCCAGGGCAACCTTGTGAGGAAGGAGAGCATTTTAGATGGAGTGAAACAGAACGGTCTCCAAATTACGTGGGCTTCCACCGTGAGCAGGAGGGTACTTCACCACCACTTATTCCCAACAGAAAGACCAGCTCTCAAAGCAGAGTTGACCCCAGAACAAGAATGGGACAAGGAGGCTTTCCCTCCAGGCAGGGGGGGAGAGGAATATGTTCCTACTTGCGAATTAGTAAACAAATCGAAGGCAGCTGGCACCAGAGGAAGATGCTGGATGAAGTATCTCTCAGAGCTTTGAGAGGGACTGATAACCTCGGAGTGATGTGATTCAATAAAGCAAGCTGGATAAAAGCATCTGGATTTGGGGCACTACATACTTATTCTGGAGTAGGCAAACTTCTCCAGATCATCGGCTTGCTCCAAACATCCTGCATGTTGGAAAACGGAGGCATGGCTCTGTCCCAGCCTCAACCAGGTAAATTATTTCAACACAGCTGGACTGAAGTAAGACACAAATGTCCCTGTGAAATACAAAGGACAGAAGCATCTGAAAGGGGATTTTGGCTGGCTCTGCATGTTAGCCATTTCCCAACCTACAACAAGGTGGGGGGATATACTTTTTGGTGCTGGGAATAGACATTCAGTGTGGGTGCTGCTGCCACCAATGCACGTGTGTGGGAATGTTTGTCTGCACCAAAGTTTTTGTCTGCTGCCTGTGCTTTGCCTCAATTGCTCTGTGTGCAGAGTTAAAAATGTAGTGGGTGTGTTGGTGTCTTGCTGGAAGGATTTTGAAAAGTGCAGAAAGACTTTTTTAGTCCTCTTAAACCCTTGTTTCCTTGTTCCAAGCTGACCAGAAAACTTCTGCAGGTTCTCTCCTTTCCTCTGTGATCTTAAAATAGCACTGGACCCTTTTCCCTGTCATTTTCTCAGCAGTATCAAAGTGGTGCATTCCCCTCTTCAGGACTCTCTTGACACTTCAGCTCCTTTTGTTAGTTGAGGCAGATGTTGCATTTGGGATTAATTTGTAAGGTTCAAAAGCTTTTAGATAAAACGTCTATTTTGTTAGAGTAGCACATACCATCCTTAGTGTTGGGGAAGGAAGGGGATATTGGGCTACTGCAAACTCTCTGTATAAAGGGGAAGCAGCCATTCTTCTGGGGTCAGAGCCCAGAGGACCTGCCACCCGCAAACAGGGAATCAGGAAACATAAACACCTACAAGATAAAAGCAAAACCTAACCCTAGAGAAACAAGCAGCATTGATCTAACTCTGGATTAGACCTGTGCAACCCACACAGGAGTCTACCAGCAGCTACTGCTGTTCATGCTACCACAGAGGAAGGTACCTACCATGCTAAGAACTGCCTTTGCAGCAGAAAGCTGAAAATTCAGGCATGAAATCAGACACAAGGAAGGATATGGGATAACAAGGCAATGTTATTTTAGGGCAAGAAGAGCAGGAATCTTTACGTGAGGGAGCGTAGTGGAGAACGCCAGGTATGTACATAAAATAGAAAGTTGTTGCAACAAACCGAGAATATTTTGCTAATCTTTGCTGAGAAATCAGCATGAAAAATTAATCACTGTAAAGTCAGCTGGCCCTGTCATGTCTGTTGCCCAATCTACTTGACCCAGCCCATGATAGAAGGAAAAGCAAAAAAGATACTAGTTTCTGATGAACTTTCTCTTGAAACCTGTTGCCAGAGGGTGAAGGTCTGGCTCAGCAGAGGGTTTGCAGAGCTCTGCAGCTGGGTGTCTTTGGGGTGCACACAGGGAGCACAGACATCTACAGTTCTCCTTTCTGCAGGTTTCTCTCAGTCTTTCCTCTTTTCCTCAGCCACTGCTTTGCAGTTCCAGTCTGTTGGGCTTTAGCCCCATTTAATCAAAGCTCTTGCAGTAATCTGGCTCATCATAAATCTTGTCATTCTAATTTTGACTGCTCCATTTTCTACTAGCACCACATTTGTATCACTGAGTCTAGATATTGACTAGCTCTGTAAGCCCTGATTTTCTTCTCCATCTCTCAGGGCATTTAAAGAAAAACTTCACCCAGGATGAAATAAGGAAGAAAAAAATCTGACAAGCCAAGAACAAACAAACAAACAAAAAACTAAGAAGGACCAAGGGATCAGTCTTAAGCACTGACAATGAGACTCAAGCGATGAACTCCCTCCACCTGCTCTTCAGACTAGAGTTCATGCAATTATACGACACCATGCTGCAGTCTTTGTTTTGCTCTGTGACTCATCTGTCAGATCCTGATTTCTCTGGGGACAAGTAGGAGAGATGCTGTAGCACAGGGATACAGCCAGGCAATATCTCCCTGTTCATGGGGCCCAATCCTCAAAGCCATGCTCCTCTGCTTCACTCAGTGCCAGAGTCCTTACCCAGCCATATGCCAGACGTGCAATCTACTTTGGAATTTTCACATGCTAGGATTGTATAAGTTTGAGAGGTCAGAGAGCAGAATGAGCATTAAGGACAGTAGGTAGATCGTTACATAAACATCTGACAGAAAGGAGAATGGTGTCTTCTACTTTCAGAGAAAACAGCTGGAATCAAGCCCAGAAATTTTCTGCAGCTATCATAACTCAGCCACACTGTACAGAAACCTTAAGATGTAAAAATGATACATAATTAAAATGAAAGAAGTGCAGCCATTTGAGTTAAAATTGCACTGGGAATCACAATTTCACATTTCTTAGCTATGTGTGCGCTTCAGCTCACAGCCACGATGTATTAACAGTGACTTTCCCCAGAGAAGGTTGTTAGAAAGGATTCAGCAAAGTGGTAACATGTACGAGCCCTATCTTCAAGATTCAGATCCGTAGTCCATCCTTGGAAAAGTATGTGCTTCCCACTGGCTTTATGGAGAACTTTCCTTTTGGATCCATGGACAGCATGCAGCTTTTCGGACTTTCACCTGGTCACTCTGACAGTGGTTTGTATTTTCATATATGATGCAGATTCACTGTATCTTAAGTCCTTATGTTGCCTGCTGTCTTAAAGAGATGCTGTTTGCCTTCTCCAGTTGGATGTATTTCAATGGTAAGAGAACAGATCCTAATACAAAGCAGACAAAACTCTGCACTGCTCTGAGCTTTTCTGTAACCAGTTGCACTCCTGCAAGGTAGGTATGGAAGGTTGCCAGATCTTAGTGGTTTTCTTTCACGCCCTCATTATATAGGTTATTACAATAGTTACAAGGCAATGAAGTTATCAGACATACATATATATGTCAGCTTAGGGCTGTATGTGTACTTCAAGAACCACTTCAACAATACCTTGTGCTTATGCATTTGATTAAGAGTTCCAACGTATATGTTGAGAGAAAAGGAAAAGCTGAATAGGCACGAGCATTTGCTGTTACAATTCACTGCGATTCTGTTCAGTGCAATGGTGGTAGGTAAATTTACACAGAGACTGTCTGACCCTGGGAGCTGGTGGCTAGTGGAATAAAATGAAATAGTTATATTAATGTTATCTCCAACAATATTTTAAAGACAAAAGACGAAAGGGCAGAGAGTCTTTCAGAAGATGCTTTGTCAGCATGGTATCAGACTATTGCAATGTACAACTGGGGTACAGAATATGCCTGATAAGTATATTTTTGCCTTTTTAGGGTGGTCAAAGATAATTTGCTCCTTGTAGTAACGTACGGAAAGGAATCTAGAATACAATACAGAATACTAAATTATCAGTATAGTACAAAGTTATGTATTATTTACAAGCACATTGTGAGCTGTCAGGCCAGTTAAATCAATTATTCACCATTTGTTCAATTTAGCTTTGTATAAATCTTCATTTTCTCACTCAGCAAATTCCAAATTTACAACAAAGCCTTATGCCATGTCTGTAATGAGAACAGACTGAAAAGTATAAAAAGGCAGACAGCTTACTAAATTTATAACCAATTGCTTGAAAAAAATGATCAATGTCTACACTTTGCTTTATTTCATCTGGAGTGTGCTTTTTATGCATAAATCATATATGATACATATAAAAAATTACATTTTGAGATAGAAGGATTCAATTCCACCCATTTCTTGTCTGTTACATACAGTAAGAGATAAGACATTCCCGTAAGGACTGAGTGACTAAGTAGAGGAGGGTTTCACAGGCTTTTAAGGCTAGAAAGGACCATTACAGACCACGACCTCTTGGATCACATATGCCATAAAACTTCACACAGGAATGACTGCAACAAGCCCATGTCTTCTGATTGAACTAGACCGTATCAGAAGAACTTCTTTTTCCGCCTAATTTGCCCATAACTTGCTGCTTCACATCAGTGGAAATATGTATATAGACCAAGGTGAAAAAGAAAAAATTGGTTATTTGTGTAACCAGAGAGCCAGCAGCCAGGCTGCCAGGCTTCCAAAGTCTGATCTGTTGCACGATGTACAGCTGGAATGCATTGCTAGGAAAAGTTATATACATTAGAGTTTTAAATGCAGTGTTGTTCAAAGAGCATGGAAACTGTGAGATTATCTGCCTTACTTATTCACCTCAACCTTGTCCAAGGAAAAACCCTCAGTCGAGAAGTTAATTCAGTCTCTCTTTCCTTTTTCTTCCCCCCATGCCTGGATTTTCCTGACTGGACCCTGGCTATGCCAATGAATTGAAAAAAGGGAAAAAATTACTGCATGAATGCAACTGATTTGCTGGTTTATTGATTAAAGATTATCATTCATTAGCTGAGCAATGGGAGCTGGCCATATATACTTTTAGTGTGACTCACTTGTGAAGCTAAGTGAGTTGGCTCAAACCATAGAAAAGCTCAGATCTAACACTAGCCTGCCTTTTTTACAGTGGTCATTAACTCATTGATTTCTGTAGTGATCATTGTTTTGTTCACTGAAACATGTATAATGAGGTCTCTGGTGTACTAAATGAGAAATTGTTTTTCCTCTTTTTCCCTCTGTACTCTTCTCCTGAACACAGAATTCAGTTATGAGAAAATATTAAATTTCCTTTTCCTTCCTTGCCTTCCATTTTCTTGTCTATGTACAAGATCTGAGTTGAATTCTTCAAAGGAATAATCATCAGAAGGTCCAGATTCTGCATTTGTTTCCCATGTTGCAGGATGTAGTTCTACCCCCAGCTCCTTCAGACAAGTTTCCAGTTCTATGAACACTGAAATATGCTTATGTAGCTGAATTGCCTTTCACAAAGCACAGCTGTCCTCATGAACTGTCCTTGTCACTGAGCACTTTGAAAGTGAGTTGTGTTACTCTGAGTAGAAAATGGAAGCAAAACTAGCACTGAGCAGAAGAATGATTACACGTGGTAGATATCCCCATAACAACAGGGAGAAACACAGCTGAAACTTGCAGGGTCTGAATCACTGCATTTCATTCATATTTCACTCTATTAAATCAAAGAATTTAGAGAGAACGAAACAAGCAAACTATTCAATCTCTTTGGCCATCCAGGTTTAAAGATGGATTAAAGAGGACATGAGACTTGCCCCAAAAAAGGTGATATGGATTTAGCTGAAGCATGGATATGTATTTTCAAGATCCTTCTATTTATGCCCATAATAAATTTTGTTTCCCAAGGCCTCTTACCACCCAGAATAATGTTTTTTTGAGCAAAATTGATTTTGTTTTTGTATGGTGAAGTGGGGATGGTTGGGGGCCACCTGAACAAAAGCAACAGCAGTTCAGTCTGTCCATACTGCTTAGCAGGTAGATATTGGCAAAGGTGAGAGGTAGGCTGTTTGCTTTTCAGAAACCAGAATCTAGGAGGAGCTTTCTGTGTCCCACAGCAAAAGAATAGCTCTAGGTGAGATGTAAAGTTGTTGCTCTTCCAGGTGTTTCTGTGAATTGTCACTGTTCATGTGGTTGACTGGACCAAAAAGCATCAAATGGGACAAGCTAATCACTGCTACAGAGTAGGCTGCTTCCAGCATCACACAGTTACCACTCTTCTGTGTGGCAGATTGAAACCTGTATAAACACTGTAAGCTACAGATGTGCACTTGGAAAATATAAATCATTACAGTCCCAAGTCTTTCCTTGAGACAGAAGGGTTTGGAGAGGTCTTGTGGAAGAGGTGTTAGGTATTTACAATTTATGAGATCCTCCATATTTTTAAGAGGAGTCTGGTACAGAGAGAAGTGTGTTCATCTTAAAACGTGGCTGGTGGTCTGTATCATAGTTACTGACTCCTCGTTCCTGAGTGGCCACTTCTTTTGTGCCTTTCATTTCCTCATCAAGAGGGACAAAGCATCTCTAAAAGCTAAGTATGTAATACCTCCAATGTATCCTGAAATATTTAATTTTTTTTCCATTTCTCTGTTTTTAAACCTAGGGTATTTGGAAGAGCAAAAAATACATTAGACAGCTGAACAAAATATTAAAAGCAATCCTCAGAAAAATAGGTTAATGAGATAAATAATTCTTTAAAAGCCCATCAGTTTAGTCAGTTAATGAAGACACTTGTTCCAGAGAGGCCTCCTAAGATTTTTATTCCATGGAAATTAGTATATTAAAATATGTTGCAAGTCTGATATTTTTTTCCTTGTCTATCCATGCAAGAATGTAATTGAAGAAAAAACTAAATTAAACATTTATGACAGAAACTGTTTGAAAGCTGAGATAGGAACTAGCACTAATGTGCCAACTTTCCAGTCTGGTGACTTGCAGACAAGCTTTGTCCCTGACTATTCTGCCTACATTTCTTGGCTATTTAAAAGGTATTGTCATTCAGAAAACATCTCTCATTACTTAGGTAGGAATTGATTCCTTCTCTGCAACGTCTAAAAATGACTTCTTTTTTCTTAAGATGTCAACATCTGCCCAGCCAAATGCTGAAGCACGTGCCTAGTGTTGTATAGGCAAAGGTGAAACTGGCCTATAGCATCAATGTTGACTAGAGGACTTTCTTACTTTAAAACCATTAGCCCTCCTCCTATCGGAACAGGCCCTGCTAAAAAGTCTGTTCCCACCTTTCTTATAAGCCCCCTTTTAAGGACTTAAAAATTTAAGACTAAGGTGTCCCCAGAGCTTTGTCTTCTCAAGGCAGAGCAACTCCAACTCTCTCAGGCTTTCCTTATAGGAGAGGTGCCCCAGCCCTCTGATTATCTTTGTGCCTCTCCTCTGGACTCACTCCAACAGGTTCAGGTCTTTGCTGGGCTTTGGGCCCTAGAGCTGGATGCAGTACTCCAGGTGGCATCTCATGAGGGTGGAGCAGAGGGGCAGAATCACCAATCACTCCCTTGACCAGCCACGCTTCTTTTGATGCAGCCCAGGACACATTGGCTTTCTGGGCTGCAAGTGCACATTGTCTGACTCATGTCCAGCTTTTCATTCACCAATACCTCCAAGCTCTTCTACACAGGGTTGTTGTCAACCCATTCTTTGCCCAACCCGTATTGCTAACAGGGGTTGCCCCAACCCAGGTGCAGGACCTTGCATTTGGTTTTGTTGAACCTCATGAGGCTCACACAGGCCCACATCTTGTGCTTATCCAGGTCCTTCTCCAGATGGCATCCCATCCATCAGGTGTGTCAACCATACCACTCAGCTTGGTGCTCTCTGCAAGCTTGCTGAGGGTGCACTTGATCCCACTGTCCGTGTCATTGATGAAGATACTGAACATTATTGGTCCCAATACAGCTCCCTGAGAGACACCACTGGCCACTGATCTCCACTTGGACATTGAGCTGTTGACCACTACCCTTTGGATGTAACCATCCAACCAGTTCCTTATTCATGACACAATCAATCCACCAAATCCATGTCTCCAATTTAGAGGGAACAATTTTGTGGAGGACTGTGTCAAAGGCCTTATGGAAGTCCAGAAAAATGACACCTATAGCTCTTCCCTTGTCCACTGACACAGTTACTGCATCATAGAAGGCCATTGGATTGGTCAGGCAAGACTTGCCCTTGGTGAAGCCATGTTGGTTGTCTCAAATCACCTCCCTGTCCCCCATGTGTCTTAGCATAGCTTTTAGGAGGATCTGTTCCATGTTCTTCCCAGGCACAGAGGTGAGGCAGACAGGTTGTTAGTTCCCAGGGTCTTCCTTTCTACCCTTTTTAAAAATAGGTGCAATGTTTCCCTTTTTCCAACCACCAGGGTCTTCACCTGACTCCCACGACTTTTCAAATATCACAGAAACTGGCTTGGCAACTGCATCAGCCATTCGAGTTCTGGGAGGCATCTTGTCAGGTCCCATAGACTTATGTATATTCAGGTTCCTCAGGTGGTCACAAACCTGATCTTCTTTTACAGTGGGAGGAACTTTGCTCCCTCAGCCGCTGCCTTGCAGTCCATCTATCTACCTGGCAATGTAACTGGTTTGTGAAACCTACAGCCATCTTTCAACTGTGTGTCTGGGAGTATGTTAGTGCAGTCCGGCACTTGCTATTGGGCTTCTTGGTGAAAGTCAGGATGGCTTGTAAAACAGTTGTATTGGATGCTGCTGGGTCAGTGGGAGAAATTGTTTCCAGCACAGTGCTTACCAAAAATAACCACACAGTCCTGGCTACTGTTTCGGCCTGGGTTTTTATAATTCAAATATCTGAAACAGTCCAGAATAGGTGACCCATGCGATGACCCAACACAAACATTGTCACCCTGGACTGATTCTTCAAATCCCACCTTGCTAACAGGCAGCTTGGATTTGCTACAGGTCCTAAGGTAGGAGCAAAGGGGAAAGGATAATTGTGTCAGTTCTCCCATTTGAAAGGAAACTTATGGTTCTCCACAACTTTGATTAGCTGCAGCTTTGATGGAGATGTAAAAATGGCCTTGGTTACTTAGGTTCTGGTCATTAGGAAATATTGGAATCAAGAGAGGCTTTTCAAGCAAAGGCTTGACAAGCAGACATTTAAGACCTTCAGTCCTCTTCCCATCTTTTAAAGGAGAAGGGATTTCTCTGTGAGGGATTATTTTACAAATAATAATAATAATAATAATAATAATAATAATAACAAATTGGAGCTGTAAAATGATTAAAAGGAAGAATAGCCGTGAATCATCAGGAAAAACAAATTACTTTTACTATGCGTGGTCACTGCTGAACATCTACAACACAATGTAGACCACTGTCCAATACATCATGTCCTGTCCTGAGCCATAAAAAGCTTTGAATTATCCTAGTTAGTTTTCTTCCTCCAAGTTCTCTATGGTCTCTATTAAGGCAAACTCATGTTGTGGAAGATGAGCTATTTTTCCATGAGCCACCTCTCTCCTCTATAGGATCCTCTCAGGGCATCTGTAACTCATCCTGCAAAGGCTGAATATATAAGCTCTGATGTCAGAGTATATTCACAGAAGTGTTTAGCAACATAAAATCATCTGAAGATGTTATACAAGAATAATAAGTTGTGATAATATTTTCCAAATAAGACCATTCAGGATAAAAATAACTGTCTTTTTTTTTACAATGTCAAATTAAAGGACGAGCATTGCATCAGCAGACTTTCACAACACATTAAAAATCCCAGAGAAACAATACATCATACATGAAGAGCTTCCTACCAGATTCATGCAGCTAATGAAATTCTATGCAACTTCTTCCAGGAAAATAGCTTGCGTACTCTGAAGCTATATCCAGGATTTTTACAAACTGTTCTTCATGATTCATTCAGTGCTCGGTAGATTAGATGTTATTCAATTCACATGAGTTCACATTAAATAAATAAAGTGAAATACAACAGCTGGGGCTACTCATCACTCAAGCACATGACATCCATTGCCAAACCCAAGAGAGACTCAATAGTGTTGTAATTACCAAACTGGGTCAGTGGTGAAATAGAAAGGGGACTGTTATAACACCAGCTCCTTGGATTACCTGTGATCAAAACAAAATGTCAGAGATGTATGTAGTATATTGCAAGTAGAAGTGACCTGGACCTGTGCACAAGGAGTCTCTACATGAAGGACCAGCATTTCACCACGTAAAATTCCATTACGTGGAAAAGGGTAAGCTGGAGCCGTCTCATCCCACACATTACACTGGATTGAATCACCTATGTTGCAATTGCCATGCGTGCAGCAATCCAACAGAGATCAGGGAGCACAGGTTTCTCTGCTTTAAACTTGCAGCAATTTCTCCTCAGAAGGCTGTTCACAGTGCTCTGCTTGCTCTGTTTCACCAAGGCCAGGCACAGGAGCAGAAGCAGAGGGAATGAAAAAAGAGGAGGTATGACTATAGAGTAAGTCTCTGTCAAGGAAGAGCAAGGGCTTGATATCGATGTGTGCCAGGCACAAGCAGGACTGAGTTCATACTACAGGAGGGAGAGAGACTGCAGCTCTGGGCTATGCATAGTCATTTTATTCATGTTAGCTCAGCCTCCATGACAAAGGTCTCAAGCCTATACACAATGCAGGCTAGAAATGTTAATGTACATCAAGAGGAGACAGGGGAACTATGTGACTAGCTCAGCATCTGGCTTGTTTGAACTTTTCTATCCTGAAAGTCCAGGAACAGCTAGGGAAAAGAAGAGAGTGGCCTTTGGCATGAGCCTGCTGCAAGACTCAAACTCAGAGTTTCCATTCCACAACAAGACACCTTCGCCACTCAGCACCCCACCCCTGGCATGTGCATACTCATTGTTTTGATAAGCAGATCAGTACGTACTTTAATGTCTCATACCTGGGGGAATTTAACGCAGTATGTTGTGCTGAGGTTCCAAGAGGATGTAGTTATTTTTGACACCAGTAATTTGTTTTTTGTTTCTTTTCCAAATAGGAAAAAAAAAAAAAAAAAAAAGTCTGGATTTTTGCCTGGTTTCCAGTTCTAAATCACCATTTATCCCCTTGCTCAGCTGACATCAGTGGAAACGTCAGAAAATCTTCCTCTTGCAAACTATCATAAGAAGTACAGACACACAGAAAACAAATATAATTGAGGACACAGGAATCACTATTCAGCTTTTGCTTTCATCCTTGTCACTGCATTCTGCAATGCCCAAACATTTGCCCTCAGGAATGGCAGATAGCCCTGCCTCACAGCCCCCAAAGGATGCATACGCCTGGATCCCACCTAAGGATCAGTTCACACCCTCTGCTCAGCTGTCATCCACCTGGGAGCATCTAAAACTATATATGCCTCTATTCTGACCTAGGAAGTCACCTAAAATCAGCCTTTGTACATACGGAAATGCACCTTTCTTTCAACAGATAAGCAGCGAGGGGTCATAAATGCATCAGAAATTACTTGATTCTCACTTAAGTGAGTAAAAAGTCTCACTCAGAAATCTGAATTGTGCCCACAATGAAGTAATGGCCACGCATTCTTGTAAGACTCACTCCCATGGGATGCTGAGCTTTGGCATGGGTGAATGTGACAGGGGAATTAAAGAAGCTGGGTGACAATGTCAATATAAGCAGTCTCTTTCATGTGCTCGGGTTGAAACAGCACAACATAATAGTTAAGTCAGTAGCTGATAGTTGACATTAGCAGTCATACAGAAACACTGAGACCCATTTTCCCACCTCCCAGACTCTTTTAATGCTTCTTAAACTTACCTGCTGTTATAGTACAGGCTTGAGGCCACTCTCAGCTCTCATTTCCAGTTACTCACCCAAGAACACAATGCCAAAAGGAAGACTTAATCAGGCTCTTTTAGGCAAAATCTTAGAAATTTTGATGGCAAGGAGATTTGGGGGCACAGGTGTCAAATGTTATCTGTTACACCTTTCTTGGAGAGCTATTTTTAATGCCACCAACTCAGCTAGCATGAATGGGACAGAGACACAGAATAGAAAGGTCCACTTAATGCTGAGCCTGTCACTTTATAAGGCCACACTGGGTCAGGAAAGAGGGAGAGAGAGCCTCCACAAATAGCAAAAGTCTCATGGCTTAAAAATCGTGACAAGTCTTGCATTTGAAGCAACTGCAAGGAGGGTGCTGAGAAGACTGAAACTTTGAATATCCCTTGTTCAGCAAGCTGCCTCGCTGGGCTGGGGACGTGTTGGAGCTTGCAGTCTTGGACTTTAACATGCTCCCTCTCTTCATCTGCTCACTCTTCCATGATTTTATAGCTGCCTTATATAACAATCACACAGGCACCTTACACTGCCGGGTGTGTGCAGTAGTAAGATTTTAGCTGCCACACCACACTGCAGCTGGTATTTTTTAAAAAGCTGCAACTTTTTCCTTTCAGTTTTTACTATCCCTCAAGGCTACTTCTGGCATTTCAGGGGCAAAAAAAAGCTGCAGAGCACCCAGATGAAGCATTTTTGAGTGTTCTTGACTTTACAGAAGAGCAATTGTGCCACACCCCAGAAGATTTTCACCAGAGCCAAGCAGTGTCCTCAGATATGTCATATACAGGCAGCATTCAGCTCCCCTTCAAGACCTGCCAAGACTCATGTGCCAAGTGTGAGATTCACACAGCCAGATCCTCCTCCCCCAGATATTGTTGCCTCTTGGCATCTCCGTCTGTGCCTCCTGCGATTACAGCATAGCACCTCTCTCCCAGTGCCTCTCTCCTGCTTCAGGACCCGGTTAGTCCAGTTTGTGGACTATCCAGTCTGTTCCAGCTCAGTGATGGGGCCCCGCTCCCTGAGTGCATGTTCTGCAGTGATTTATTTATTTTTTCCCACTCTGAGTAGTCATTCACTCATCAGTGAACCTTTCCCTGTGATTTGACAACAGATAGCACTGCCTTGTGCGTCAAAGGTGAAGTCTGCATTTGGTTGCTGGAAATGACGGCTAGCATGACAGCTAGATGATGGCTTTCTCTACATGTGCTGTTTCTAATCCCATTTCATTCAGGTCAATATTTGGCCAATTTTGTCAGGTCCAGCTGTCCTAGCATGAGGTGCAAGCCTTACGTGTGAAGCTAAGGTGTGCAAGGACCTCAGAGCAACTTTGACTGAGCCTCGCATCCCAAATGACTCTGCAGATTTAAGGGCAGAGGGGTGGCTCTGGCCATCAGGTCTTGAATGAAGGAAGACATAGAAATTAATGTGGTCATTTCCTCATTCAGCACTGTCATGAGTCATCTGTCTGTGCAAGAAGTGAACAGCAAACCATATAGATCGGATGACTGGACCATGGAGAGGTATCAACACAGCAGAGAACAGTGTGATCCATTGCTTCCACCCCTCTAGCTTTTGCCCTCTGAGACTGCAGTTAATTGAGTTTAATGCCCTTGGATCTAAGCAGCTGCTGTAAGACACATTCCCCCAGCCCTCAGAGTTCAGGGGGGAATTCAGGGTGGCTCCTGTGTGATCCTGCTTTTGGCAGCCACTTCTGATAGACTGGAGGGTGGCAGCAGATGAGGAAGCAAGGGACAGGGTGGACTACTGCCCAGGGGCAGAAGACAGCATTCCTTCATGTTGTTACAAGCACAAATGGTAATTACAGGATGATTTGGATTGGCTTTCAAACTGCACTAAAACCCCTTTCTGTGGCTTTGCAAACATAAGGTGACCTGGATGAGGGGACAGAAACAGCTTGCAAGAAGATGGCTGTGGCAAGGGCATGGGCAAGGAAGAATACGCTGACCCTTCAATGCCTGACTAAAGGGCAGGGTTAGGACAAATATACCCAAGCGCTGCTGGCTGCTGCTATCTCCTGGCAGCAAAACAGGTTTGCTGTGTGGTCTGGGATGACAGGTTGAGTTGTGGTCACTCGTGCGCAAAAAGTGCCAGTGCCAGCTAGAAGGGGGGAATGAGGGGTAGCCAACGTGCCCCGACGCAGGTCCTGCCCAGCACAGCACTCCTGTTGTAGGGCGCTGAGTGACCCAAGGACAGAGCTGATGTTAGGCAGTTTTGCTCCCCGCCTCACGTTGGGAAGGCCTGGAGGCAGGCTGGGGGCAGAGGGAGCTGCAGCTGCAGCCCGGCCTGCTCTGCCTGATCTCCCCTCAGAGCTCCCCTGAGATCTGGGCAGCCCCGGGCCGCCTAAGAGCGGGGGAGGAGGAAAGGTTACAGCAAGGCCTGTGTGTTCTTGTCCCTCTTTCTTGCCCCAAGCGCAACAAGGAGAATCAGGCCTGTTGGGTTGCTACAAGCAGGGCACGTTTCTTTCGGAGCAGCCCTGACCCTCCACTCCATAGCAGGGTTTAGGAGAACAGCCATCCCCGCTGGTGGCAGTGTGCTGAGGCAGGGGGCTACGTGGCAGGCTCACCCCACTCCTGCAAGTTCAGGGGCTTCGAGTGATGGGGCAGCCACCACAGGAGACCCCAGCCGGGGCTGGGGGGCTGCTGTGACCAAAAATCTGCCACGAGTTGGCTCTTTTGTTTCATGATATTTAACACTGATTGCCTAAAAAAAAAAAAAAAAAAATAATAAAAAAATAGTTATCTAGAGCCATTATCTTTCCGTTCTGCTTTTAAGGAGGACTTTGGCAAAGGAAGGCACTCATTTTTGCCTTTTTTATTTCTTCCCCCTCCTTCCCGCCTCCTCGGCCGGCGGTGGGAGGGAGGAGGGCGGGCGGCCCGGCCGCGGCCGGCGGGGCCATGCTGCCATCCAGCGGCACCGGCGGGGC
>JAVJGJ010000037.1:15578879-15600094 GCA_035590215.1 Microhierax caerulescens
GGGACCCTCCACTCCCACCCGCCGCAGCACCCCGGCAGGCGGCGGCGGGCGCGGTGCCCCCGGGCCTAGCGGGACTCTGAGGCCTGTGTCGCCCCTTCGTGCCCGATGCAGCCTCCCGCCCAGCTGCCCTCACAGCCGAAGGGAAAGGGCAGCGTGCCTTTCCTGCCTGTATCCCTTTGTCTGCTTCTTTTTCCTCCTGCCCCTCTGGCAAGGATGGACAAGATATTTTAGGTGATGCCAGCTTCTCCTTTTCAGGGCTGCTGACCCCCCAGATCAGCAGGAGTTTAGCAGCGGTGGAGGTCACACACGAAGGCAAGCCGGGGCGTTTAAATAAAATACCTGCAGAATCACAGCCTCAAATATTCACCCACAACTGTGGATGTGGGCATAAGCATCCCCCCGTTTATGCCTTATCCTGCAGAACGGAGGTCCCTATGCAGGACAAGCTTGCCACTACCCGGCACCATGGAACCACACACATCCTGTCACCAAAGCTGGTGACACCGATTCAGGTATTCCTGCCCCATCCTGCCCTCCTCCGCTTGATCCAGCCCTTTCCACTTCCCTGTCTGCAGCCTGACCCTTAGGTGTGTCAATCTGTTTTATTTGCAAACAGGTTTCTTCCTGAATCTGGGTCACCAGGTAACTGCACTGGGAGCCATGCCAGCTTGACTGAAGAGGTAACAGGATGTATCAGGGCAGAACCAAACCGTGTCCTGGGACACACAGTGTCAGGGATGCATTTGCTACGTTGGCTGACATGGGAGCACATGGTGAGGTATAGGATGGTGTCCTACAACAGGGCTCTTACGTACAAGGACCTTCAAAGTGGCAGATGTCCAGCATTAGCTCAGTAGATTGAGCTATCTCCAACTTCATGATCAAATTTGCTGTCCAACAGAGCATGGCATAGGAGTAGATGCTGTATTGCCTTGCTGGGAAGATGTGAGGTGTTGTCTTACCTGCAAGTGTGAGGTAATAGTGAGATGGATCTTGCATGTCCATTGCAAGAGGGCATTCCTGACAGTCCTGCATGACACAATGGATGTCAGTGTTCCCTGTAACTGTACATATACATGAAAACAAACATTCTTGATGGGCCAAGATCTCAAATGAAATCCAAAGTGTGGGTAATAGAGGTCAGGAATTTTCTATGACTGCTGAATAAAGGAAAGGGTTTTTTTTTTCCTCGTCTATGAACTCTGAACAGTTTTCAGAGCAAGACTAAACCTGGAGACAGTGACAAACCACTAACTGCAAACTCCAGCTGATATGCTGGCAGATTCCATCCTGCAGCTCTGTGTGTGTATGTCAGGGAGGAAAGCAGAATGTGCCTCACCCAGCCCAGCCCACCCATCAAGTAGCAAACCCATTGCAATACAATGGGAAGGAAGCCTCTACTGAGGGGAGTAAGAAGGAAGGTGGGACAAGGGGATTTGGGGCCATCAGTTGTGCCATGGGATGTGCTGGTGTTTCATGGAGTGTAATTTGCTGGAGGTGAACTGTGCTCATTCCATATTCCAGGTGGGTATTGTGTAGCCCTACACAGGAGGAATGCGCCCCAGTGCAGGAAATTGTACCTTAATTTTCAAATCCTTCATCAGGAAGGAACCTTGACTGCCTCCTCTGAAGGACTCGGTTGTCCAAACAGTGCGTTCTCAGTGTTAAAGGATTCATTGAGCTGCAGTCTGAGATGGTCTTTCTGTTCTGCATTTTCCTTTGCTTGTCAGTGTGTGGTGATGAGGGGCTTTAAGGTCGAGGACTGAGGACTCACAGGAACTTCCAAATGCAAACAAATTTGTATGGAGAGTTTCCAGCTAGGTTGACTTACGGGTTGCCCTTTTTTTTAATGAGAACTCTCAAAACTGCTGTCCTGCTCCACAATGTCTCTGGGGGTTTAAATGCAGGCCTGTTGTTCTTTAGGACTCTCAAATGAGTGGGGAAGATGGAGGACACAGGAAGACCCTGTTCACGGTGGCTAAATTAGACTCATCCTCCCACAGAAGTTCCCTGGACAGAGTGGGACTTTCAGGGAGAAAGTGGGGAATGCCTCGAAGCAAGCGGAGATCTGATGGGATCATTTCTCTTCACAGACAATGCTGATGGGAATGAAGAAACCAGGAGCTGAGTTATCTCCTCACTATCTAATCCCATCTGATCCTTGGGAACGACCACACAGAAATGTATGGAAACCTCTAACCCTGCTGAACTCAAAAGGAAGAGTGAGGGCTGTGGGATTTCAGCAGTTTACAGATGGGTGATGATTGTCTTTCAGTTTCTGCTCATTTTCAAATGCATGTATCTGAAAATCTGCTGATCCCGGTTCTATTAGTTTTCTCTCTGAGAAATAACACTGTCACGTTTGGGAACAGAACAGGACACCCTACACCGCCTCAAAAGGGCAGAGGGAGGGGACTGTTTTCGCCACCAATTTTTTCTCTTCCAGCCAGTTTAACGGGGGTGCTGATGGGCCTGGTGATCAAAAGAGAAGTTAATTCTCTGGCTTTATGTCAAAAATCACCTCCCTCTGTTGTATCCCCCCCTCTGCCTCTCCCCACCCCACTGTGTATCTGAATCCGTTTANNNNCCCTTTCCACCCCACTGCACCCCCCCTCTTCTTCTCATGGTAAAATCAGCCCTCCACACTAGGCTTCAGCTGTTTTTCGGAGCTTGTCTGTTCACATCACTGAGCAAGGGATGAAGTAATGAAAATTACAAGCTGTGGAAATTTGATCTCTCTATTCTGTAATTACTGCTCTCTGAAATCTGAGAATATATATTTACTTTAATATTCTTGCAGAGGAGGGGAAGTATCCCCAAGGCATAAAGCAAAGAGACAGAGTGCTAGGAAGAAGGAATAGCATGAACCCATTTGTACTTGATTAAATGTTATATACAGTAGTGAGTGGATCTTGCCTTTAAGGCTGACACAAAATCACAGCATTCAACTCATCTTGGTATTTAGAAGCAGTTAACACTTCCTTTTTGCAATGTGCATTTATACATAGCAATTTGAAGGTGAGGAGTCCCCATCTTCTGCTTTCCCAACACGTAATTACCAGTGTTTGCCATTTCATGATGATATATTGGCATCTTGCTTAATTGCTTAATACCATAGATCCTGTAGTCTTGTGAACACAGTAAGAATTGTAGTCATCATTCATAAAATGAAGTGGAAGAAACTCAATTTATTGCTCTTGAAATTGTCACAAAAAGCTGGAAAATATGAACAGAATAAACCCTAAAGGGTCAAAACCTGAAATAAATTAAAAGAACTGCAAGCATTTGTTTTAAACTTGTCAAGAAATTCTAAAAATGACATGATTTTGGGAAAGCAAGCTGGCACATGCTCTGTCAACACTACTATTGCTGTTACAGTAATTTTTAAAAAAGTCCCAAAGTAGCTGATTTGGTACGTCCTGTATAAAGTGAAGTCAGTCTCTGCCCTGAAAAGCTTAGACTCTATCTTCTATGAGTTTATTGTTCAAATAAACCATGGAATAAACATGAAAGTCAAGTTCATTGATGACTAAAGGACTAAAGAAACTCTGTCCTTCACTGGTATAAATCTTCAATATTTTCCTTTTCTGGCCCTAAAAAAGCTGTAAAGGAAAAGGTCCAGCAGTTGCCTTTCCAGAACCGTGTGGTTTTCCTTTCCCATAACATTCTTTCACATATGTACCCATTATGTCTTCCTGGCTCTATTGTTCCTTGGATGTCTTTAACGTAGAAGAAAAAAAAAATTAATTGCATAATCAAAAAACATACTGCTAGCAACTATCTTGTGTGAAGTGTTTCAGAGCTATCTCAATGACAAGACTTTTTTTTTTCTGATCCAATATAGTCCAAGAGTCATTGCCTTCATCCATTTCATATACTTACAATAAATACAATCCTTGCTGAAGTATCAGTTGAGCAACTACAAAAGTCTGGCAGCTGAGTTAGTTTCAGAAGGGCAGCCAAATCAACCTCCCAAGGTTTTTTCTACTTCTTTTTCCCCTCCAGGAAAAGTATGTCATGAAGTCATATATCTTGCAGAGTTTCAGAACCATACTTCTTGAGCCCTATTGTTCCTGGTAACCTGGTATCACAAAGGCGTGAGAATCAAAATAGGGAACGTTCTAAGAGCACGAAGATGTCTACTGAATACAGGTTTCTGATTGTCAGATGGCAGTGACTGATGTATTTCTGAGATAAACCCATTGTTCAAGCTATTATATGAGAGAAGAATCTGTTATCTGTTTCCCACCATCCTTTTTCTCACTGTTCTCAGGACATTGATGGACCTAGCCAAGTTAATTAACGCATACAGTTGATTTAATTTCATGTTTGTTTGTTACCTGAAACAAATTTACCCCCGTCAGCAGTAGGCCATCCCTGGAGGATATAGCTTATGCTACAGTTTTTGCTTTTATAATCTTCTGCTACTATTGAAAAGAAGGAATTTCTAAGTTATTAATTAAAGTTTTACAGACCAAAAGTAAGGTGCTCTAAGCAGTCTTTGAAGTATTCTGCCTAACTTAGGTCAGCCCACCACCCACCACCCCCACCACCCAACTGTGGCAGGGAATTTGGCCAATTGAACTAGTAAGCTCAAAATCTAAAAAGAAGTAAATTTCTAAAAGTTTTCATTATCTAGCCAACAAAGCTGTAAGAAATTTGAGATTTCCCAGTATCCTAGCTTGCCTGTGCTTGAAAGTTATCTGGAATTTGCCTGAACATTTCTTATAGCCTTGTGCTTAAACATATTTTCCCACCATCTTCCACCTCAAAACAGGAAGCAAATTACTTTAAATGCAATATGCTTCTATCAGGTTGTGGAAGCGTCTTTTTAGTTTGAGTTATTAAAATCTATCATTGACTTTTCAATTAAGGCTAAAACCAGATGCCTAATCTCTCTCTGTCATCAGTGCAGAGAAAACAGACACCTCCAGAGAGAGGTTCTTGTCACCAGCCCTAGCTACCTGTCTCGGAAGGTCTGCAGGGAGTCTAGATGACTAACAAATTAGATGTTTAACTTGCAGATGGCTTAAATCAGGTGAGATGAGTCATGTCATAAGAGTTCCCTAGACTTCTGATAGCTCATACCTAAATCTAAGCTAGGCTATATCCACTTCCACACATCGAGCTTTTTAACTGTTCAAGTAATGGTTCAAATAATTGGTGCTGTTAGGAGTAATACAAAAAAACTATTTGTACCCATATGCATCTAGCATTTTTCTTTAGCAGTGACCTGATGGTAATAAAACCATTTGCGAGATCTTTCTTAGAGCTTTCGTCTGCTTCTGAAGTTCTTCAGGTGGACATGACTACAGTAAGCTAAAGAAATCCAGAGCACCCCAACAGCCCTAAGGATTTTGCTTTCACTGACTAATCTATGATTAAATGTCTAAAATAATAATACAGTGAAGAACAAGGTTGTTACAAATAGCTTAATACATTCTCCTGCCACTCCAGCCACAACGCACATCCAAGATGAACCTGAGAAATACAAGGGCAAAACAGCCATAGGCCACTTTTCCACCTCCTAGCTCTGTCCTTGTTTTTGACAGAAGTTAGATGACAGTGCAAGTTAAAGCCAACATCACTGCAAGTTGCCTCCCTGTTTCAGGGAACAGGATACACTTCTTTTTGCAGCTGTTTTGGTCCATCAGAGCAGGGCAGAACAATTGGGGTCTGTATCTGATATATGGATCCCTCTGTAAGGAAAGTCACGGTTAATAGAATCTTTTTTTTCCGCATAAGACTCAATACTTTCTTCTGACCTTATTTATATTAGTCCAACAACATATAGTGCTTCTACCTTCAGTGAAGCTGAATCTGGTTTTGATCCATACATGTGATCTCACAGTCATTGAAATTAGATGTAAAATACACCAAATAAATCACTTTCCTGACTAACTAGTATTACACTTTACTGTATATTCCAGTGCTCAGGTTGAATGCCTCTCTTCCACAAAGATCTAGTGTATATTAAAAGCTCAAGAGAAGTCATTCCAATCAATTGGATCAATGGCACACCAACTAAAACTACATTAAGTAGGGCCTTGATACAATAAACTATGACAACTAGGAAAGGAGTTGTTTGATTTTATTGGGACATTGATTTGTGAACTAAAGTTTCCCTAAGTTATCTGCTGTAATAGATTCTAACAGCTACTTTAGAGACATTGCAAAGCTATTCTGGGTCAGTGATCTAAAAAGGCATCTCTAGGCAGTAACCTTGAAAGAATATCCTTTCGTCACACAGCCACAGAAAAAAGGTGTATTTAGTGGACTGCCTTTAGTTGTAATTGTTACTTTTCTTGAATTTACATGTGTTCCAGTTGAATAGGTCGCTGCCTTTTCTTCATACTGAATATTCTTCAAACACTATTCAGTATTTTTTTATCATCTTTCTTCAGGAGATCTAATACCCTAAAGCTGGTTGCCTAATCAAAGCTAATTGTCAAGGCTCCCACTATTTTAAAGAGAAAGTGAAGAACATCTACAGGGTGATTCATTTCACCTGCCTTATGGGCTGAATTGCTTTCTGGAAGTGGATTTCTATAAGAAAAGATAAGTGCTACCTTGGAGTGAATGCCTGCCTTTATATCTTCAGTTGCTTTTATCTCTTTATAGTCCTTCAATCTATTAACTCACAGCCTCGGCATTAACTTTGGGCCATGAGTCATTGCCGTATTACTGTCCTCAAGTGCATATTAGGGTGTTGTTTATCTAAAGCATTGAGTTGCCTTCTTGCTTGGTACACTGTCTCTTTTTCTTCTGCACAATCAATGCTGTGAACACAATACTTTCAACGTGCTTCAGAAAACCAGATTCCATAACATTTGCTGAGTCACATAGCATATTCATTATATTGTTATAGATCCATTTTCTTAGCTAGCAACTCTGTGCATATAATGAGGGATCTCATCTGCATGGTCATAATGGATTTTGCAAGCTATCTTACACACCATGGTGACCAGGACTTCGGTACCAACTGAATAGCAGTTCCTTGGATAATAAACGATAGCTGCTTGAAATGCATGCAATTCTGCTTAGGTGTTAAAGTAAAAAGAGACAGAGGACCTATATTTTGCCATATTTTCACAGATGAGTGAGAGAAATGCTGGGCAGGGAAGTCTGGAATTATATTTGTCTTTCTTCCCCTCTGGTTTCTCCATTAAACACCAGGCCTGTCTCTTGCTTGTAGCTGGTGGCAAATTCCCATAGGTGCATAACACATGCATTTGTTAAAGCAATAACATGGTGTGCGCTCAGGAACACACCTGCATTTATTGATCAGTGGGCATCAGAGCAATGAGGAGGAGATGAGATAGTTCAGTGCAAGAGAATGCCCACTCATTAGTTGTGCTGACATGTGCCCCCAGGCAATGAGCCATAAGACCTTTGAAAAGTCCACCTTAAGGGAATAGAGGGACTTTTAAAAAATAAATAAGGTTAATTGCATATGTTATAACATGATCATTTTCAACAGTAATTTTTCATCCTGAATAGTGTAAGGCACTCAGAAAGGAGGTATAGAAGACTGACAGAAAGGGAAAGTTGCATGATAAATGGTTAGAAACAGCACAAATGTTTCCTACAGGTGAGCAAGGATAGTTCACACCTTATGACTCTATGATGATAAAGCCACACTTGTTTACATAAACCACAGAGGATGATACTATCCTTAGATGAATATCCAGTCATAGCTTGTTTCATTGGCTTTGCCAAAAGGGGACAAAACTTTTCCAGCCACTTTGTTGTTCTATCAGTCCCACAAGAAAAATCAAATGCTTTCGGATAAAGGACCTTGCAACAAAACTGGAATCTAAATGTCCAATAACTGACAGCATCCTACTGTTTCCCTGATAATGCATCCCTCTCTGCAGGAAATGATACATAAACTGCTGAGAAAGAGAGTTTAATAAAGTAATCTGGAGAAGAACAGGTGAATCTCTAGACATAAAGAAAATGACGCAGGATTCATGACTGAACTCTTCTCTCAACTGTAATAACAGAAATAAACAATCTAGACAAATTCCAGTCAATCAGTACAAACCGTAATAAAGTCACTTCACTGAACTGAGTTATCTTAGACTTATTTTTGTACATACAAGACCCAGAGTGCCCTGCAGGCTTCAAAAAACTAAGAGGCTCTTGGTGTAAGCTTTATCCTCAGGCTGTTCACCAGTTGGAGGACAGTATTACGAATGCAGGAGTATCCATTGCAACTAGCTCTGAAGAAAGATTGAAGCAGAAAGGGTTTTAATCTGGTGATAGAGGGACATTTAATCATGGTGCATCAAAAAGACTTGTGCAAACATTATTTTAGTATTCAGCTTCTCTGCCTCAATTTCAGGTTAGAAATAGAAAGGCAACAACCAGCAGCATCCACAGGAAAAGAGCAGCTGGACAACCTGTGCCCATGTAGCTAGTACTGTTAAATGTATTTAATTCAGAGAGGCTATTATTATTTTATTGTTGCTATTGTATTACAGGAGTGTCCACATATTTCCTCTGAGATTTGTCTACAACTGTGTTAGATGATGTATATATAGGATAAGGCAGTCTCTGCTGAAATCAATAGAAAGATGCTTTGATAGAATTTAGATCAAACCACAGATGTATTGAAGTTTCCAAGCGGTAGCTATTCATAATTCCTTTCTGTCTCTCTCTTTAAATTCACATGGGGGGAACCGACAAACAAAAATACCAATACAAGGTTTTACATGATGCAAGAGACGTTAGACAAGATGGTAGAAGAAGGAGGACAAAGGCAGGTGTATCCTGCACAGAGTGCTAGTAAGCCAGATGCTGCTCTTTGGTTTTAATGTATTTAACAGCCTGTGGAGCATCCACTTAGCCGGCAAGGTCACTCCATCTTTGAACTCATGTCAGCTCAAACGCGGGAGTATTGCTTAGTTAAATTTCCATGTTCTCTTGTACTAATAGTGTAAACATTCTCCGCCCTCAAAACAGCCCCCAATGTTTGTCTTTATCATCTTCATATAAATGTCAGACACTATTTGTTTACATTTGCATAGAGCCTCTCTGCTTGTCACTCTGATTAAAGATCTGGTATCACAGCTGCACAGCACAACCTGAGGGGGAAGGAGGAAGAGTCAGTCTTTTCCACTCAGGCAGAAAATGTTGTGGAATTGTTGGCACGTTGGGTAGGTGCACTTGTTCTGGGGAAAGAAGGGAAAATGTGTTCATCTGATGAGTAAATGAAATAAAAGCAAGTTTAACAATAAACTATACTTAACAACCAAGGGTAGGAATCTGCACATCCTTTTGCTTTCTCTGCCACTGACTGATTTTGTAATTAGGCAAGTCACTTCACCCTCCTCCCCAGTGTTTCCTCTTCCATAATTTATTTTAGCCTGTTTACATCTTGATGTCTTGCAAGAAGGGCTTGCCTCCCAGTCGGTTTTCACATTGCACCTAGCACAAAGTGACAGCAGTCATTGTTTCAGTGTCTATTTGCGGTAATAAGAAATGATCTAGAAGGTTATTAAGAGAAGGAAGTTAAGATGCTTGTGGGAATAGATCTGTAATTAGGAAGGATATGAATACTTTGTATAAAGAATCGAATAGATGTTTCAGGATCCATGTAATTGCTGGGTAAGGTCACTGAGTAGCAAAGGGAAGCTTATCTTCAAGTCTGTTACATTCCCCTTGCTTCTGGAAACACTCAGAGGGACAGTACTTGCAGCCCAGTGAAGCTGAACTGTCAATGTTTTGACAAGTCTCCATCTTTTTGCTAACACCTTGCATTTATACAGTGCTTCTTATCAGTAAACTTCAAGTGCTTCCCATTCTGTGCTTAATACTTGAATACACTGAGGTTCAGACAGCTGGTGTGTGACTCCGCATGCCACAGCCAGCTAGCAAGGCAGCAAGGCCGTGCTGGTAATGGAGCACTGAGTAAGAGGTAACAAGCTAGTAGCAAGCTAGTAACAGAGCACAGGGATGACAGGCTGTGCTATAGATGTTAGGGAATAGGGCTGCACATGTAGCCAGTTCTGTTCCTACATAAACTCCTCCTTAACCCAGAACATGCTGTTTTGATATCTCAATGATGACTCTTTGCAGAATTGCCAATCATATACTATTAAATTGCTTTTAGACCACTATTCTTGGACAGATGTTAAAAATTCTAGTTAATGCAAATGCCTGAGTATAAATTCAAGTGCATAATTTCAGGCACACAGGATTAAAATAAGTCTATTTATATATGTACTGATTTTGATCTTGGCAGAGTCAGGGATGTCACATGATTCTGACACTCTCCCTGTAACAGTCAATATAACTTAGGAAAATGCTATTTTCTCAGCTGTAAACTGTCATTCCATGCCACTGAAAGTCTGTATGCTGTTGACTAATAATAGTGGTAAGAAGGAGCACCCATTTGCATTTTATTCCATATACTTTTTTTGCATATCTGTTATTCTGACTTCCTCCTTTCTCTCCAAGGGTCTGCACACGCTCCTTCAGTGCCTATAGAAAGATGCTGAATGACATCCATTGTGAATCTGTACCTCCATTCCCTTGTGTGGATTATTTTCTATGCCTTTGATAATTTGTTAAACTTACCTCTGCCTCTCCCCATATCCATCTTTTGCCATGTCTAGTTACTGCTGGATGTAGACTTCCAGGTGAGAAAGTAATATTTTCTGTAGTATTTTCTGCTCTCTTCCATGCTGTTGCTTTCTGCCAGCTTGGCTTTCAGCTACCAGCCCAGGGAGAGAAGGCAGTACACCAACAAGCCAAGGTTGCTTTCTTCAAGTTAACAGTCTCTGGGCATGTGCTTGCAGCATCCTTGAAGTGCCTCTGTCTTCTGGTTTATCCGTGGGACTTTAAAGAAATGGGATTCAGCCATGATGCCTTTTCAAAGAAGTTGAGCTACCAAACAGAGTAACTTCTTTGCTTTGACTTCCTGGGGAAGCTCAAGTGATATCAGGGAGGAGCTGTGTGTTCTGACTTTCACTGCTATGTGTTTGTGTTAGTCCCAATTTGCATGGTATTATTCATGTTTCTCCATTAGCTGTTTACATCCTGGACATCTTCATCCTGGATGCCCAGCTCCGACTGCTCTCTGATCGTTGCTTGTGCATTGCTTGTGTCGCACTGGAGTGGCCAAGTGCTTCTGCTGGCAAACACTGCACAGAGTATGCCTCTGAGGAGCTCCTTCAGAGAAAATTAAAGTGCTCCATGGCACGCTATCAGTTCTTGCCAGAGTTTTAATCTGTGATTGAACACAAAACTGACAGCACTGAGGCTGCTGTGGGACTGTGGCTGTTGCCCACCAGTCAACTCATGATACCAAATCAGCCTCCCTGGTAATCAATAGGACCATATCTCATCTGACTTTATCCACCTAAAACTTAATTCCCCATTCTCAGCTTACCCATTAGGTTCTTTTGACAGCCAACAGAAAGCTTTTGGTGGTTTAGTCAGCATATACATCTTCAGCACCAAAATTAGATGTACATATAATTAAGTGTTCCAGGGTTTATGTATCATTGAGGCCAACTGGCACATAAGAGACCTTGTGCCAACTCTCACAAGCTCCAGAACAGAGTAGCTGCATCTAAACCTTACCTAGGACCAGTGTGGAGACTCAAGTCCCAGTGCCTGGGTACATGACGTGCCTTTCCTTCATGGACTCATGTTGATGGAGTCCTGGAGTCCAGAAAGACCTTGGGTGTGCTGGTGCTGTGCAGCTTGGCCTCTGCTTCAGGACTAAGTCCCACCAGGGAAAAAGTGCTCTTCACCCTAGCTTTTATGGCACAGTTTTCCTGAGGACAACAGATCCCTGTAGCCTTCAGTCTAGAAGTTATTTTGGAGCTGTCATATTATTCCTGCTTTCTGTTGAAGCTGGCCCACTGTATGGAAGAGAATTCAAGACTCTTGGGTGAGGTAAAGGAAGCAGAAATAAGCCTGGCTCCACAGCCTTGTGAGATCACTTACTTGGCAGAGGAGTCCTGAGTTCCAGTCTTTTCTTTTAGGGATTATTCATGCTTTTTTTTGCCAGTGAAGTATTCAGTGTAAAATGCATAGACAGACACATGGAGCAAGCTCTGTAGTTCAGAAGTCACCATCTAGGTATATGCACTAACCACTTTGCCAAGCATTGCAATGCCCAAGTCCCCTCTAGGGTCTAGTCTGCACTTGGTATTATATAAGGAGCCTTTAAATTAATGGATAAACAGAGCCATCCAGTCACAAAAGAAGGACCCATCCTATAGGCTACATGTCAGAAAAGTATTTGGGTCCTGGGCAACTTCCCGTGCCTGCTGTCACAGCACCCAGCCCTTTGGTGTCCCTTGCTGCTATGAGTAAAGGCACAGTCACCCTCCTCTGAAGGATTTGTCGCTGACAAGTCAACAGGCGATGGCCTCCAGCAAAACCAGCCTGACCATTGGAACTGTCAGTCCAGCAAAAATCCACCCCAATAAGGTCATTGTATCCTATTATAGAAGAATTTTTGGCTTCTTCTTGTGGTTCATGAATACTAATCATTTGGTAATTGTCTGTCTCTTTGATGGAATGCTGGACTCTGCCAAGAGGCATTGCTCTAGGCACTGCTTTCCACTTAATATGAGAATCCAAAGCCAAAACTGCTCCTTATAGATTCCCCGTGGAAATTCATCGGCTTTAATGAGATTGTGTTGTTTCTGAACAGGGAAGACTTTGGCCTCAAAATCCTGATTGTATTGATTCATAAGCTAATAACTATACAGGACCATTATGCCGTTCTAGGCATTAACAATTACTCAGGAAAGAAAATAAACTTCCTGGAAGTAATGTTGTTGATCTGATTAGTCTTTGGAAAGATGTGCCAGTTAAAGAGAAACTGACTGGCATGCAGTGCTTTCTGAACTGCTGTTCATAAGAGGCTCTGGGCAAGCAGACCACCTTGCTTACCCACAGTAGTGGACCTGTGGCAAACTGGGCTTTATCATGGGCTTCTAGCAGCCAGCTCAGAAGCGGGAAAGCTGGCTTGCCCTAAGTTAGCAGCAGGGCTCACAGTTCAGGCTTACCTACACTGTAATCACATGGAGTCTACCAGTCATCAACATGCTACATTGCTTTTGCCTCACCACGCCATACCTGTGCCTTAGCATCTCCACCCCCCAGTTACTTCAACTTGCCATGCATTGCTCCTTCTTCAAAATGCATTTCCTTCTCACAGTTTTTCCTTTAAAACCAGAGGCAGGACCTGAGAGTGTCTGTACATATGGCTTCACTTTTCTAGTCACTTATGGAATGGCTGAAGGCTAATAACTTCCCTTTTCACGTCTTAATTTAGGTGAGGAGCTCTTTGCTAGAGACAGTGACCTTTACTTCTCTGAAAATGCTATTCACAATTATGCCGCTGTCTAAGTAATGTCTGTGGTTATATTGAGGTGAACTAGGCACCTTGTAAATAATTTCACCATTACTGGTGAAACAAAGAATAAACTTATTTACAGGAGAGCTTTTCAATTTGAGATGCTGCCTCATTTACTCTTCTTCCTTCTCCTGGCTCACAGTAGGAGGAGAAATACAGTGCTCAGACAAAAAAAACCCCTGAGCTTTCCAAAAATGATAGCTTCATCTTCAATCTATATATGCAAGAAAATGCATTAGGAAGTCAGAGTATTTTAAGCAATTAAGTTATGCAGAAATAGATTTATGTAGGACAAGTGCATTTCATGCATTTTATCAGATATAAAATGCCGAACTCAGGACAACTTGCCTATTGGGGAAAAAAATGCACCCAATGTTACTCTGCAGAAGTCTGAAATGGTATTAATGAAGAACAATGAAACTCAAGGACAACAAATGTACTTCTAAGCAAATGAAATGCTACTTATGCATATTTTTCTCTGGACTTAAAAGAAAAAAATCATTAAAAATGCTGGAATATATGATTTTATTGTTACTTTGAAACATGAATCATTAAAAGCAAGCGCACTAGCTAAGAAAATGAGTGGTCTTTGAAGTTATCAAAAAGACTTATGCTAAAGATAAAGACTTAACTGCAGTTATAAGACTTAATTTACTTCTTGCTTACCACCATTTTTCAGTAGTTTAATTTCAGCAGTTCCTTCACAAAACAGTATAGATTTTGCCCAGCTCCATTTAAAATGCTTCAGGGAGCGAGTTAATTTCCAGGACTGTGCAGAACATTCTGAGTCTTTCTGTGAGTGATAATACTAGTTAGAAAGAACTGGGTATTATTATTATTAATATTATGTTAAGGTAACCATACCTGTCATTCAGAACATAATAACTAAGTGCCAACCAATTTTCTTAATGACTAATGACTAATGTTTGACTGCAGCCTAAAGACTTCATGGACAAATGCACAGATGCAGCAGCTGCTTTGTACATGACTTTTTCTTTGAGATGAACTTTGGATGATGGAGATGAACTCTGATTTTTGAGGATCAGAATCTCTTTCATGTCAGAATGCAATTAATAGCTACTTGTGGTTATGGATTGTCTGAGGGGAAAAAATCCTCTGTGAAGTCACCTACATCTACTAGTACAAATCTTCTGGGTTGGTGAAAATAGATGACTTCTCATAGAGTAGATCTGCAGCTAGGACACCACCATAAGAACCCAGGAGCTTTTGGATGAATCAAGATGACCACAAGCTGGAGTATTTTACCTGTGAAAAGAGGCTTGCTCAGCCTGGGGAAAAAGAGGCATCAGGAGGATCTAATAGCAGCTTTCCAGTGCTTGCAGGAAGGTTAGGGATAAAACAGTCATTCATGGTGGAAGCACAAGAGACAACAGGGAGAGGCTGAAATGAGAGAAGTTCAGAAAAGGTATAGCGGAAACTTCTTCCATGATAAAGACAGTAAAGCAAGTGAACAGGTTGCCTAGCAAGGTTGTGCAGCTTCCTTCTAGTGGTTTTCAAGAACAGGATGAATAAAGCCCTGAGCAATTCTACCAGACATTGTAGCTGCTCCTGCTTTAAGCAGATTAGTCTAGATGACCTGCAGAAGGCTTATCCAGCCTGAATTTTCCTATGATCCTATGACCCCATGAAATTGGTGCTCCTCAGTACCTTCTATCTGTGAAGACTCAGCCTATAGCTCAATTTAGCATCACACTCCTTGGTCTTCCTCCCTTTTCCCTCCAAGATTATCTTCTCTGCTCTAGGGGAGTACTTCAAGGACAGAAGTGTAGCTGGCTATGAACTTTAGGACTGGATAGCTATCCATCTCTGCACAATGGAGGCTACTATAGCTTCATTTAAGCAGGTGTTACATCCCCAGTGTAGTTCATCAGCGACCTCAAACCACACTGGCTCCTTTCTGTAGTGATTTCAGGACCAGCTCTGCAGCAAAGTGTACACCAAAACACTAGGACACATGAGTGTACACTCAATGTGTACCTGGGTCCTGCTCCTCCTGCTTGGCATATTACCTTTACGTATCCTACCAATATCTGACAACAGACCAGGTGGTCCAAGGTCCTTCCTACAAGAGCTCCCATATCACTTGTGGGGATTTCTGTGGAGGCTGAATTCAGATTTGACAAAATTTTAAAAATTCTATTTGAGCATTCCATATAAGCTCCATGAGTTCCCTCTGCTCCTAGATGCTTGTATTCTTTTTTACTTTTATCTGGCTCATTTAGGGAAATAGAGAGAAAATACAGGGAAGTGTGAGTCCCAGAAACCACCTGAGTGTGGTGAACAAATGTGTCAGGGCACTGTGGAAGAACATCACATCAGCTTTGTCATCAGCTCCCCACATTCAAATAAGTCCAGTTCAACTGGGTACACAAGGATCTCCATCATCTTTCTGGGAATCTGGATCTGCCTCTAGATTCAGTAACTTCAGTCACCCACCTTCAGAATTGCATCTAGAGCTGAAAAAGACCCTGCCAAATTAAATAAAAATCTAAAAGATACCTTATCATTCTGGAATTGCCTCAAACTGAATTTCTTTGGCATTGAAATGCCAAACTAATTCTCTTCCTGAAAGGCTGCTGCTGCTGGATCCGGGAGACCTAAATGCCACTTCAGCTTCTGAGTGAAGATTTTTATCCAACATTGAAACTGATGGCCATCTGGGACTTCATTATGCTGCTGACTGCAGCCTTTGGAAAGGCGATGCATTTCCACAGGTCCACTTATGATGTTGTTCATTGATAACTGCAGGAAACCGTTATTGATGGAGTGTGCAGGATACAGAGCTGAACTTTTCTGATTCTGTCCAATACAGAAGATATGTCCTTCATACATGCAAGTTAATTTACGATATGGGCATAGTAGTGACTACTTGGTGTTGAACTTAGAGAACAGCATATGCTATCTCTGAAGTTGCAAAATGACCACTATTTGCTTCTAATATATACAAATTGATTATAGCAATTGTTAGCAGATCCACAGTTTTCTATACGTCATAAAGAACATAACAAAATAAAAAGTTGTCAGGAGGGTAAAATTGCATCTGGAGATACAGGCTAGCATTATGCTACCTTTCTAGGGGAGTCCCAGCACTTACTTTTTTAAATAGCGGTTAAAATGTCTCTCTCAAAAAATTTCTTTACAAATGCACATACTCTAAAGGTCAAGCCCAAACTGCTGTGAAATGGGCTTTAAGAGAAGCATAAAACTCCTGCCTGACACAGAGTTGGTGGCAACTGGAAAAGCAAAGACTGGGAGGGTTAAAGGCTAATTACTAGAAGAAATCTGGCCTGATGGCCTATGGTCTTTTGTGTGGGAGCACAGTCAAATGGGAGTTGTGGGATTAATTGGGTGAAAGACATTGTCACCTTGACATTCATGAAATTACTTGGGAAGAGCACTGTTTGCTGATGTACTGCGGACAGTTCATTCGAACCATGGAGGTAAGATATCTCTTTTCCACAAAGACTTCACCTTTGCTTTTTAATTGGTGTCAAATATGAAAATTAAAATCTCCAGTGTGAGAAGCCCTTGCACATATTTTCTAAAGTTTGTAAATGTCTCTTCCTTTTCCCACTATAATAATGAAAAGTAAGTGGATATGCCAAGGACAAAATTTTCAAGCCCTTGGCTAACAATATGAAGAGAGTAAAACTTACAAGCTGTAAGTCCCTTTGGAGCTCTTTGTGCTAGTGGGAACATAATGAGCAGCTCTTTGTGCTTCTTATAAATAACTCCAACATCCACTGATCAGCAGCATGACCTCAAGCCAGACAATTCAGCTCTCTGCTTCACTTTACCCAGTAATTGTAAACCCATGCAACAGGTATCTTATGGTCAAGGATGACAGTCTGGCTGCAGGGGAATCGGGTAGAGTCCTATGCATAACAACTACTGTTTGCAGCAAAATTTCACTGCAGTCATATTATATCAATGCAAAAAATTTGTCCTTTCCTTCTGCTCCGTCATTTAGTCAGTGTAATCTTTCTGCCCCATGGCAAAAGATACCTATTCATGAAAGTTTATACTTCTGGGGGTTTTTTGTACTTAAGAGGTCAAAATACTTCTTGAGCAATTTGTATTCAGCCTTCAGGATACTTTTGAAGCACTGTATAGGAGATGCTTTCTTGTGAACGGTTTTGTGAACTGGAAGTATAAATTAGCACAGCTGACCCTTCCTTATTAATACTTCAGAAAACCTCAGTCTCCTGATAAAGGGTAGCCAGTACAGTGCAGGTCTCTCTCATTGATCAGCTCGTCAATTTTCATCTCAGCATCACACTGTAGTAGAAAATAAAGATCATTTCAAAAAAAATTCCCCAGCTCACAAATCTCAATCCTGTCCAGCATGCAAGTCTCAACTTCTGTAAGTGTGCAGCATGATAAACGTGAAAGCCTGGTGAACTTCAGCCAAAAGAGCACAGATCTACTTGTGCTTCAGTGCACTTTATACAGCGTGCACTGGATTCCTGTGTAGTACGAAAACCCAGGAATTCCTGCAGAATCATACCAAGCACTTGCAAGGTGGCAAAAACTTTGCACGACTAGAAATTTAGTTTGGCCAAGTGTTACAGAAGGTTGACACAGTCTCCCCCAAACTGGCCACAGTAGTTCCCTGACTCCAAAATGGAAGAAATGATTCTCTAGTCTGCTTTTCAAGCTACTTAAAGACATAGACATATGTTAGAAGAGATAACCATCCTCCAAATCCTTAATTGAGTTACAATTCTAGTGAAAGGGACTGGTCATTTTTATGAGAGACATAATTACCATGCAGCATTCACATCTGTTAAACCTGCAGTATGAAATACTCACTGTATTGAAGCTAATCAGCATTTCACTGTGGACGGATGTAAGACCAGGATTTCAGGCACAAAATATCAATGGCAAGTTATGTGGCCGGATAAGTGAGGCATAGCCAAAGATCCTTCACTTTCTTTTGAATTCACAAGGGAATATGCATCCAGCATTGCATTTTAGTAAAAACAAATGCCTAAGTGAGCATTTCGAACAGGGTGACTTTTACCTTACAGAAGAAGGGAAGAAGCAAAACCATACCCAAGTAAGAATAGTTCTGTCAATTCAAAATCTTCAGGAAATGAAACATGTTCAGTCTATGCTGCTCTAAGAGTGTTTTCACTATTTCCCACATGGAGGAAGCCAGCAATTTTATAACAGGAATGAATTCTCAGTTTGTCAATTTAGATTGAAGTTTGTGGTTGCAGTTCAAGTTCAAAGGAACACACTCTTGAGCCAGAGATTCACCCCCATGAAATGTTCTATTCAGTCCCAGCCTGCAGATCTAACTTAATGTAGCAGCTCTATCGAAAGTGGGCTGTCATGGGTTGACAAGAAAAAGCAGGAGTAGTCTTTGATGCACCAAAAAAATCAAGGATGCACAAAAGCCAGCACCAAAAATCAAGGATGGACAAAAGCCACTTAAGCTAGAAGATAATGTTCATCATAACAAGTGCATGAAAATTGTGCCTAGATATATTTAGATAGAAAGCAGAAGCAAGTTTCTGCTGTCAAAGGAGTAAGTTTGTTTAACAACTTCCTAAGTATGAAAAATGGGAATAAACTTAAGATGGAGTTTGAGCAAGGTATAAATTGGGTCAGGGGCAGCTTCAGGTAGACACAAAGTATGCAGTTGTTAGCATGGGTACTAGAGCCATTGGAGCAGCAAAAAAAAATTAGTGGATTCCCCAGGCATCACTATTTCAGAGTGGATTATGGAGTCAAACACATGCAAACTTTCCATCCTTGCTAAGAAACAGCCTCATTCCATCATCCATTTGGTGCTTTGCCTCCATGACCCCTCCTGTCCCCATTGCCAATGTGGGAGCAGCTGTACCAATGCTGCCTCAGCATGAGGGAACCAGGGTTGAACCATGTATTCCCACAGCCACAGGCCTTGGTCTTGAACATGGTGTTGAGTAGACATAGTGCCAGCTAGCAGTGCAAGGTCATGTTTAGGGAAAGAGAGGGCATGTGTCTTAGGTGCTCAGGAACAGTGGTGTTACAGAGCAACTATCAAAGCAAAAGCTGCCTACACTAATGAGGAACGGGGGGTGCCTGTGGTGGTCTCCAGTTTTGTATTTGGTTTTCAGTTCACATTCCTGACTTCAGTCCTCATCAAGTCAGTTCTGCCCCAGCCTCTTGCATTATGAAAACTGATTTCCATATCCAAACAAACAGCCCTCAAAGGGGAAATTCAGGCTGACAAAACATAACTCATGCTCATCCTTTTTAGAGCTATCTTTGCATTAAAGAAAAGATTAACAAACAAAACTGAGGAGATGAAGAAAGAATTCTATGTCATAGAACCACTGGGATTTTTGAGAAACTATTCAACCATCCATGTACATTTGTGAAGATGGGGTTGGGGGGAGGGAGATTTCCCAGTTGATGCGTTTCTCCACTTGTGAACATGTTGAAAGATCACTCATATGTTTTCAATGAAGTCACTGACAGTCAAGAATGCTGGAGGCAACAGCTGTTGGAGATTGATTTACCCCAAGGCTATTTAATCTCTCAGCCTCTCATAAGGATGCTTGCTAGGGGGAAGGTAAAGAAGCACAACTAAAAATTGTATTGCTTTCAGCAGCTGTTGTTATTCCTGAAAGCCAAGAATGGGTCAAAAAAATGTGATGAAAGTCTTGGATTGTTATCAGCTATAGGGGTGGCCAAAGCTTAGTGCTTCCTTTGGGGGTAGAGTTTCCTTTGTGGAATGAAATACAGTAAAATTACTAACTCCAAGAGGGCTTAGTTGCCTAGGAGTTACCATGAAGTGTATATATGCCTTGGAATTTCCAGAATTATAAGTATATTATGTCAGTCTGGAGTGATACAGGTTGTGAAAAGCGGTCCTTGTGTTCAGTAACAGGAGCTGCAACAATCGGGCAGCAAGAAAAGATAACATAAAACATTCATTAAAATGGTGGAAAAAAATGACTGAAAAACAGAGTGCAGCTGCTGTACGTTGTCAGTTACTATTTCAGAATGATCTCCCTCTGTGAACTTTTGGATTCTTATTAAATCGCATTACCCCACCATCTATTAGACCCCTACCTTGTAAGACATTTGCCTACGTAGTTGAAAATGCAACACATGCATCTCCCAGCAGAGCTTCTTTTTGTAACCGTGAATTTTCCACAGTTTGCTAGCAGAACTTTTGAGAAAAGAAAACTAGCATGGACTGCATTTTCAATGGGGAAGGAAATAGGTGAACATCTTTGGTTCACTGGGGACTTCATTGCTGTGAGTACCTAGGATGCCTTGTAGCTTTTCAGAGGGCATCATTGAGCACAGAACTTATGTCTGTTCCCTCCAGTAATGCAAGCTGTTTGAGACAGTGTTTCACCCTGGGCATTAGCTGTCTACGGCCTGACACCTCATTCACCCCTTCCAAATCCTTCCAGTAGATCATTCAGGATGTATCTACACGAGGGCTTTAGTTTGGATCAAGAATACACTTTCAAAGCAAATCTCCTTATTGCTGGCATTTACTGCACTCCAGTGCATTGCAAAGCCATTTTGGAGCATGCAGACAGGATTCCCTCCAGGTGAAACTAAAAACATTCCAGGATCAGAACTGAGTACACTCCATCTACTAATGGAACCAACTGGGTCAAATTCAAACATCCAAAATGCCTGCAGATATGAAGTCCTGGTACTACCTCTTTCACTCCACAGGTCTACTCCTCTTGCACTGTAGATGTGACTATAGCTAACAGACAGTTAATGTCAGTCACTGCACGGACACTTTTCCATAGACCAACCTCTCTGTTTGATCTTCAGCCTTGCTTGTCTT
>JAVJGJ010000037.1:15600194-15614585 GCA_035590215.1 Microhierax caerulescens
AAGACCAGACTAGAGCTAGTTCAGAGCAGAATAGTATGAACATTAGATCCTTAGTACTGTTTCATTATGCAGATTCACTCCTACCAGTCCACAAACCTTGCTGGTACCCGCAGAGCCATAGAAATGCACCAGTTAATTAAAAGAAAAAGCCTCTTCATAAAGGGGGGAAAAAAAAAAGATGGAAAAAAAGAAAAAGGAAATGAAAAGAAGAAAAGAAAAATAAAACAGTGAAAAGAATTAGGTAGTGGGAGAATGGATTTGTGGATCTGAAAGTCAGTTATCCTGAAAATTGCTATGATAAGAGTAGGATGAGTATTTTTAATACTTTACTGTCTCTTAATATTAGAAAAGTTCTGAGGAACAGCACATAAGGCAGCAAAGACAGAAGAATTCAAAGATGGCAACTTTTGGTTAGCATGGATCTAAAATTGCTTTAAGTATTCTTTAGATGCTGAAAAAATGGCAAAGCCACAGAAAAGATCATAATGCTAAAAAACAGGTAGTGTGCTCTTGAAGAGTATGTGTGATTTCCTCCTATTATAGCAGTTAATCATGCAGTGTACATAGCCACACTACTGTAAGACAGGACTGCGTAGGATCTGCTCATCACAGGGCTTTGGGGTTATTCCTTAGTCCTGTGAACCTGCTGCATAACTGAAGTTCATCCAACCTATTCAAAACTTTTGGCTTTGAGAAAACTAGCAAAGGGCCATTTTTGGTGAGTGGTTTGGGATTACAGGGAAGAAATCCAATTACTGAAAATACCTGCCCACAAGTACTTAAAAGAATAGAAAAGTAATTTTTGATGTAGTTTTTTCAGAAGTTCTCCCTCTGGGACAAAGTGGAAATGGGAAAAAGGAGTAATGCAGAAATTAAGAAAGACGAATTATGGATTGAGTCCAACAGAGTCCAATAACAGTTTTGCTGCTTACACCAAAGCATGGATCAGGCAGTTTTGGTACAGTAGTCTTCAGAACATTTGACAGCTTTACAGTGGTCTGAACTAGATAGATATCCCATTCCCTTCTTTATACACTTGCCACCAAGCTGCCAGGTATTTTACACCAGTGATAGAATATGCAAGTCCTGTAGCATGATGGTCTTCCTAACCAAGAAGTGTCATACAAAGATTATTTATTTTTCTAATTGCAAACTTAAACAAGACAAAAAAAACAAGAAAAAAAAAAACCACCACACCCAAAACCCAAACAGCCTAAAGGTTTCAAGCTAGAGAATTAGATGGTTACAGTATTCTATGGAAAAACAGAATTATGAAAATATTTGACATTTGCATGCTTTTTACTCTGACACTCTACAACATATGCTTGTACTTACAAAAAGCTCCACTGAAGTGCAACTGCTTTTGGTCCATGGATAACCCTTGTCCTCGGAGGACCACCAGCACAGATGTCTGTGCTCTTCTTTGCAGTAACTTGTGGTGCAAAGCAAGGCTTGCAAGGATCTGACCAAAGCTCCTACTAATCTCACTAGCTGTAGATCACAGGCTTTTCATGGGGCTGCTCCCCAGAAACTGAAAGATAAGGGATTTGCTCAGTTTCAGCTTCAACGTTTATAGAAGTATGATCCAGCCAAAATCCATACTTGCAGGTATTCAGTTTTCTTTTCCCTGTCTGTTTGAACCTGTCTTTTAGCATCTTCTCTTCCAGACACTTGAAGAGGCCCTGATGCAGCTGGTTGCCCTGTCACCTTGCAACAGCACATAAGTACTTATGTTTTTTTCAGCCACCAAATAAACTTCTATACTTGAAAACAGCTTTCCCTTTTTTTTTTTTTCTTCTTTTTTTAAACCCAAGTTTGTAATTTCTGTTTGTTCAGGGAAGCATTTATATTCCTCCTGCAGATACATCCTAGAAATGCTCTGCAATACTGAGTATTCACAGCCAAACCTTGCTTCAGGAAAGCTTTTGTGCTGACAGATAATGAAGCGCCAGCACTGAAGGTATGAAGATGCTGTCATGTAAGCTTGTTCCATAGCACTGTCTGAGTTCATATTCACCTCACGTACATGCTCTTTCAGAAGAAGCCTCCTCAAGCAGAGTAACCAGAGGAGGAGAGCAGAAGCTCTCACACTCCCTCAGCCTGGAGCCAGCTGTGGCACCCTGGGCACAGCTGGGGTACAGCCATGGCCATCCTAGCTGTGTCCTTCAGTCCTATCTCACATCAGCCTTTGCAAGCAGCATCACATGTTCAATACAGGGCAGATGAATGGACTGGGATCTTTCCTACAAGGGCTCAGTGTAAAGGGAGCTGTAGGCAACAGAGCCACTGGCCTCGTGTTGCTGCTTTAATGACACATGCACCTCAGGTCAAAGGGATAGTACCGATGACAGTGAGAAACAGATGCAGACTTAGCAAGGGACCCATTCATATTATGGAATACTTCAGTACGTTTGTTCCCTGGTAACAAATATGTAAGTTCAAGATGTTACAAATCGGTTAAAGAACACACTTCCCAGCCCTATCTGTTCCCTTCCTTAGACCTATTTCATAAAGCTTGGCTCTATAATACAGCTGCCTTGATCACTGCTAGAGCATGTGGAAAAAAGAAATAACTCGGTTTCATGCAGAGGGTCAAGATCAAGTCATAATCTGGCAGGTCTCTCTGGTCATCTTAAAGCCTTTCCATACACAATCACCCTCCTACTCTAGATGGAAATCTTGGGGGCAATAGACAGTTGCTTCTGTCTTGTTCTTAGGTGTGAAAATCAGTAGGGGAATGTGCAAGGCATAGACCGTACCATCCCAGAGCAATAAGTTTCAACTTGCAAAGGAGATTCTAGTTGGGCAATGACAGATTCCTTCCTCTCATTAAGGACAAGTTCCTCAGCATCAGGAGCCTTCCCTGGAATGTGTATTTGACCTCCAAGGTCATTCTAATGATGGAAAAAAGAGATCTTGATGGTCTAAAGCAAAAGCCTGCAAAGCAGCTTTCTCAGACCCCACAAGTGACTTGTGAAGGAATGAGCAGCCGTCTGCTGGAGACCTTGTGAAGCTGTGAGCTGTGTTCTTAGGGTGCATGCAGAGGTCAGCTCCTGGGGCAAAACACAAAGGGGCAGATAAGAAATGACCCACATCAGCTGCCATTTCAAAACTGGTATCAGTGCAAAACAGTGTTTTCCACAAAATGGGCCAAAAAGGAAGGAGAAACTTTTGTGGCCCTTTCCAGTGGTAAGGATGCATTGGGTGATGACAGAAAGCGAGGAAGCAGGTGCAGTTCCCAGGCTCCGTGGTACAGCACCTTCCTACAGTCTCTAAAGGACAGTGATATAAAAACGACAAATGAGGAAAAATACAGAAAAAGGATAAAAATAATAATTTTGATTCACTCAACCTTGTCACCTATGAATGAGAGGAACATGGAAACTCAAAGAATAACCCTAAAAATGGGTTTTATTAATTTGTGTGTCCCTGTGCATTCTAAGACTATGAGCAACTCAGAGCCACCAGGTACAGCTATGACAAAAAGCAAGGGATAGGAGGGAGGATTAGTCTTGGTCTTGAAGTAGAACATGATCCCTACAGAAAAAGATTAAAATAATCAAGGTTTTGTAGTAAACATTGTTGAACTGACTCTTGGAGACTTAGGTATTTTTATTTTCAAGGCCAAGGAATACAGTTCAGTTGAATTTAGGAAAATTATCTTTACTTATTTGCATGTAAGTGCCTAATTAATTGCCTATTACAAAAGTTTTGCACTTACTTCTAACACGGGAAGGTTTTGCTTTCTATTGTCAATGGCTGAACATCAGACCAGACAACCTAAACATCTGAGGGTAAATCTAAGTTTGGAAATGTTCCCCTCATCTCCTGGGATGTCTGGGTCAAAAGGAGAAAATCCCAGATCTCCCACCTTCTGTATTAGCTGATCCCTTTTTATTGAGTGAAGCGTTTTGCTGCTGAAAACAAAAAGCCACGTAAGCCCAAAGTGGAAACTTAAACAGGTGCATGTTCCTTTATCTGTTACCTTCTTATAGTTGGCACTAGCCCCAAGCTGCCAGCTTTAAAAACAATCGATCAGACTGTTTTGTGACGATAGGTGTGGTGGTCTTCCTCCAAAATACTTCTTCATAAAGATGTCTTGATGGAGAGATGAGTTAAGTGTATGTTTGTGTGTACATGTGTCCACACACGTGATTTCAGGCTGGAGGAAGGGGGAACGCTCTGTCGCACCGGGGAATTTCTGTGTCCCAGATTATTGCAAATGGGGTGAAAAATGATAAAAATTAGTATGATGCCTGGTCCTATTTCTCAATTCCTCATGGAGCCTGGAGGCACAAACTGTTCAGCAGCTGGGTTGGGAAAGAAAATTCCCCCTCCATGAAACATTATAGCACAGTTGAGCACATTTACGGTTGCACAAAACTTTTCATGGCATCAGCTATTTTCTTTTGGGAAAGACGAAACACTTGAAAGCACAGCCCTGTTCTGTTGCTGTAATTTTCTAAAGAAATTTTCTCTTTTGCCTAAAAGATTAGCCATCATGAATATGCATGTGTATGCAGGCCCTGGGCAAACCAGGAGAATGGAGTGTTTTTCCCGGGGAGCAGGGAGCCTGCCTGCAGGGTGTTCTGGAGAGTCTGGCCACTTCCAGCACCCATCAGTTTAGCCTCCCACTGGGTCTCATGGCCTGTCGGAGGTGAGCTGAACAAACATACCTACCTGCAGTGCAGAAGGGCATTGCCCTCAAGAATCAGTTTTAACGGTTTTACATTTTTCCTTCCCCTCTGTCAGGAAAATCACAATGAGACAGACGGATAAAAAGAGACAAAATGCAGGAAGCTTTTTAAGTTGGAATATCTGGAGACTAGAAGTGAGGACTGGTTTGTTTTGGGGTGAGTTTTTTTTGCTTTTTTTGATATTGCTGTCATTTCTTTATTACTTCTGAAATTATGTTTTCTATGTGGGATGTGGTAAAGAAATACATTTATTTGTCTTTCACTTTTCCTTATGTTGAACTCAGTGTGACTTCAGGGATGCTGGGTAACAAGAAGGTAGTCCTCTGCCAGGTCTGTATTGACTCTATAAGCAGGAGGACCATAAACTCCTCAGCTCTTTCATTTTCTCCACAGAATCAAAAGAATAACCAAGAGCATTTATATAGATAGTGGAGTCAGGAAAGAGCAGGTATCATGGGGGTCAGAAGAAGAAGCCCCTTTCCAAGACAATGTTAACTCTGGGGGGCTTTCTAGCACGTACCAAGATTTTAGGAAGCGTATCTGAAGACTGAGTTTGTCATGCTCTTCCTCATCTAAATGGGGCTTGGGTTGGGAGTCGCTAGTTTATATAATTTTCCTTTCTACCAGAGTATAATCCCAATTCAAAACCACTGATTCATGAAGCCACCACATACCATCCTGAAGCAGGGAGTGGCATGGAGGTTTTAGGATGGTGGGTTGGTGAGAAGGAGATTTTCAATAATTTTTGTTTACACAGTGCCTGATTTTGGCTACACAGCTCAAGATGCTCATTTCTAGAGTGCCAATAAAAGCTGCGGGTACTCAGGATTTCCAGAAAATAGGTCCCAATATGCCCCGTCATATTCTCTCCAATTTTAGAAGCTGGTTTTGAGCCTACATTTTTGGAACAGCTGCTTGAACTGGGCCCATTTTCTGCCATCAAAATCTTAACATCTTAACCCTTGTTCTATCTTATCACCAAAGTTGTTTGTGTAGAAATAAAGTCCAGAGGCCATGTTCTTAGATTTCTAGTCCTAAAGTGAGCCAATCCATTGACGTCAGTTTGTCAATGGAAATTTTATCTGCATCTGCACATGAGCAAGACAACAGACACCCTTTCCTAGCCTACAGGACATTACAAGACTGTCCTGTTCTGTTCTTTTATGTTCAGCATGGGTTTTTTTCTCCAAGTGGAATCCACACAATCAGAAAAAGTGCAGCCTTCATCCTCCCAGGAATAAGGCAACCTGAGATACCAGGAAAAGAGTTAGTCTTATTTTCTTTGGAAGGAATGCTTCAAGATACCAACTGATAGATATCATCTTCCTGTCTGCAATCAACTGTCATGTCCATTACCAGCATCTGCGTGGGTAGAGAAAAGTATTGGAAAAGTCAGAAGGTTAAAAACGCAGCAAAACAGACAACTTAGCCTGCTGGACAAGCTGGGCAAGTGACCGCTTGTAGAACTTTGTCTACCCTTGAGAAAAGACACGCTTTACCTAGAAATGAACCGTTTTGGTGAGCACAAGGGTCATGCAGCCAGGTTGCCTTTCCATCTTGCAATGGTACTGGGAGTGAACCAGCATCCTGCTTTTTTTTGCTAGGTATGACATTGTAACTTAGAGGATTAAGAGTCTGAATTCACGGTGCTTGACTTCTCACATGTCGTATGACTTTCAGTATGCCAACCCTTCAATTCCCAATTCTTAGTCTTGAAAGGTATTTTTCATACTATTTGGAAATGGGTAGATGGCTACTCTGGGCTTTGAAAGATGTTTGGGTGTTTGAATTTACCTGGATTTCAGCAGTGTAGATCCACTGAAGACATAATTTTTTGACGGTATGTAGGGAAGAGAATGAAGATGTCAGAATCAAAGCCAAGATCTACCAATTCAAGCTCTCTGTTCAGGAGGTCTCTTTTTAAAAAAATCTTTCTCATTAACAAAGCTCATTACAGCTATAGTTATGGCTCAGATTTCAGAGCTTACCAGACTCATGCAAGTGGGATCCTGTCCTTTGACAGTCTGTCTTTGATTTGAGTGCTGTCTAAGCACCTGAATTTAGACTACATTTTTGAAAAGTCTAACCTCCAGCCACAGTATCCTTAGTAATGATCTTCCTCTGTAATGTTTCTGACACTATTATTTAAACTGTACTGTGAAACTGATGTATAAGAAATACTGAAAACATTTTCTAGTATTGATGGTTTAGCCTTTCTTCCAAATAAGCAGCTTCAGAGACACTAAAAGCAGGCTTCATCAAACTAGATGTGGATGTTTACAGTGTAAGCTTCTAAGTTTCTATTCATTGACTACACAGTTTTTAGTCAGTGGTGAGTTACTTGATGTAGTTTGGGGTATGCTTTCATAGTACACTCTCACATCTGATCCAGTGAATCATATCCCTGATACAATTGACTTTACTGACTAGATCTCCACCGAATTTCAGAGGAGCTTGGACACTTCCCCCGTATACATTGTCGACACCTAAAATTAGCAGATATAAATCCCACCTTAAGAACTCACTTTCATCAAAACACAAAAGAAAGGACACTTTCTAGATAAATCTTTTGTTATACTCAAGGGTAAAGCTTGTCATTTGGATTTACAATAATAGCTGAAATGTAAATTTCCATTATTCCTTGCACTTGGGTACACTTAACTGAGTCCCAACACCATTGCATCCCACACTTCCCTCTCGCCTCCTCTACACATTGTTAGTTGCAGCTTTATGAGGAAAGATGGTCCTTCCCCAAAGAGGTATTTTTCAGCACTAAAAATTCAGCTGGGATTAACATAAGTTCTTCAGAGTTTCTCAGAGATGCTCATGCAAGTGCTGGTTCTTTTTCTTTTTTTCCTTTTTTAAAGAGATTGGCACTGCTTTATCTCACATACCCACAAGAAGGGAAGCAAGGGAAAAAGCTCCCAAACACTGTGAAGAGTTCCCCTCTTCAAAGAATACCAATGTCAACATCACACTTTGATCCTCACAGCCAGCCAGAAATGTTTCAGAAATATCTCTTTATTCAAATATTTAAGAACGTACAGACAAGATGCATGGCAGCTGACATAATTTAGAGGTTGTACAACTCAGTTCCATAATAAATAAAATAAATAAAACACACTACTCTCCTTTTGCTCAGCTGTACCAGATTCTGCCGTCATTGCAGAGCCAAAGGACCTTTCACCCTGGTATAGATTTGGGATAACCCTGCCAAGCCCAACAGAATTAGAGGTCCGTGAAATAGAGTAAATCACAGCCACAGCAACTCATTTAATTTTAGCAGAGCTACTCCAGGTTCCCAGCAGTCTAACTAATTGCTTGGCCTTGTTCTACTTTCCCTAAAGACAGAGACATCCATTTTTTTTCCATTATTATTATCCAATATTAACAGGAGCCTATGTATCACTTGTCAAAAGGTGCTTAACAAACTGAGCATCCTTCAGCATCTCCTCTGCAGCCTAAGCCCAACTGCAGGCTCTAGGCTTTGTCTCTGCCCTAACCATAATCCTGACTCAAGGCTTTGACTGAATCTTAGCCCAAGATACTCAGCCATGGCCCAGGTGGAAAGGTTTTCATGGAAGACTTCTCTGTGCAGCCTACTCCTTCCTTCAGCAGCCCCCTGCAGCCCCACACCAACTTAAGCTGGTTTTTAGTCAGGAAGGAACTGAAAGGTGTAAGGTGGGCAAAACAACAGAAACAGAAAAATGCACCCAAGAGTAAGGTGACCAAAGAAAACCACACACAAATAGCAGCAAATGTGAGCAGTAGCTGAGAAGGGTAACAGCAGTCAGGCAGTGTCCTAACAGCTGTGCTCCATCCGCTCCCATATTTTTCAGCCTATTTATCTTTTAATAGGTGACATTCCCTGTCATGCCCTTCAAACCTCACAAGTTTATTGCTGTTTGCACAGTGTAGCTTCCATCCCCAAAGGCTATATGCCTGACAGGGGAAGAAATGTATGTAAATAAGATTTTCCTTGCGTTCCCCCCTAGCAGGCGGCTGCACATCTTCCATTCTGAAATCTGGCAGTTATGAAAACTTGCCAGATACACTGGTGGGATTTGGGGCCAATCCGGTAGCAGTGTAGTGGAGGACACTGAGACACAAGTATGACTGCAAAATCATTTGAGTTGTGGCTGGACAGTTCAGGGCTCAGGCTCTGTGTAGGCTGGGTACAAATCCTAGACCCCTGGGAGAGGAGGTAGATTGTGAAGTGATTTGGTGCCCTCTTACGGCACGGATGCTTTTTACCAAAATATCCTGACAAACACACTTTTAACCCCAAAATGGTCACCGTCCTTACTAACAAGCCCAGTTCAACTGGCATAGTCCCATTTTCAAGCATTAGTCTAGTTCTCTCGCTTGGCGGACAGGACCTCTCTCCCACTGGCTAATTTATATCTCCGTTTATCATCTGGGCTCTGTGGAGGCTGAAGCATCTCATGAGTTCGTATACTTGAGAGCCTACTAAGCTTTAAGCGCACTGTGAGGACACTGCTACCCTGTCAACAGCACAGAATCGTTTCCATACAAGAAACAAATAGTCAAAGATGCACAGAACCATGGAAGATGTGGAGAGAATACTTGAGAGTGACTATCTGCTGGTTTTCACAGCTCAAGAAGTAGGGGCACAAAATTCTTTTAAGCCACAGGTTTAAAAACAGAAAGCGATCCTTTTTCTCCTATTAAATGATGAAATTAATTGCTGCAGGACTTTTTGGATTAAAGATGAGCTGGACCTATGCCTGAAGGATGAATCCATCATGATTTATGGAAGCATTATAGACCTTGAGTCCGGGGATTTCCTATCACCCACAGCTAGAAGCCAGGAGGACAAAGAGAGGAGTTGTTCGTGGCAGCAAGGAAAAGGGAAGGTGGCCAGATATTTGATTTAGAGACACACAGCTCTGCAGATATTGCAACACTGCCTGCCTTAGTACTGCTGAATAGGAGAAAAACAGCATGTGAGGGAGTGACCTCTGTCCAATGGTGACATAGTGGAACAGGATATCCAGAGAGGCTGTGGGTGCCCCATCCCTGGCAGTGTCCAAGGCCAGGCTGGATGGGGCTCTGAGCAACCTGGTCTGGTGGAAGGTGTCCCTGCTCATGGCAGGGGGGTGGAACTAGGTGATCATTAAGGCCAAACCACTCTATGATTTTTTTCTATGCCTTTTTCTATAAAAGACGCTTCAAAACCTGAGGTTTTTCTCACTTGAGAGATGATCACTCACTCCAACCATGTCTCTTGCTGTGGTACTATGTGCAGAGCCATGGACAGAAAGCTCTGTGAAGTGCAGCATGGTTTCCATCCTCTTGCCTCTTCATCAGTTAATATGTTTCCCTGACTGAGCCCTTTAGAAGGATGCTCTGTCAGGACTCTCAATCTCATTTTGGATAAACTAAAGAAACAGAGCTCTTCAAATCTATCAAGTATCATTCTTCATCCTTTGAATACCCTTTATGGTTCCTTGCTACCTTGTCTCAGTTAACACTCTTTTTAAAACCCTGACAACTGAAATGAATGCAGGATCCCTGTAGCATTATGAAAGGTGCCAGAGGCAAAATGCTTCGACTCCTACACTAGTTATTTTTATACTAGACTATTACACCAGGACTTCATGCCTGATTTCTTGCCCAATACCCCCTCCTTCTTCCCCATTTTCTTCCTCAGAGTGCCTGTTGTGGAAAATGTGGTCCCTGTTTGGTAACTCTGACCCAAATACCCTGCTCACAACTCTGTGAAAGTCAATTAGTGCACAGTAGCATCACCAGGTCCATAACTTCCCCAAAATTCAATATACAGGTTGGAAAGTCTCCCAGAAAAGAAATTGATTTTGGATAGTCTGAGTCTTGGTATACTTCCATGTGATTTACACTTAACCTCTGACCCAGCTGAAGGCTATGGAGGGACTCTACACAAAAACAGTGCTTTAGTTCCTGTCCCATGTAATTTACATCCAAAATTAATGCCTGGTATCTGCAGGCACCACAAATTACAATTCAGAGAGCCACAGTGAAGTTCTTGGTGTCCTGAAGGAGCATCCTCCTCAGAGTGTCACTTAGAGGAAAACACAGCTGAGGTGGTATTGCCCTTCAAAGAGATTTCTGTTCATGTCTGAGCACTTTTATTGCGTTGTACCACTGCTGCAGAGAGAAAGAGATCTTAAGCTATTAGAGCAAAGAAAAGCTTCATTATGTCTCCATACCCTTTGGCATATGAAAACCAGGTGCTTCAGCACCTTCCAGGATTAGACTGATAAAGATGAGAGGAAAATACATTCTGGGGCAATGAACTATTAAATGACCAGATTAATAATTTAAAACAGAGGCATTTCTTGGTGCTGTTGAATATATTCCTGGAGCATGGTTTCTTATCTCCTCTTTGCTGTTATACACCTGCAGAAGTGGTTAGTGTTTCAGGAGGCAAAAGTCCCTGCATGGCCCTACTGCATGTCAGAGTGCTTCTCTGCTTAGAGAGACTCTTATACACCACATAGTCTGAAATATAGCAACAGCTGCCTTACCCCGCTTTGCAGCTACGTCTGGATCCGTCATGTATAAGTGCCTTACCAAAGTATTTTACCAAGGTTCACATTCAGGGTTCATTGTAACTCCCAATAAAGGAGGGGTTGGGTTTGTGAGAAGAAGGGGAAGAATAAGACAAGGATCCAACAGCCTTCACTTTGCACAGACAGTTAAGGCCCAGCCAGAGCAGTCCCTCAAAGACAAGAGGAGTTTGGTACCTCTGAAGTTGCTAATCATGAGAGACAACTGGCAGAAGTGAATGTTGCAGAAGTTACTGTAAAGACTTTCTCTTCTGGAAAGTCCTACAGATCTGAGTAGGGATGAAACCAGTCATATGGCAAAAGCAGAGTAAGTAATGAGATTACTCCCATTATGCAAACAGAAAGAAACAGTGCACAGCCTTGTGCACAGTGACCCCAGTGCTGTTTCAGAAAAGGATGTTTTAAGGTCCTGCTTCCCATCCAGTCCTAAATGAAAGGGGCAACATCTTCAAACTCTCCTAGGTACCTCACTGGAACAGCTCCTCTACAGAAAAACTCCTCAAAATGAAGTAGAAACTCTACAGGAAAGCCAGAACAGAACAATGTCATCCTTTGCTACACTCTGCAGTACTTTCTTCTAAAGCATCTACGTCCACATAAAAAATGTTTTCCAAAGAAGACAATTTCTGTCTTGAGAAAAATGCCCCATGCTATTCCCGGGACAACCTTGTTACAGTACTCTCAGTATGTGTCATATCTCAGCCATACCAGAACCTACGACAGGCACATCCAGACAGGTTAAAATGCTGAAATACTGCTTCATCTGGTGGTGCATGAGTGCCTCCTCCGGTGCCTGGCTTTACTTCAGACAAGAACAAGACAGGAACAAGAGCTTGGACAAAGCATAGATTTTCTGTGTCAGCGTTCACAGACATGTCTTTTATGTGCTCGCATTTTAGTAGTGTTGGTGGCCAAGTGCTGTAAATTCTTCTGTTAACTCAATAACTACTCGTCTCCCAAGTTTTGAAACGTCAGCGCAAGTCGCTCGCAGCTATTCACCGGCAGCTTATTTTCCTGGCAACGTCCACATGGTGGTGATGTATCACCACGAGTTCAACGTTCAGGACTGACTCCCAGGAACCGAGTCCTTGGTTAAAGGACCTGGAAATTTACAGCACAACACATTTACAAGGATGCTTGTAGAGTGAGCCTTCTAAGCCCACTTTACCTCAGAATTTATACTCGCTCCTTAACTGCTTTGCTTATGGGGTTGTGTGGCTTTCCAGTCAGAAACATCCTACAGTTTTTCTAACAACAGATGTATCTCTCAGCAGGTACATCCAAATGCAGAAGTATTTGCAGTTGCACACAGAGAATTCGATTCATTTGTCCATCTGATTCGTCTCCCAACCTGTTGTGTGTGTTTGTTGTGCTTTTTAAATAAACCTTTGGTACTCTATCCACTTCCCAGGAAAAAAAAAAAAAAGAAAAAAAAAAAAAAAGTGTTTCTGAGAACTCCTTTAGAGTCAGGCAATGCTTAATGCTCATTCTGTCGAATTTCTTCTGAAAAGTCTTCCTCCATAAAGTTTTTCAGCCATTCTTCACCAAAGGCAGGTGCTAAAAAGAATGTGTACTGCATTGCCATTGTGCTTTTCAGCCCATTCACAATATAGGCCTTAAATTAGCTACTGTATGTCCCTGACTGAATGTAGATGGTGACAGCCTGATCTAATACGCAGTGAAGTCAATGGGAGCCTTTCAGTTTTCCCTCATTTGGCCCCCAATCAAGTTCAAAGTTGTCTGGTTCAGGAACCAGATCTTCTGTGTTTGTACAAAAATGATTATTCTCCAATATAGATGTAGGTTACAAAAAAATCCATTACGACATCGTGCACAAAAGGAGCTGTATGTAACAAAGACAGCATGTCTCAAACCAACAGAGAGATTAGCTCCAGTTTAATTGGTTTGAAACAAGGGCAGATCATCAACAGGGACAGGAGACCTGGTTTGGACTTAATGAGAAATGCGTCATTTCCCACTCACAAACTTTCACTGTAAACTCACCCTGAACTTTTAGAGACAAAACTATTTTAATTATCTTTTTCCTTGCATTGTGGTGGGTCTTTCTACTTTTGTTTTGTCAAGGATCAGAGAAATACACACCACCACAGAAAGAATGTTCTTTTTGCAAAGGAAGTGACTACACAGAGGAAATAAAAGAAATGCCGTGAAATATTGTATTCATGGATATTTTCTAGACCAAATGCACACAGGCTTTGACAGTTCAGACAGGCCACTAATAATGTTTTACCTTCAGACCAGAAAATCCTTCTGTGTTTTGCAAATGTAGTGTGCTTGCTATCACAACCCTCTTTTGGTGTAGGCAAGTCTCAGCATGCCTTCTTAAAATCTTTGGAATTGGAGAACATACTAATCTACATCCACCTCTTTCAAATACTTATTAGACACTTGAAGTCCCCATGCAGCTGCTGCTCATGCAGGAAGAACTGAAATTCCCCAGATATCCGCCCTTTTTTGCTGCTGAACATTTGTGGATCCACCCAAGTCCTCACCGTACAAAGGAGATGGGTGTCTACTTCCTCTGACTGTCCTGACTTTGGGGCCAGCTCCACTAGTGTTTTCAGAAAACAGTGAATTGGGCCTCTCTGGAAGGCTGATGTGCAGGGCTTCCTGCCCTGCAGCTGGAACTTAACGAGTTAGAGCTCTTACTGAGATCTGGGATCTTCTCTCTTTGCTCTGGATCAGATCTTGAATCAAAATCTTAACATTATAGAATCACAGAATGGTTTGGGTTGGAAGGGACATTTAAAGGTCATCCAGTCCAACCCACTGCAGTAAGCAGGGACATCTTCAACTCAACTAGGCTGCTCAGAGCCCCGTCCAAACTGACCTTGAGTGTTTCCAGGGATGGGGCATCTACCGCCTCTCTGGGTAACTTGTTCCAGTGTTTCACCACCCTCACTGTAAAAAATCTCTTCCTTAGAGCTAGTCTAAATCTACCCCCTTATACTTTAAAGCCATTAGCCCTCCTCCTACCGGAACAGGCCCTACTAAAAAGTCTGTTCCCATCTTTCTTATAAGCCCCCTTTTAAGGACTTAAAAATTTAAGACTAAGGTGTCCCCAGAGCTTTTTCTTCTCAAGGCAGAGCAACCCCAACTCTCTC
>JAVJGJ010000037.1:15622160-15649042 GCA_035590215.1 Microhierax caerulescens
ATGGAGCCTGGCTGTCCTGGGGATGGCTGAGCACCTGCCTGCCCGTGGGAAGCAGTGAATGAATTCCTTGGTTTGCTCTGCTTGTGGCACAGCTTTTGCTTTGCCTATTAAACTGTCTGTATCTCAGCCTACAAGTTTCTCACTTTGGCTCTTCTGACTGTCTCTGCCACCCCACCACGAGGTGAGTGAGCAAGCGGCTGCATAGGGCAGTTGCTGGCTGGGGTTAAACCACGACACATAGTCATCTACTCTGATCATTATCCCTTTCCTAAAAACTTGGGGTTTAGTTTATCCAAGTGTGTTGAACACTGAGATAATTTTTACAAGGATATTATCTATTATACCCTGAGATCTTGTTGCTGAGTGATAGAGTCATATCAGCTCATAATTTAATACAGAAAGCTCAGGGCCATTTTTTACCCATGTATTATTTTTTCACACTGAATTTCATCTGCCATTTTATTGCCAGAGCAATCCCTTTTCCAGTTTTTCAGAGTTTGGCTTTGTTTCTGTTATCTTAACTTTGTTGGCCTTTCTTTCCCCGATTGTTGATAAACACGTTGAGCAGAATGGGCGATAGCACATCTCCTTGTAGATCTCCACTGATCATGTCCCTCTACTATGACAAATGATCGTTTATTCACATCTTGTGCTTCCTATCTTTCACCTAATCCTTTGTCGGAGAATTATACTGAAATTCTCGTGTCCATATGAGCATCTTTACAGATTATGTCAGCTAGAAGAGTTGATTTTCATCACTAATTTCTACTTGATATTAAGTAAAGACAGATCCAGCATTAGCTCTCAGAGGTTACTATCCAAATATCAGACAGTCTGGCAGATGGCATGTGAGCATCACCCTAAGATAAAGATCCTCCCTTTCTCAATGCCATCCTCCTCTCCATCTCCATCCTGTCTTTGGAAGAGTATCACAGAATAACTTAGACTGGAAGGGACTTCAGGAAGCCACAGACCCTGCTCAAAGCAGGACTATTGTCAACGTTTGATCAGGTTATTCAGGGGCTTGTCCAGCCAAGTTTTACATAGCTCTAAAAAAGGAAACACCAGATATTGAACTGTATTATAGATGAGAACTGGAGTCAGATTAATTGGACTGTATATATTTGGGGTTTCTGTAACATAAGACACAGCTGCATTTCCCTTTGGTCTTTGGGGGTAATGTACCTCTCCCATCTCACATTTGCTATTGTACTGGTGCTTTGATGCATACTAGGACGATGTTGGTGGGATTTGGCTGCCCTAGGGTATTCCTTTCAGCTTCCAACTCAGGCTTCTGAAAAACACAGGTGTCTTGTATATCCTGTATTATACTGGTCACCCATGGGAGGATGTGTTCAATACCAAAAGGCATGCCAAGTAGCACAGATGCTTATGTTTAGTCAGCTAAGTCATCTTAACTGAGCACAGTATTTCCCCCTCTCACCTTTCCGTTTGTTAAATTCACTCTAGGCAAAAATCATTCAGCTTTAGGTCTTCATCTGAAGTGATGAGAAGACAGTTCAGTCACACCTCTCTCCTCACAACATTGCTACTATCAATAGATGCAGGCCAAAGATAAACTTTTTTCTCCTCTGCTGGAAGACTATAGCTAGTCCACTGCAGCGTACCCATCATGTCACTCCCTTTTGCACCATAAAGCAAAGCAGCACGGTTCCTAGGGCAGCGGGAGTCTAGTGCCTCGCTCAGGGAGAACCAAGATCCTGCTTGGCCTTTCCCTGTGCAGATGCATCATTCTCAACAGGCATCTCAAGCTCAAGTCTTACATATAAATAATATTATAATAAGAGAAACTATGGGGAGCTCCTCCCTTTGCTTCTGGATTACCTTATTTACAAGCTACAAATGCGAAGGTAAATGGGAAACTCAAAGACCACAAAGCAAATTGTTAATATAAAGTGAGCTGTTGGGTCCAAAATATTTCTTTTGATTTTCTTCAGGAGTTAAAATTTTCATTGACATCTCCTGCACACATTGTAGGCACAGCAGGAGTGTCGCCTTTCTTTTTAATTATGACAATCCACCTGAAACTCTGCTCTACTTTACAAAAATAAAATCTTGCTGCAAATTATATGTTAAATGAAGACTATGTACTGTGAAAAGGGTTGTATTGGCCTCTGAGCAACAGGGAAACAATTTTGCATCAAATGGATTTAACTAAATGGAAATATGTGTTTACTAATGTGAGTTGATCTGTGAAACAGTGAAAGAAGGGAGTGTGAGTCTTAGTTTTGTTTCACTTGGGTTATGTTAAGAGAAACTAACTTAGAAATTTTGGTCCTTTGACTAACTTAACTGGTTAAACAGGGCACTCCTTCCCATTTCTCACAGATCAGACAATCCCTTTCAGAGAGTAGCTGAATTGCCTCTTAAAACCATTGTTCTGTCCTCTTCCTATATGGATAGAACACTTCTATTTTCCAACATTGATTTATTCACAACCAGCCTTTGCCTGTTGTTTTCAAGACAGGGTTGTCCTGAAGGCAAAACAGCATCTGTTCTCCTCCTGATGTTTGCCTTCATGCTGCATGTACGGACAGAAACTGTATCCTGTCAGCCTTCATGATGCCTGCAGAGCACACTGAGCTCTCTATGTCCACAGACCTTTTCTGACCCTTCCCAGGCTGCATTCAACCTTTTTGACCATGGGTGACTGGCTTTTCTATCATAGTGTCCAAATCCCTTGGAATGAAGAGTGCTCTTAAAAGATAAGCAAATGCTTAAATCAGTGGAAAGAAAGGCAAAGGGCAGTCGGATGTGATGATTGCCATGTTGTGAAATGTTCCCACTTTGGCAGCTGAGAGCCGAGCTCTGGCAGCATGTGTGTCCCTGTCCCTTTCAATGCCAAGTTGGTCCACCTCTGTAGCTGTGGAACTTAAGCTTTATCCCGAGTTGTATTTCCCATTATAACACACTGGGATCATGGACAAGGTCATTTTCTGCAACTCAGCTGACACATCAATAATTTTCAGTTCAGGGCCAGACTAGAATTTCCCCTCGCTCTCTGTAGAGAAGAAATACTTTCAGGTTTCCAAGAGACTGCTTTGCAGGAGAGGCAAGGCAATCCACCTGCATGAGGATGGATAGTCGAGATCCATCCATATCTAATCCTGTTCTTAAACTCAGCAGGAGCCTACACTTTGGGGAAAAAGCAACCAGTATAAACCTAAGAAATTACTGACAAAGCAGAGGCACTAATGTGGAGAAGCCTGACACTGAGATTTGTTAGGCTCTTGAATCGTTTCCCAAGGTTAATGATAAAAACACCATCCATCACTTAGGTCTTCTAAAAGTAGTCAAAGCACTAGAAAAAATACACTTTAGAAAAACAATGCTCTATTATCAGGAAGATGGGCTTCATGACCTGATAAATCTTTTCCATCTCTGGTCTTTTGTTCTGCTGAGATCACTGGGAGGTGTTTTTTTCCAGGGGTAGATCTACTCCTCTGTTGGAAGAAGGAATTTTATTCTGGACAATTCTGAAATGGTGTTGTCATAACTGATCCCATATAGAAATTTTTTCAGCATCCTGTACTAATATATTCATATTCTCTGTTGCAAATATTTTAAATTGTCTTAAAAAATGTTAACATGTTCTGTTTGCCCCTCACCACGAGACCAGCGATTTTGCTGATAAAGATTTAGTTCTATACAATACGTGGCTATCTATGCTTATCGGTGCAGTAAGGGCAACAGTGGATGAACAGACACTCATCAATAATAGCATCTGCTAGGGAATCAGTGTAGAGGTGACTCAACGATATTCCAAACCAGGAGACAGTCAGGTCCTGGTTTTAAACAGCTGCACCAAAGTGCACTCATTCAGTGCAACAGACTTAATCCTTATTTGTGCCTATATGAAAGGCAAAGCAGGACCATGCCGTGCTAGTCATTCCATCAACAGCTCTGAAAACCATCTCAAGTGCTATCAATAGACCTGGCACAGCATAAGACAGGTTTCTAGCAAAGGCTTTTAGGTGATCAACTACTAAAGGCAGCAGGCAAAAAAGGGTTTCAGAAGAGGAGAAATGAAATGCTAGGTCCTTCTCTTGTCACAAACCTTTGCCTCAAGAATAATTTTAAGAAAGGTTCAGAATGATTCACTGTAAGATGCAGTTACCTTAACGTGGTGGTACTTAACAGCCTTATCTGTAAGATCTAATAGAAAATTATCTCCTCGCTGCAGATCCGTAGGGGTGGTTCAAAAGTCCTGAAGGAAGGATAATGTTTTTCCATTTAGTACTTTAGACTTTTTTTGAGTAAATTTGATAGCTCTCCATTTTACTGTTCTATTATTTTCAAAGTGGATTACTCTAGGAATGTAGGTGGTTATTTTCAAAGCGATAGCAGTCCTTAACATAAAAGGCATCAAGAACCAGACAGGGCTGAGGTACAGCTGTGTACATTGTGACTTTTTTCATCTGTAATAAAAAGATTTCCCCATGCATATGCTGTGTTTACCGATGAGCTGCTATAAAAAATGTAAAACAAACTACCAATGAGACATCATCTTTTCTGGGATTGGTAGAACTAAATCCTGATTTACACAGCTGGCATCATTTAACACAGCAAGCTACCCACAATAACACTCCCCAGCCTACTTGTCAGATGCTTCTTCCCTGAGCACCCTTCTTTTTCTCTTTCCTCTCCTTTATGAGTATTTGCCTGATACTAAGTGCCACAAATCCAAGTGTTCATTCTAAACTACATCAGGGAAAGAGGAATTTCTTTAGAGCCATTTTATTGTTTGCCAATACCTTGCTTTAACTGGGTCCTCACAGGTTTTCTTACTAGCTTTGTAACCCTCCTGCAGCCTGCCACAAGCCTGTTTAGGGAAAGACTGTGACGATTTGGGTCGGCAAAGTCTCTGCTCAGATCCATTGATGACAGAAAAATCCCAGTTCCTCTTCCTTACTTCCAAAGAGCTAAGCATGGTACCTACATGGCAACACATCTGCCACACAGTGCCCACCTGAACATTTGACACCATGCGTAGTCATGCACAGTGGAGCTCAGGTTTAGTGACTAAGTGCACATAACCAGACAAGTATCACCAGCAAACACCCCCCCAGCACCCACGGCAGACAGCAAAGGGCCTGTGAATGCCACCTCTGTTACGCCTGCTGGAAATATCTCCGCAGTGTGTTGTTGCAAAGATTGGGCAACCTGAGACGACCATTTCATGATAAGGAGGAGGATTCAGCACAGCAGCAATGCCGGATTAGTGAGTTCCCAGTCAGCACAACTTTGGGGAAAAATGCATTTTCTTGCACCTGTCAGTTCAGTAAACCAGTTACAGAACAGCCCCTGAGTCAGGCACAAGGGAGAGAAAGAGAGAGTAATTTCTGATGCTGGCCTTCCCCAACACGACTCACGAACTGAGATGCTTCTGTTGTCCGTTCCTAAGGTCTTTATTTCTTCAGCCTGAGCCCTCTGGTAAAGAAATCCACTCATATTCTGCTTGTGTCTACTACGGTGCAGTTTACAGAGTGTGAGTCATGGGGCAGGGTTTCCACACATCTGACCTGGTAACAAGATGGACCGAGAAACAGCATGAAAAATTTGCTTTTCTGTTGCCCACAGTCCTGGCACTGCTCCCCAGCTTCTAGCGGGGCCCTGACACCGCTAAGCACAAACAGGAGCCCTCCCTCACACCGAGCTGCAGTCATATCTATTACAGCAAAGGTGAGTCTGCAATAAACCACGAGAACTGTATGGTTTATTTATCTGAAGATCAGGGATGAACGAAAGCCTGGAGTACCAAAGCTGCAACACTTCAGTACACAGCAGCTCACTAACAGCAACTACTACACCTCAAAACTGCTGTGTCCCACTGTGTGCCAGGCTCGTTGTTACAGCTGTGACAGTACCAGGAGAAATAGCTGCTAACATCTCTGAAGGCAAAGCTGTAAAGCACTGAGATGTGTTTAATGTGACAGGGACATCCTAACGCAGTGCTTGTAAGGGTAAATCATGCCTCCCTCGCCTCTTAGGGTGTTTTGAGAAGGCTGAGGAAGCAGCATGTGAAGAAGGGGGATGGGAGCTCATCATGATCAGTCCTGGCAGGGATGCTTTAAAGGGCTGTCACAACGCTGGTCCTGGGCACTGTTGGCAGCTGCAGCACCATGGTGAAGGGTGACCATCAGGACTGGCCCTGAAGGCTGTGCTCGGGGCGTAGGACAATGGTGGGGGCTCGAGTCCAGCGCTCACCATGTCCAATGTAATGGAGTTTGAGAGCAAAAAGTGACACCACCTCTCATTTTCTTGCTCGTGGGCTGGGTTCCCTCCTCTGAGGGAATTTTGGCCGGGACAACATGGTGGTAGCATTCCTGCCAGGGATGAGGCCGGAGCTGCTGATACTCTGCAGCAGAAGCATCTGTGCTTTGTACAGATGGCCCTGGCCTCTGTGTGGATCGAGTGAGATTTGCAAATGAGCCCCGTGGCAAATTTTTCAACAGTGGGGGCTGTTCCAGCTGCTTTCATCTAGCACAGCCCTGACAACACCAGCAAAGCCAAATATCTCTGTACTCCCACACAAATCTCTGTCTGTCCCTTTTAGCAAAATCAGTGGAAGCAGTGGTATCAGAATTTGCTTTTTTTAACAAAAATTTGTCCCCAAAACATTGGAAATGTATATTTATCTATGCCTGTTTTAGCTCCAGAGTTTACTTCTTAGCATCGAAGCCCACTGTTTCTCTTCCATTTCTATACGCTGTGCTACACAGCTGACATATTGCTAACCTCATGCCAAAGCACAAGCTGTAATAATGCTATCAGACCAGCATTTCAGAGAGTTTTTTCTCACTAACCTGTGTCTGACCTTTAATTGATAAACAGCAAAGTGGATCTGATAGCGGGGTGATGCAAAGGCCTTATATCTCTCTATAACTTCAATTGATTGCCCCTAAAATTGAGATAAAGTGATACAAGACTGCAGTATCTGATATAAGAAAACACATTACTTAGCACATGAACTGAATGCCGAGGCAGAGCATGGAAAGGTTAGATAAGTGGAAGGAACAGGAGGGAATATGGAACAAAAATCTCTGTGTTGAGAATCTCAGTCAGTCTATCAGAATTAGTCATGCAGTCGTATACAGATTAAAAACATCTTGTTTGATTAGTCTCAAATCTTACTAGGGAATTTAGCCACACAACTCATTAATTTCAATGAGCATCTTAGTGGCTAACTACCTTTGTTGACTCTCAAAAATTTGGAGTCTTGATAATACGTTTTTCTTCCCACGAATTTCTCATGGACTGAGAGCATCGACAATGGAGAAAAGTGCTACTACATGGATGAGTTTATCCAAAGGGATGCCTAATGTGATGATTTTTAATTTTTTTAGCTGCTACTGCTGTTATTAAAAAGATGAATTTAGAAATATTGCTATAAATAGAAGGCCATGTTCATGACCATGTGCTGTGAGTCATCACTGTTAATTATTCAGATGTCTTTTTAAAGATACCTGGGGATTCGCAAAAATGAACGGTTGTAGAATTACAGTTAGTTATTCAGCATTGTTGCTAACATATATATAAGTATGTAGATCTGTAGCCATTTGGTTTTCTCCTGTTTTTAGTTTCTCTGTGTAAATAAAGAGAAGGAATTGTATCACGTTAGAAGTGGCTAGTCACACGATACAGTGAATAATAAACCATGTGCACGAACGAGCTGACAAATCCCCCACACTAAACTTTATTGTATGCAAAAACCATTTGTCAGATGCTTCTGACTAATAAACTGATTTTTCTAGAAGTCATGACCAGTTAGTGGACAGCTGATCAATCAAAAAAAAGGATATTTCTAATGCATGTTCTTAGGAATAAATTGCTTTCACAGCTTTATTAACTACGTGATCATACAGGGGGCTGTTTTACCAGTTCTAGTTGTTGGGTCCAGGTTTTTTTGAAGAGCAGCAGCAACAACATAAGAGCAAGAGTGTACAGGAGTAAGGGTCCACTTTGAGGCTGGTTCTATCAAACCAAGGATAGCCTCAGGAATCATTACTTTGTTCAAAAAATAAACAATACAGGGAATATCCCCAGCCTGGAATGGAGTTGTCTGTGCTGTTAAATGATTACAGTAGCTCCTGGCCTGATTCAGATCTGGGACAACCAACACCTTCCCAAACCATTCCCAAACTAATGCAGCTCAGCCATTAGCAGCAACCAGGGACCATTCCTGGTAGGTTTTGTACAAGGAGCCATGCAGTTTCAGAGACCGAGACCAAGATATCAGCAGGATGGATGTGAAATGTCCCACCCCAGCTGTTCTCACTTCCTGACAATACAACATAAAGTTTCTCACTGTACAGTAACTACTCTGTTTCCCAGACAGGTGGGACACCACTTCCTTGCTACCCTCATTCCAGGCCCCTGGGGTGGTCGTGGTTTCATCTGCACCTTTATCTGTCCTTGCCTTCTTGCTTACTCTGGGCAGGAAGCCAGCTCGGTCTCTTGCTAAGCCAACATTGAGCCCCTCAGTCCAGCACCTGCAGATGTTGCAAGAGGGACTCTGCAGCCGTCATCCATCTCACTCTCCGTGAAATGTTTGCTGGCTCCCCCTTCCAAAACTTTGTCTTCCAGTTCGTATTTCCTTGTTTTTTAAGACTAATATCCAGTACGGTTTTAAACATCAATCTGGGACCTACCAGCACCTTATCTCAGTCCCAAAGTGCCCCCACTGAAGGCAGCAAATCACCAACTCATCTTCACTCAGCTCATTAGCTCCAGCAGGCACAGACCACCTCTGTTTTGCTCATTATTTCACCTTTCTACCACCCGCATAGCAAATGCCAGGCTGCTTCCTCCAGAGTACAGCCTAGCTGAGCTTTATCGCAGATGTGCCAATATCAAAAATATATGACAGAAATCACAAACAAGCAAAAGCAAATCTGTACTCCCTGCTATTAACTACTCTTGTGGTGTCTGATAAGTTGTGTGGACCATGCACACGCTGAATGGCACATTTTGGCAGCACAATTTTCCTCTGCGATCATAGGGCGGCCAGTGCTCTTGAACATATGATTCAATAAAGAATTTGCTGGAACCCAGCTGCACTGATAGCCTCAACTTCCTCAGTGTTTATAAAAACCCCTCTTGCATTCACGTTTGTAGGGAAACTGTTTGCCATGTACCTCCAGAGGGCCGGAATTGCCTTTGCTGCACAACACCAGTGGTGCTCAAGGTGAGGGATGGCGCGTGTAAATGCCAGATCTCCAACTCAGATCTCCCTTCTCAGCTCCAACTCTTCTCCAGGACAAGCAGAGAAGGTGCAGAAGGGGAAGGAATCAGGCAGCTGTGGAGATCTCTGTGCATATACAGAAGAAGTAAAATCAGTTCTCCTCACTCCTTGGACCTCTTGCAATCTCTGCCCATGCTCTGAGAGCTCAGCTAAGAAAGGTCTGATGTACTATGGATGTAGCAGAGCCTTTCCTCCACACTAGTAGTCCATGTCCTTAGGGCGATTGATTTGAATCCCTCACAGCACTCGGTGTAAGGGAGACCACTGTGCTGCCCAGTACTTGCTTACCCTGATAAAACTTCAGAGAGCCTGGAAGCATGCCTGCCACCTCCTCCTGGTACACTCCTCAAAACGTCTGTGTCATGACTGCTGGAGAGCTTGGCAGGAACAGAGTCTTTCTGCAAAGAGCCGTTGTCACCCAGCCAGCACAGATGCAATGTCTTGCTTCTTTACAGCTCATGTTAGTCAACAAAATCCACCAATTTACGCCTTGCAATGGGTGAGGTAATAGCAAAAGCAACGTGTCTTGTTAAATCCTTGCCGATAAGGCAGATGCCAGTGGGTTTAGTGCAATAATCTCCCCCATATAGAAATGCCAGGTGCCAGGTGTCCCACCAGCAGCAGGCTGGGCAGTGCTCTCCTGTGACTCCCTTTCCAGTGTTTGTTCAGAGCCTCCACAGTCAGAGTCATCACCAACAGGAGCCGCTTGTCTTTGCCAAGGCAGCTCCCAAAAAGGCTCGGTACAAAGAAACACCAATAAAACCTGAATGCAGGAGTTTGTGACCCTCTTTGCCTTTTTTTTTTTTTTTTTTTGGTGAGTAGAGCAACTGACTGAAGAGCTGGTATTAATTTCCCTGCATCTTAGAAATCTGTGCCATTGAGCAGGGTTTACTTCTGGGGTTAAATTCTCGTCTTGCCACCCTGGAGCAAATTTGGAAGGCCTCCATGAAAACTAAGGGGTCATACTTGGCTTACATCCTTATTAAGGAGAACAGAATTTCTCTCCTGGGCATTTTATAACATACATAATTTTTTCTTGCTTTTTTTTTTTCTTTTATTTCTTCTTCTTCCTTTGGTAACTTGAGGCATTTGGAATCTTCTAGTAATTTTTTCATCAGAACAATTTAAAGGAACCAAATCAGCCTGTAAGTTGCTACAGATTGTTGCTATGAATTATCCCAAAGCCTTTGTGCCAGCATATTGATTGCTTTAAAGTCAAGTGAAAATAGATGCACAGCTTAGAAGAGCCATAAAAAACCCTCCACAAGAGCAAAGAGTTTATTCATCCATACCATTTAAAAATGTAGCTTGTAGGTACACGGGTATGATTAGTGAATAAGAATAAGTGTAGCTCTGACAGTTTCAAAATTGTGACACATGCACGCAGCCAACCGTCTGCCAATTCCTTAAATAAACTGATTGTGTAGAAGGAAGCTTTTCTGATTAGTCACAGAAGATTACACAGAAGGTAAGGATTTTTTTTTTTTTTTTTTTGGGGGGGAGGGGGAAAGGTATATGGAGTTGATTTATAGTCAGATTTTATAACACTAACCAAATCAAGGCATTGTTTCTATTATTTATTAGAATAGTTGCTGCTGTGGTTGTATCCTTATTCCACAGTGAGCTGTTTTACAATTTGTGATTTATAATTGTATAGATCCTCAATGTGCTGCAGCCAGACTTTGTTCCTCTCTCTGCCTGTCGACTCAATTGGTTGCTATCTCTTCCATGCTAAATTAGCGCTTATTAGTTCTGATAGATGTTATCCTTTCAAGTTTTCCCTAGTTTGACTTTATATCTAGGTTAGGAGGAAAATGTTTATCGAAACCAGAACGGAGAGCAAGCCCTTCCGTGTGGATTCTCAACTCCTGGGGCTGTTGCTGGTTGTCAGACTGCTCTGCCCGCCGGTGGTGAGCTGCTGCTGAAACGGGCACCGAGCAAGGGCTGCTCTGCAGTTGCTCCGAAGCAGTCATTTCCACCCAGCCTCTACAACCCAGCCTCACCAGCTGTGAGTCACATTTCGGCTAACATCTGAGAGCTGTTTGGCAACCTCACTGAAATGAGACCAGCCCTTGTGAAGAGCTTGTCTACCCTCCCTGGAGATGTCCCTTCAGTGACACCTGGCATGCCTACAAAACTGATGGGTGGCCCAAGACGAAGAGGAAGGCAATCCTGTCACTACCAGCTTGGTCCTTTCTGCTTGGGGATGCAAATTGATGACTAGATCTCCTTTAACTTCAGTGGCAGCTCCAACAACAGATGCATGTGGAGACACTCACCTGTAGATGTGGTGACCTGGAGTTGTGTCCCACTGCCAGTTTCCCTTTTTTATCAGGAAAGACATGGGGGCATCAAGGGCTGGTTCATCCCAACCTGATCTCTAGGAGAAGTTGGGTAAGTCACTGTCTGGAGGTACCTGTGCCTGTGCACTGCCTCAAGAGGACACCCAGAATGTCACCTTAGACTGGGTACCAGTTCCTACAAGAATAAAATTAGATGAGAGCAATCCTATCCCAGCAGTCTGCTTAACTGAGCAGCCTAGCAAAAGCTGCAGCCAGCACCATCAGTTTCAGAGGGAAGGGGCAAGAGATTTACCCAGAAGGAACGTTCAGTATTTGTGGGGAAAACGTACAACTAGCATGAAAATTAGGTTTGAGCCCTTCTAAAGCAACTACCATTAATTCTGCATATTACTGTCTTCTGAACAAACAATCTGTTTCTGAATTTCATGACACTCTTTAAAGTTTATATGTTATGGTAATGAGTTCCTCAGGCTAATTGTGCATTGTCTGAGAAAAAAAAAAAATCTCCTTGCGCCATTTTTTCTGAATATATTTGTTATACCAATTAAAGGGCTTCACTTACCCACATTTTCTTTAATATTACTGTCAGCTTGACTTCCCCGGGTTGGAGACAGCTGTTGCATACATAGGGGAGTGGGTTAATCACAGCACTGGATATAAGGAATTTAGGAGTTCCTTAAGGCTCCTTTAATATCAATTGCCCAGGAAAGGCTCTCTATCAATCATTCATTTGCCTCCCTGTTTTGCTCAATCTGCGTTAATTCTACATGCACAGGCATGTACTCTTCTGTCAGCACCGAGCAAGGACAGGACCACTGGGCACTGGTGGGTGCAGATACCTTTTTCCTCTGAAACCCATTTACCAGCTGGATTTACTGGTGTAGGAAGTCTGCCTTCCAGGGGAGGAATCAAACCCCTATCATTTTTTTGATCTGTGAGTTTGCTGTTAAACTGATCACACTGAAACCTACTACATGTTGGAAGATGCTCCTGGGAAAGGCCCAGTTTGGTGTCCAGAGACAGCAGTGAGAACCAGTTCAGCTGGTTTGCTGCCATGGATTAAATAAACAGAGACTGGTATTTGTTTTCCTTCACATTAATGTGTTTAGTGGGGCTCAAAATCAATCAAGAAAGAGATGTTTGGGGTTAAAATACAGGATTATTTTTTGCGGGGGTTATGTTGGGAATTTCTGCATTAAAAAAAGCCTTTTGGCTTTGAAACCTGGCTGCCTCAGCTCTATAGGAATATCAGGAGGGAATCTGTCAGAAAAAAAATGGACATTTGGCAGGGAAAATTTTTAAAGTAAGACATAGTAATTAATCTTGATTAGGTTTGTTAGGGTCTCAAGAAGGGTAAGTATTTATTCCATGCATTCTTTAGAGGAGTTTATTTGCTGTGTGTTCTGGTCTGGTTTTGTTTTGCTTCTCCTAGCTTTCTAAACTTCAATTTATGTGACATCAGGCAATTACCTAACTGTGCTGCCTTAACCTTTCTTTGTGCTGATCCACTCAAGAGCAGAGATAGTCACTCCGCAATAGATCATTGTGCTTCCAGAAGGGCTGTTTTAAACCAAATGATGCTGCATTGTATGTTCCCTTCAGCATCTTCTGGCATCGCTGATAATGGGTTATCACTTGCCCTGGGCTGCCAGTATCTCTGCCATGCTTAACATTTAGGCAAGACAGCAGATAATCTTTGAGGCAGGATCATACACCTAGAGTTGCCAAAGGCACCAAAGGATGGTTCTGCTTCATGCTGAGCTGTGGAAACTGAATGGCAACAACCTCTGAATTTAGATTTAGAGCCCACGAGTGCTGAATAATCTTGAGGCAGCTGTGGTACTGCCTAGCTTACTAAAGGGCTGCACCCCAAACCAGTTCCTAGCACTGGCAGAAAGCAACTTTCAGTTCCTTCTGCACCTGTATGAATCTGGATTGAAGAGAGACATACCTAAAGCTGGCATCTGCAGAATGTGGAGGTGTCCAGGAAGGGCATTGCCAGTGGCACCCCCTGCCTGATGCTCCAGCCCCACAAGCCTGACTGCAGTGGGGCAAGAAGTGACAGTCGTGGCTGAATTCTCCAAGCTGGTTAGGAAAGCAGAGAAACAATCAATAATCTGAGGATTATTATGGTTTGTGATTGTCCCAAACCCTTGAAAGCCCAAGTTAGTTCTCATTTATCTGCCACCTTGACTTTGGAAATCTCAAAGCACATCACCAATGGGAAATAACAGACTGGCTTTGCTTTGCCTGCAGTAGCCAAAGCAGCACCTACAGTGGGTTTCTCATGAGGACCCAGGCTGTGTCCCAAAACTCTGGGCTTAGACTGACACAGCACATCTCTGTGCTCAGATGATTCCATGTGTTGCCATTCCTCAGAGAACTGGGAAGGAGCCAGCAACTGAGTTTGTTCTGGGGCCTCCAGTTAACATTTCTTCACTGTTTGATCCAGAAAGGGAGTGCAGGATAAGCAAAAAAGCAGGTCTGCCTGTCAGCAGTGACTGGAGGAGGGGTTTTGGAGGAGCCTACGGGCTGGTTTCCTCCCCCCACATTCCTGTCCCTGTTACGGTTTCAGCAGCTCAGACAAATGGTCAGATACACTTGAGTGCACAGCCTTGCAGAGCAAAGGGGATGCTGCCCTCATCATGACTCTTGTGTTTAGGTATTTCCAGGAGGAGGAGGAGGGGACCTGAGGGAGAAAAAGACATAAGAATGTGTGAACTGCTTTTTTCTTTTTTTCTTTTTTCTTTTTTTTTTTTTTTCTTCTCACTGAGTCTTTGTTAGAAAAGCTGTCAGCTGTGCACCACTTCATGCCAAACAGCTTTGCAAATCCCCTTGCATGGACAGCAAGGTCCTGATGCAAACACCGAGAAGATCCAGCTGGAGCATTATGATCAGCTTTCCCCAAAAACCAGTAACGATTTGCTCAAAACCGTGGCACAGGCACTATTGCTGCAGCCCAGGTTTTGGCTTTGGTCACACGTGTGACACCTCGTTAAGGCTGTATGACTGTAAATGAAGGCAGGGCTTGGTCAGAAAGGCGATCTGCAAACCCGACCACTGCTAGCTTCTTGTGACTGACTGGGGTCAGCCCTTGGGTATTGCACCACGGCACTGAAATCCTTACACAACCCTCTGTGTGTGCTCTGAACCTGCAAGAAATCTGCGAGTGGTGTAGTTCACAGGCCTCTAAAAATGCAGACATAGTGCGAGGTCTGAGTACGACTGAGTGAGCCTTTCTGCTCAGCGGTGACTGGAAGTAGAGAGGGGATATGTGCCATTCTTCGTGATTTTCATTTTCTTGGTGAAGAGAGGTAACAAGTCCGGTGTCAAATGCAAACAAGGGCTATTGCCTCACGCTGTTCCCCTCAGCAGCTGAGCACTGGGCTGACACTTGAGTGAAGGGACAGACAGGCTCAGTTTGCCAGAGAACCAGTTGAAATCTGAAGTTATTCAGTTGAAAACAATAAAGAGACTGGGATCAAAATCTGGCCTGATGCCTGGCTGTAGAGCCCTTTCTGAACAGACTAAGGAAAAAATAACTGTGGACTGCAGACCATGTCGGCAGCAGAAAGTGGAATTTGCTAGTGAAGCAAACGTCTCATTTATAAAGCTTTTGAGCAACTTGCTCCCAGATATTCGTGGTGCCTTTAAATAAACACCTAAACTGTAATGAGCTTATGTGTTAAAAGAACAAGTGTGGAAATTAGGACAAGAGATATTTGCATAGGAGCCAGGAGATAATTATTGCTGATAGTCCAAGCTGAAGAATAGTATCTATTGTTTCCAGCAAACTAGTTTTCATAAAACAACATGAGCTTCCTGTACTCAAAACACTCGCATCAGCAATGCTTACAATTATATGTAACAAAACTATTAACGAGTCAAGTACATGGGGGAAAACATTCAATCCCAGACAAACTGTAAAGGATTAAACCTAATCTGCAATATATCTATATGTTAAAAAGGTCTCTGTGCTGTATATCTTTCTATTTAGCATTAAGTAAGTGCAAATATATACTGATGAAAGACACTGGATTTTCATTTCAGAATGACTAGATTTTATGCATATTTATACACATGCAGAAATGTAGACATTAATTAATGACCTCCTTAGGTCAGGAGGCCTGCAATAGCTAGGAACCCCATTAGAGGGCATGACTATGAATAGTTCAAAGTTTAGTCTAACAGGGTTGGCTTGTAATGTGCACTACGTAACATAATTAGTCACTAAGAGAGAAATTAATCCTTACTTTGCCACCATGTGAGTCAGTTTCCTCAGTGTGAAATGTAGCCACCCAGACAGAAATCTCTGGGACTGCTTTTTTTTGGTGAAGCAATAATTAATGCTGCATTAAAAAAAAAAAAAAAAAAGTTAAAAAGCAGTGGTGGTAAAGTGGTAAATGCCACAGGGAGTTTTAGGTCAGTAAGCAGGGAGGACATGCCTGCCAGGTCTGCCTCATTCGTAAGTTTAACCTCTTGACTGTCAAAAAAGATGTTCTTCAGTGAAAAATTCCTGGTGAGGTAAGCAAACAGGATAATGAAACCCAAACTGGTATTTATACTTTAAGTCATATAGAAGTTGTGAGGCTACCAAGGGGAAGAAAAAAACATTATTTGCTTTGTCTTACATTTCTCCCTATGCATCTGCTCTGGGCCACCGCTGGAGACAGATGCATGGGCTGTGTGCACCCGGGCCTGACATGTTCTGCTCATCCTTACGTTCCTGTGACCCCTGACAAATAACAAACTGCTGCAGAAATGGTGCTGGTTGGTTTCAGAGACAGAGATCCAGAAGGCCAGGTCTCAGTTATACCCTGGACTTAGTATTAAATCAACTTAATCAGACATCAGGGCTTAAACAGGTGTGTGGACACCAGGGACACCACTCCTCCCAACTTTCCTAAAACTCCTCATGAATTCTCCAGGACCTCTGTGCCAGTGAGAACGGAGCAAGGTGTTGAGCGTTTGCCTGAATGCTCTTTTTGTCCTCCCTGTCATTCTGTGTCACACCAGCAGATGCTGGGAGCAAAAGGCCAGGCCCCATGTGGTCTCAGCTACAGTAGCTCCATGGCAGCAAGCAGCGCAGTGCCAGGCTAAATCACTTCACAGATTGCTTTTCCAGGACTGGAGAGGATTATTATATGTGTAATTTTTTATCCCACTGGCCAGGAAACCTCCCTGAATTTTCTTTATGTTAGTTTCCTCTTTCTTTTTACTTATCCAAGGTCATCTTTTGATAGGAAACGAGTGACCAGATAATGATATGGTATGGTATGTGTGGTAGAAAAAGGCAGGATCAGAGATGCCATCATATGGCTGTACATGGAGGCAGAATATTATTTTCCAGGGAAAATGGTGTTTGCTATTCAGCCCTGATCATCTACTCTGCCCACTCCCACCACACACAGAGATCTTCTCCTTACAGTCTTTTCATGTCTCTCTGCTTTTACTCACTGCTATCTTGCAACAGCTCTCGGAAAAAGCAATATCACCCCCTTTTAATCCACTGAGAAGTGGAAAGAGGTCCAGAGCCTCAGAGGCACACAAGCAACTACCTCTACCTTTGAAGAGCCCTTGAAGAGCCACACCAGACCTGTCTATTCAGAGGAACAAGAAAGGTTTGGGACAGCTCTGGGAACTAGTCCCAAGTCCTCTAATACCTGAACAAGTGTATGATTCATCCCGCTTGTCAGCTTCTCATAGAGGTGGCCCCTTCCCTGGGACCACCCAAGGGCTAGTCCCTCAGCCTGTAATTGCAGTAGGAAAATAATTCATTAAAGAAGGGATGGCTGCCTCATGTGCAAGGTAGTTGCACAAGCAGGGGAAGGAAGGAGGGTGCAGAAGGAGATTTTCCTCCCCATCTACTTGCTTCTTGTTAAGGTTTGCAGGTTAAGTCAATTTAGGTCAAATTAAACATTTTAAAGCCTAACAGATATCATGGCTCTCCTTCTTTTCAGATATGAAGGTAGGAGAGTAAAGCACACATATCCCCCAACACAAAGTTTCAGTGCTCTGAGCAGGCAGGTTTCAGTGACTATTATTATGGGAAAGGTGTGTGGGTGTGCATCTCAGTGTGCGAGTGCATGCAGGAGAGCATAGTGCAGGAATATAATAAGGAAAACTGAATAAGCTGAGTAAGTCAGCTAGAATAAGCTGACTAGGATGGGAAGAGGGCAGAGGGTCCCAGAACAGAGATACTGGGCTGGGAGTGCTGAGCTGGCACTGGGAACTGTCTCTGATTACTTCCATGCTCAGGGATAACAGGCTTAGTACATTTTTGTAAATACACAGAACTGCATTCAAGTTCCCTAGAACCAGTTTCTCCTCCTAATTAAAACCGCCTGTAACAGTCAAGTTTGTGGCGGTCTGTAAAGATCAGAATGGATCAGACGTGTTTCTATTTCAAAACGAATGTATCTAAACATGTCATAATTGGTCAAGTTGGCAATTTACCATTTTATCCTCCCAGTTCATATCTAGATGCTAATTTCTGCTCTTCAGTTATTCAACCAGGAAAAAGCACTGATAAGATTTTCAAAAAGACAGTCTTGGGACAGCCTTGCCCTTAGACCATCGATATCTCATCTTGTGCACCATGCAAGTACTGTACTCACAAGGAAAGATAGGAAATATAATCTATTCTTCCTCATACCGCTGTGCCATAGGGAATCAAGCAGTGCAAACCTGCATTCCAGGCCCTTTCACTGAAAACAGTCTCTAGGAGACTTATCAAACTGGGCTGCTTCTCCGGTGCCTTAGGCAATTAATGCAACTTCTTTACATTCCTAAGGATCCCCCACAGCAATCTCTGACACAGACACACACAAACACACGTATCAAAGGGGTTTACTCGCCTATCAATTGATGCATAAGGATGGGCAGATGAGAAAAAGACAGTGTTAAGAGATCACAGCAATATGATGACAGAGTCACGGGTATGTTGATGCCAGGGGACGATACCTGGCACAGCTGAATCCAGCTAGTATATCCTGCTGCATTGCATTGGAGATGTGGTAAAGACACATGTACATGAAATAACATCATGGTATATGTAAGGATATTTCATCCCTTTGCGATGTAGCAAAACCAGTGAACTAAGCAAACCCTCCAAACAGCTTGTAGACAGCTTTGTTGATAAAGAAAACGGAATGGAAGTGCCTTGTAAATTATTGATACCACATATTGCATGTGAACTTTTGACATGGCTGTCTCCCTGCTGTCATTCACTGCATGCCATAATCCCCTCCTTTCCTGCCAGATTTCAATCTGTTCCACGTAACCCTTGCTATTCCTCCAGCAAGGGAATTCAGCAGCATCATAGATTTTGTACAAGAATTGCATTTTATAAATCATTCCTGCAGTTAGCCTTCTGGCAAGCAATCTCTTAACATGTTTTAACCTCTCACATCGATTTGCAGGAGTCTTCAGGTCTCAGCCTCAGTAACAGGATCTTGTCTTTGGATAAAGAACAAGAATCCACTGGAAAGTGGAGAAGCCAGACCCCCAAGAGTCTTCAGGTATGAACAAATTTTTCAGAAGAGCTCAACTGTCTTTAAGCCCCTGTGCAGGGCTCAGATGTTCAAAAGTGCCCAACACCTTAATAGCTCTCACTATAATCCTTTTAGGTAGAATTTAAAAGCCCATGTGCTGATTTATTTGGAGTCTCTGGACTCAGTAGCAAGAGCTGGGTGCTCTGAAAAATTCACCCATATTTTAGCAATGATAAATTCAACTGAAAAAATCAGCCATATTTACCTACTAAAGAATAAATATTACTTTCTGAAACTAAGAAAGAAAGAAAGAGAAACAAAGAGAAAGAAAAAAGAAAGAAAGAAAGAAAGAAAGAAAGAAAGAAAGAAAGAAAGAAAGAAAGAAAAAGAGAAAGAAAGAAAGAAAAAGACCTAACATGGTGACTTCCCTTGTTACCTTTTCTGTTTCAGTTTGCTGGGAGCTGCACCAAAATGGTACTACTAAGGAAAAATATTGACTGGAAATTTTCTATCAACATTTTGATAAGTGAAAAAATAAATTGATAGTTTCCAGCTTAACATATAGGTAGTTGCATTGACTTTAAAATTTCATCTTAGGCAAAACCTCAAGTATTGACTTTGCTTGAAACAGGAATCTTAAAGGCTATTATTGCTTGTTGCAACCACATTACCTTACAGGGCTTATATCCTTGCTTTGCTTCCACTGATGAAATTAAGTCCTACCAGTTGGGTTGACTGCAAGCTATTCTAAATCATTTGATAAATACTCAAGTGCTACTTACTGTGTTTTCATTGTTGTATGCAATAGGGCAGACTGACCAAAAACTAAGAGGGGCTTGGACCAAAGAATAAAGTTCAAAGAACCACTAACCATCTGGTATCAGTTTGATAACCAAAAGTTCACATGGCACAAGTTCGATAACCAGGCTTGTTGCTACCCCTCTTGCCCCAGGATGCTATGACCCAAATTTATTACATTTGTGAGTGTGAATATAAGAGTCTCAGGTTATACTTAGGGTAATAAAAAATTATTTGGTACAGAATTTTAATAATTTCTGTTGTATGTACCATTGTTTCACATCTACACATCTTAAAATCAGCAGGTGACCTTGAAATGGGGTAGAGGACAACCCAATGTTTTATCTCCTCACACCAAGGATACAAGTGACTGAGTAATGCCTTGGACATCTGTGGCTGAGCTTCACCAAGGGCCCCTATAAAACAAGAAAGTTATGTAGGTACAAAACAAAATGACAACTTGTATCACCACTGCAAAGAAGCTGGAAAGGGATGGAAGTCAGACAATTCCCTCACAATCCCAGGAAAATGGCTGAGGCAAACCCCCTGTCTTGTAAATAACGAGTCTGAAACTCAGTTTCAAGTATTTCTGTGAGTAACATATCAGACAAATAAGTCAAGAAGTGTTCAGCTTCACCGAGGTTAGTGAAACCCTTTATGATGTGCTGGCTACCATCTAGCTGTATAACTAAAATAACTTGGGTGACCTGCTCATACAAGCACGTTTTTCTCCTGAGATTTAAAGTGACAGGAGAGGCTGTAGTAGACTGGTTGTATCAGGAGAGATAGCAAAGTATTAATGTGGGGCTCTGCTGAAATTTGTGTGGGATGCAGCATGTAAGTCTAGCTAACCACGTTCAGGAATGCTGAATACAACTGGGATGGGCACAGAGCAGGAGTCTTAACGTTACCAAGGGAACCTGACTTACTAGAGGAGAAAAAAATACTGGAAAGGGTATTGCTGTCCCTACTAAGTCTGCCAGACAGTAAATACCACCAAGGAATAAAAAGTACCTAAGAGACAGTCTGAGGCCTGTGTTAAGGCTGAGCACTGGGACAGCTACCAGTCCTTGTCAGTAGTTAAGTGGCGTTTCACTGTGGAGAACTAAGTTGCTCAGGTGCAATCCAGAGGCGGACAGAGAGCCACCAAAAGCCTCTGAAAAACTAATGCACCAACAGAGCTCCAATTGCACTGAATAGAGCTGAGAGCACAGGAGGGATGCTTCTCCTGCAGTAGAGCCTGGGCTCGTGCAACTGACCAATGAGGTAGAAACACAAATCCTAGGCATTTTTCCACCAAAGATGGTGTAAATGGTGCTTTTATGTCTTCCAGGAGTGATGAAGCCACCCTGTGATAATTCCACGGATGGGGAACATTCCTTGCTTTAGGTAACGAGCAATCACCTTTCATCAGCAATAGTGCCTGCTTCAGAAACAGCATGTGGTTTTCACTCAAAAATTCATCACATGAAATGCGCAAGCACTGGAAATAGGTCCCAGAACCCAGCACTGTTCTCCCAGAGCCCCATTAAACGGGCTACAGAATCAGGATCCTTCTGGCTTCGCAGATCATACATCTGGTTTTTGCACAGAGGCCCATCTTCACTAGAGAAGAGTAGAGTCCCATCAAGGGTATAAATGACAGTTGGTAGAAAAGCATTCCTAGAAAATAAGAGTTCCAGCACCTTTCTCAGGCTGATGAAGGCCTTGGTCCTAGACTTGCTTCCTTCCCATGTGGGTTCTAGCCAGCAGGCAATAGGCAAAATGCAGCTGCAGATGCTTCCTCCTCTTCCTTCTGTATCAGGCATGATCCCTCAGACAACACGGGGTTCGTGGTCCAGTTTCTGGCCTGATGCAAATGGAGAAAGGCCATTTTGTTCCACTGATCCACAAAAAGCCTGAGCTACGGCTCCTCAGGCAGCTGCCCTGCTCTGAGGCACAGTGAACCAGGGTGTGGAGGATCCCAAACAGGCCCGTGTTTTGAGGGAGCTTTAGTCACTCAGTGATATGAAACACCCACATCATTTATGGAGGTACCGCCATGTCTCAGCAAGGCAGCTGTAGCGTGTTGTCTGGATAAGGCCAGCTAATGACATGAAAACAAATAAACAGAAACTGGATGTGAATAAATGTAGCATGTAAGAGGGAAATGTAAACATCATTACCGAGCCAGACAAGATTCTAGAATGACATTTCAGAAGTATTAGGAGAAAAGAAAGGTAATTGATTGAAGAGGAGGAACCAACATGTGATAATAGGAATATTGGACACACTGGCCCAAGGATTTCCTTGTTCCTTACTGGGGGCTGCTTTTTTCCATTGTTCTGCTCCATTTATGCTTTCCCCTGCATCAGTGGGAACTTTCCCCACCTCTGCTTCCATATTCTCTCCCATTCTACCCTGTTCCAGCTGCAAGGACACAGACCATTGAAAGTGGAAGGCAGATTTTTGTGCTAGTCACTTCTTCATTCAAATTACTGCTAAGCTCATTGAAAACTGAGGTCTAAATAAAGGTGGAATACAGCCTGAAGAGTTGAATAAAAAATGCCTAATGGCTTCTGCAGGATGTCAATTCACCTGGTTCATGAAGGAAAGATAATTCAATGAATATTCTAACCATTTCAACCCTACGAGAACTTAACTATTTTACATACCTATGCTGCAGAAATCCCCCACTGGATTTCACCCTCTAATTTAGTCTGTAAAATGAAGCCAATACGCATTCTTATCACATAAGCAATAAATAGGAAAAATTCAAAAGACCAGATCTTATGGGATACACATTAGTTCACACAATAAAAGACACAAATCAAACCCAGCAGCTGAAGAGCAGTTGAATGAACGATTATTCTGAGCCTCTAATGAAATGATATTGTGAAAGACATCAGACAGATTGATTAGAGCTCAGCTGACTGACAAAAATGCCCACTCTGTCCACTATTGAATCTACCTAGAACTGCACGTGTGTTTGTGGGCTTTGTTGCAAATTATTTATTGCTGTCTCTTCATAGTGTGCAAAACAGTGTAACCTGTAGAGCTTCAGGCTTTAGACTTCACTGTGAATAGATTTTCAAGGTAGGACTCCTGAAATGACTCATTTTCGGTACATCTGACAGTCATTTCAACTAACACATTTATCAGCATATTTACAGCATGTAGAGGGAAATAAAGATCCTGTTAAAGAACGAAGGAAGATGAATCAAGCCTCTCACTTAGATTAAAAAAGAAGCAAAACTAAATCATTACCACAAGTTAATACTGAAGCTAAAAGCACAGTTAGAATAGAAATGAAGATTGGATGTTTATACCATTAAGGAGTATATTCAGAGAAAAAATAGTCAGTATTAAAAAGAAAGCAAGATCAAGAACTTCTGCTATAAAAATGTTGCTGGTTCCATTTGCTTCAGCAGAACCCTGCCAAGAGCTGTTACTGACAGATCTGACCTGCAGTCTCAGAATCTGCATATTTCAGATATACCTTGAGACCAAGGTTTAGAAAGTGTTCCTGGAGACAAAAGCAAAGTCCTGCATGTGGATTGGAACAATTTCAGGCAAAAGTACAGGCTGAGGTCTGGCTGACTAGGAATCACCCCTGCAGAAAGGGACCTGGGGTGCTGACAGACAGAGCTGAACATGAGCCTGCCAACCAGCCTTACGATTATAAATGCCAACTTGCACAGTGCGCTGCATCAGCCAGGGCACAGCTGACAGTTTGAACAAGCTGATTTCCCCCTCTATTTCTCACTTGTGAAGAGTACATGCCTGGACTACTTTGTTTGGTTTTGGATTTCCCAGTACAAGAAAGTTCCCAACCACCTAAAGCAAGTTCATCAGAGATCCCCTGAGATGGTTAGGGACCAAAGTATGTGATGTACAAGATGAGGATCCAGAAGCTGAGCTTGTTTAGCTGCAAGAAAAGAAAGCTAAGGGGTATGAGGTCAATATTTTCAACTACCTCAAGAAAGCTTAAGAAAGAGAAAGCCAAACTAAGAGCTCACAAACACAGCAGAGCAAATAGAGCAAAAAAGGCACAGCAAATAGAAATTAGAAACACCAATTAGCTGTAAGGGAGGGTGGTCAAACATCACAACAGAGACCCAGAGAGGCTGTGCAGTCTCCATCCTTGGAGACATTCAAAGCAAGACAACAGAAGGTCCCTGAGGGACCTGATCTGACACTGATGCCACCCTGCTTTGGCCCTCTAGGAGTCCCTTTGAATTATATCTCTGTACTATTTTAGAAAAGAATAGAAATGAGGTATAGGGAGAAAAACAGAAATGTCACGGTACAAAAAGAGATTCAAGTATCAAGGAATATATAAGGCAGAGAGAAAAGAGATGCCTAAGTTGAGTATTAAGCCAGACCCACCAGAACCATCATTTGGTTATAATAGGCTTAACGAAGACAAACAATCTCCCTTTGGAAATCAAAGTCCTGCGGGCTTCTTGTAGTGAGGTAAATGCAGACAAGAATAACCTTGAGCTCCAGTCACACTGTACTTATTCATTGCTTATTTAAGTCATAGCAACCTATTGTATATTGCTGCAATTTGTATAGTTAATTATATAGAACTACAGTTACACATTGTGGCTAATTGCAGGAATATACATCCTCTGAAGCCATTAGCAGTCTTACCGCTGACTCATTTGAAGAGTCTAATTTAGCCGGCTGAATTATCTGACTCATCTTAGTAGGTTCATCTCAGCAGGCTCTTTTAATGTTGCCCTTTGGAAGAGCTTGTCTCTGTACAGAGAGCTCGGGGAGACAAACTTAAGGGAGATACCAGTGCTCTGTGAATATTGTCCTTTCTTTCCTCCTTGATAAAGACGGGGATGGTAATAATTGCCTACCTCCACATTTGATGTGTGAATCAGTTGATGTAAGAGCAATTTAACAACAGGAATACTAATACATCTCTTGCATTTGCTGGATAAAATGTATATGTATATGTATAAAAATGTATATGTATAAAAACAGTCTTGTGGAAAAATTGGAAGGATGAGTTGGAAGTATTGCTGACTATTGAAAAGCCAGCTTTTCAACAATATCAGTCAATATGGTGGTTTTAGGGCTGTCTGAATACCCTGGCAAAGAAACAGTGTTTAAAGAGATCCAGTTTATCAGGATTTGCAGAAACAAATGTGAAGATAGGCAAAAAACCCCTAATAAATATTGAACAAAGGAAGCTAATCTGTAGTAAGATGGCTTCAATGAATGAGGGAGTGTGTTGAGTTTTTCTGTAGGTGATTTATGGTCACTGAGTGGTTAAACAGGTACTCAGGGGGGGGTTACGAAGCATCAAAAATATTCGAAGAAGCACATAAAATAAAAATTCTAGAATATATTCAAGGCACAGCAATGTTTGTGTGGTCAAATACAGCTGCTGCAGCTGAGTTATATACTCTATACAATAGTACATTCTATATTCTTACATATATTCTATATATTCTATTCTAGTAAAATAGATCTGTTGCTATACCTTTATGATAAATTAATAGAGCATGAAGATAGACACAAATATTTCATTTCTAGAACAGAATTACCACTTTGAAGAACAAGTGAGAAATACGGAGAAGAAAGACTTACAGATGGGGGGAAAAATATGAGATAACTGGGTCATAGAAGATACGGTTGATGGCGTCAAAGACAGCTGAGGGTGGGGTGGTGGCTGGGAAAAGATCACTAGTCACTTTGGTTAGGGCAGTGCCAGCAGAGCTGGAGGAAGGGGTTAGGAAGGATCTGGGACCTCCAAAGGTTGACTGTAAGCACTGCATTTAACATGTGTAGGGTTGAAAGCAATGTTTTTTGATAAATGGGAACTAAAGCATATTTTTTTTTTTTAAAAAAAGGTGTCACTGAGAGGAGAAGGGACATGAAGGAAGGAATGAGAACAGGATAAAGGGAAACAAGCAATAGGTAGGGGTGGTGACAGTAAATAAAGCAGTAAACAAAGCAGTAGGTGCTGAAGGGAGAGGTACTGAAGGAAGGAGCTGCTACTTATATTTTATCTGGTTTGGAGAGGTATCAGTGAAATCTTTTGTGGAGAGCAAAGTGGAGAAGAGGGCTTAAGAAATTACCTGCCTCCAGGAATGTATGAGATAATTCACATGAATGAACCTCAGTAGACTTCACCGGAGAAGTGAAATGAGGATTAGCAAGAGAAGAATTAAACTTGGAGCTGAAGAAGGAAACTGCTGTGGGAGCCTATTTAAAATACTGCTGGGACAGCTGTGCTGGAGCTCCCTTGCTCTCCAAGACCTCCATGATTGACATTTGGCAGTCCTGTGCTCTTGCAGCACCAAAGACCAGACCCAGCTCTCATGCTGAGGCCACTGGGCTGTTTCTCTCTGTCTGAGGGGACATTAGACTGCACAGTATCATGACTCGTTGCAAGTGTTTCCTTCAGGCTTTCAAAGCACTGGAGTCATGTGGACGTTCAGCAGAGATGGACCTTGTTTTACCTGAAGCCAGGCAAGTTCAGCACAGTCAGGCCAGATGGTTAAAATTATGAATATCCTCCATTTGTCATTCACCCTCAAGCTGTGTTGAATTGCTTCTGGTTGTCTGGACAGCCAGCTTTGCTGGGCATGCTCGAAGGCAGTCAAGCCCGTTTTCATAAGCAGACAATAAAAAATACACCTATACTACACAGAGGAAGACTTGTGTGACTCGGAATGCAGCATCCTAAAGTATGTTTTGCCAGTTTGCCAACTTGCGTGTTGTCTGGCAAAATAAATGTAACTGTCTCCCATTAACTAACTTTATTACAGTCCGTTCTGATCCCTGCAGCCGCTTAGGATCTCAGCACCACAGTTGCCCAACTTCCTAAATTGTACCAGGCGCACACACCAGTGTTTGTCAAGGCAGGACAGCTCTTGCAAAGGCATTGCTGTGCACGGGCTGGAATGGGGTGTTATTCATCTCTTTAAATTAGGTTGTCTCTGCTGGCCGGGTTCCCGTTACAGTCGCTGGAGATTTGGTCAATACAGCCATAAGGCATCAATCTGTTTATTCTAAACTAGA
>JAVJGJ010000037.1:15661466-15674032 GCA_035590215.1 Microhierax caerulescens
CCTGACACAGCTGGTGAGGGAGCCAAGTGGGGAAGGCGACCACTGGACCTGTTGTTTGTGAACAGAGAAGGACTTGTAGGTAATGTGGTGGTTGGAGGCATCTTGGGCACAGCGATCATGAAATAAGTTTTCTATTCTCGAAGAAGTGAGGAGGGAGGATAGCAGGACTGCCACCTTGAACTTCTAGAAGGCAAACTTTGGCCTGTTTAGGAGCCTGGTTGACAGAATCCCTCCGGAGGCAGCCCTGAAGGGCAAAGAAGTCCAGGAAGACTGGTCATTATCAAGAAGAAAATCTTAAAGGAGCAGAGCAGGTCATCCCCATGTGCTAAAAGAGAAGCCTGCAGGGAATAAGACCAGCCTGGCTGAAGAGAGAGCTTTGGCTCTCTCTTGGCTGGAATTTGGAAGGAAAGAGAGTTTATGACCTTTGGAAGAAGGGGCAGGCGACTCTGGAGGACTACAAGGATGTCACTAGGTTACGCAGGGTGAAAATTAGAGTGGCCAAAGCCCAACTAGACAAAGCTGGTGAAAAGTCTAGAGAACAGGTCTTATTAGGAGCAGCTGAGAGAACTGGGGTGGTTTAGTCTGGAGGAGACTCAGGGGGGACCTTTTTGCTCTCTGCAACTACCTGAAAGGAGGTTGCAATGAGCTAGAGGTCAAACTCTTTTCCCAAGTAACAAGCAATAGGATGAGAGGAAATGGCTTCCAGTTGCACCAGAGAAGGTTTATATTGGATATTAGGAAAAATGTCTTTACCAAAAGGGCTTTCAAGCATTGGAATAGGCTGTCCAGGGAGGTGGTGGAGTCACCATCCCTGGAGGTGTTTAAAAGATGTGTAGATGTGGCACTTAGGGACATCATTTAGTGGTGAACTTGGCAGTGTTGGGTTAATGGTTGGACTCAATGGTCTTAAAGGTCTTTTCCAACCTAAACAATTCTATGATTCTTATACCATTCAGGTTTTTGAACTGTCCAGAAAGAACTGTAAAGAGTGTCCAGTCATGGACTCTGATGACCAACAACACGTGGATATAGCAAATAAATAAAGAAGGGAGGACAAGTAACAAGAGAATCATTACATGGGTAATGACAACAACAAATCAAATGCTTAGTCCCACGGCTAGGCAAGATGTCTAGGGGTACTGTAGGCCTTTTCTCAACCAAATCTCTTGCTCAACCACAGTCTACCATTGACTATACCATACTCTAGATGACACTACTGGTTGGCACACCTCTGTGCATGGCAGGTCTCTGTCATATCATTCTAGGGACTTTCTAAAATGGTCATTGCAGGCTGGATAAAGACAGGGAGTTACTGGGAAACAAATCCTGCTGAACTCCACTCTCCTGTGCAAAAATATATATTTTTTTAAAAAATAATAAATTCCTACATCTTCAAATCCTGAAGGCCCTCTTTCCTTGCATACAATAATCTGTTTCTGTTCATTTAATGGCAATCATGGCCAAGGGCTCCAGCTGACAAAAAATTACTTAGCTGCAGCAATAAATAAAGCAGTGCCAACCACTACAGTGGTCTCAAGTCATATAGGCTAAAGATGGTTGCCACACAATGAACAAGCTCTTGTGGTCAGATAGGTCATACACAAATGTATGGAAGATGATACTAGACTACAGGTTTCATCCATCTCTACAGACGGAGTTCAGGATCAAACTTCATGTCAGAATGAGAAGAGCAGGAGGCAGAAATCAAATGAAGTCAGCATTCTTGTGTGTTAAGTACTGAGTCAAGAGCAACACTTTCTTACCTGGCATAGGATAAAAGCACATCAAAGGAATAAGAAATCTAAGCCCAATAAGGACCAGTCTGCACTTGGGGAGCTAACTCTTCCCACAGTTTTGATCCTGGCCTTTCTCTGTGTGGCCAAAAAACACTGCTTCAAAATCTGTGCACTGAATCTTCACAAAGTGAAATCCATACCATAGATTTGTAGGAATGACGAAGGTTTGGCATCAGTGGAACATGGCTCATGAAACTGTGATTCATTTCAAAGTTTGTATGTATTGAAGAGAAACCGATATTCAGCTTCACTGTAAAATATTGGCCTTTCAAAGCTCAGTAGTATGAGAAGTGGCGAAGAGGGTCTGGCTTTTCACAGGGGCCAAAGGCTTCAATTTGTCCAAAGCTGAGCAGACTGCTTAGTGGGAATGACACTTTGAAGAGGAGGTGGTCAGGCAGTGTACAGCCAGGTTAGTTTGGCAGCCATGTGCTGGAAACCTTTTTCGCAGCAAAGGAAAGAAAGGCTGTGATTCTTTCATTTACACCAGTGTAAATAGTGTGGATTGTGCAAGTCAGCAAAGAGAATCCAGTTTAGATGAGAGAAAGAACTAGTCCAGAGAGAGAGAAAATTTGTCATCCTGAAACACTGCTCTGCAGGTGTTTATGCTATTACAGATGTCTTGTACAAAGTCCCTAGCAGCATGTAATTTAAATCCAACCGGGCCTAAGTAAGGACTGTTGTAAGAAACACAACTGCCTTCTTCCTTAGCTCACTGATGTGGTGTGCCCTCACTGCATTCTGTCAGGAGTCCCCGCAGCACTCTAGTAAATGACTGGGGAGTGATGTCTCATGCAAACTCACAAGACAAATTATATTAAAAATTAAAAGTGAAAAAGCAAACAGCTCGACTGGGACTTGAAAGAATAATAGCTGCATGGCGTGCTTTTTACTCACAGCTTAAGTTCTTATGGTTGAATAGCTGTTGGAGATACTAAGGGTTTGATTTGGCAAATCTTGCACACAGAATCCGTGGGAGTTAGGATCACTCTGTCCTAACTGTGCTATTCTTATCCGCTCTTTTCACTGTATTTCTGCTTCCCTCTTACCATTGCAAAACTACAGACATACCAACAGCATCTATGGGCAAGCCCCAGCTGGCATCTTTTCCCCAAGATAGGTACTTACATGACACAAAAACCCGAATGAACGTGCATATGCCCTGAAGCTGGAAATCTTACGCAAGTCCCCATCCATGGCCCATTTCTCTTGAGATAACTCTTTTTTCTGTGCTTTGTACCCATTTCTGCTTGAAGGTTTCCTGTCCTGGGGAACTTACCCTTGGATAGCCATGGCTTTAGTCATCCATTCCTTTGGCCCTGCATAGTTTTCTTATGCTGTGTTTACACTGTGCTAATGACTGTAAAGCTGGGGCCTCTGGTCTCTGCTGCAATACACATCATTAATAATACTGAATTCTGAAACCAGTTGCTAAGAAGCTAGGGATTCCAGTTATGGGTGGTTATATCAGTGAGCCTTCAAGAACTGGCATCAACTGTCCTGCACATTTTTTAAGCATAACTCATCTGCAAAGGTATCCTCAGATATACTAGATACCAGCCTTCCTAAGCCTGCTGCGGGGTGAAACATCCCCCTGTACAGAACCAACCAAACAATCAAATATTGGTATGTCTGATCACCGGGCCTTCAAGAAATGCATGTCCAATAACATTAGCAAAGCCTCCATCCTATCTCATTCCTCTCACTTTATTTGCTATCCTCCATTGAGTTATTCAGCTATGGTGACCAGGGAGGCAGAGCCAAAACCCACCCAGAGCCCTGTCCTGTGCACATAGCAGGGTTGGCGGTGTGCATCTTCTAGCCCATCCCATAATGACCTACCACTGTGATGAAACCTTGCATCTTTGGCCTACTTGGGTTTTGTAAGTGTCATGGTTTAACTGCAGCCGGTAACTAAGTACCACACAGCAGTTCACTCGATGAGATGGGAGGAGAATTGGGGAAAAAAAAAGATAAAACCTGTGGGTTGAGATAAGAACAGTTTAAAAATTGAAATAAAGTAAAACATAAATCTAATAATACTAATAATAATTGTAATGGAAAGGGAGATGACAAAAAAAGAAAGAGAAATAAAACTCAACAAAAATACCCCAACAAAAACCAAGTGATGCACAATGTAACTGCTCACCACCCAGTGACCAGTCCCCAGAAAATCCCTGAGCAGCAACCTAATCCCAACTGCCCTGGCTAACTCCCACCAGTTTATATACTCAGCATGACATCATGGTATGGAATATCCCTCTGGCCAGTGTGGGTCAGCTGTCCTGGCTGTGTCACCTCCCAACATATTGTGCCCCTCCAGCCCTCTTGCTGGCAGGGCCTGAGGAGCTGAAAAGTCCTTGACTTACTACAAACACTACTTAGCAACAACTGAAAACATCGGTGTGTTATCAACATTTATTTTCACCCTAAATCTAAAACACAGCACTGTACCAGCTACTAGGAAGAAAATTAACTCTGTTCCAGCTGAAATCAGGATGGTATCCACCCCTTATTCTATACCATTTATATCATGCCCAGTCCCACACTTCCCAATACACAATCACCTTTCTGGTCTTTTGATATATACACACAGATATCATTCCCTTAGTCTGTGGGCCAACATTATGAAATGATCACTGACTTCATTTAGTTCATGACTTTGGGCTCCATCTGACATAACAGTCTTTCAAAGCAGGAAAGATGGTGTGTGGTGTTGGATTGTTGCATACTGAAGCCAGTTTTGATTCCATTACCACTGTGTTTGTCCAGTTTCATCAAAGTTTATTCTTCATTAATGTGGCAGTCTGAAGGGAGTAGGGTTTAGATCCCCAAATCTGGAGTGGTGGAAACAGGTGCTGCGAGATACCCAATGCAGTGATGGGCACATAGCTACAACAAAGGTGACAACGTAACAGTGTTATGTAGCAATCAGCATCACAAAATTTAATTCATTGGCTATTCTCACTGAAAATCAAATCCCCTTGATGCACATACCAGACTTTCCCATCCTCCTGCATTATTCACCAAGTACACCCAGATCCTTGAGCAAAAGCAATCCCATGGATGGGTTTGCCTTTGCCTGAGGCATGAACAACTCACACTGTTTTCCTCAACATATTTTTTATGTGCACGGCAGGAACTTTATCCCCTTCCACATACATAAAAGTTCTGATTGGGCAGAGCCAGCCGGATTGGCAGTTCCTCTAGTGTTGACTAACGAGGTGGCTTTTGCTAAATGTATATCCCAATGTTTGAAGGTCCCACCACCCATTGCTTTCAGTGTATTCTTTAGCAGTCCATTGTATCATTCGATTTTTCCAGAGGCAGATAGGGATGATAGGGAATGTGATATACCCACTCTGTGCCATGGTCTTTATACCTGGTGCCTATGAGGTTGTTTCAGAAATGAGTCCCATTATCTGACACAAATCTTTCTGGGGTGCCAGGTCACCACAAGACTTGCTTTTCAAGGCCCAGGATCGTGTTCAAGGCAATGGCATGAGGCACAGGCCGTTCTAGCTGTTCAGTGGTTGCTTCCACCACCATTAGCACATGGTCCTTGCCTTGACAGGTCTGTGGAGTGCGATATAGTCAATCTGCCAGGCCACTCCATATTTCTATTTTAGCCATCATCCTCCATACCAACGAGGCTTTAACCGCTTGGCTTGCTTAATTGCAGGTCGTTTCACATTCATGGATATACTGTGCAATGGTGTCCATGGTCAAGTCCACCCCTTGATCACAAGCCCATGTATACATTGCATCTCTTCCTTGATAGCCTGAGGTGCCATAGGCCCTACCAAGCTATAAATAATTCATTCTTATGTTGACAATCCAGACCCATCTGTGCCATTTCAATCTCAGCAGCCTGATCCACCTGATAGTTGTTTTGATGTTCTTTGATGGCTTGACTCTTGGATACATGAGCATCTACATGACATACCTTTGCAACCAGGCCCTCCACCTGGGCAGCAATATCTTGCCACAACGTGGCTGTCCAGATGGGTTTATCTTTGTGCTGCCAGTTGCTCTGCTTCTGTTGCTGCAACCACAAGGCATTTTCCACCATCATGGAGTCAGTATAGAGGTGAAGCATTGGCCATTTTTCTCATTCAGCAATGTCTAAAATCAGTGGGATAGCTTTCACCTCTGCAAACTGACTCAATTCACCTTCTCCTTCAGCAGTTTCTGTGAACAATCTGTTGACCAACTGTGACCAGCAGTTTCTGGCCAATCCATGATCAATTCCAATATTCCTGGATGACTGGGGGTTCATATTTGAGCTCATTGTGTGATCAGTGTGACCCACTTACTTGACACAGCATCAGTTGCATGATGTGTAGAGGAGACCCTCCCTTTGAACATCCAGCTCAGCACCAGCAGTCAGGGTGCCAGAAGGAGCTTCACTTCAGTACAAATAACTTCTGAAGCAGATCAAACCCCTTCATAAGCTGCCAGTATCTCTTTCTCCGCTGGAGTATAGAGTGCCTCAAATCCTCTGTATCCCCAACTCCAAAAGCCTAGGGTTTGAGCTTGGGTCTCCCCTGGTGCTTTCTGCAGAGGTTCCAGGTAGGGCCAATCTCCCCAGCTGCAGTGTACAGCACATTTTTTACATCTTGCCCTGTATGGACTGGCCCAAGGGCTACTGCTTGAAATATGTCCCATTTAATCTGTTCAAAGGCTTGTCACTGCTCAGGGCCCCATTTGAAATCATTCTTCTTCCAGGTCACTTGGTAGTACAGTCAGACTGTAATTTGGAATGTGCATTGTCCAAAAACACAAAATGCCTAAGAAAGCTTGTGTTACTTCCTTACTAGCTGGTGGAGACACAACTGGCATTTTGTTGATCACATCCATTGGGATCTGATGATGCCCCTCTTGCATTTTGCTCCCAAAAACTGGATTTCCTGTGCAGATCCCTTGACCTTACTTTGTTTTATGGCAAAACCGGCTTTTGGAAGGATTCAGAATATTTTCTTCCCTTTCTCAAAATCTTCTTCTGTATTATGCCACACAATGATACCATCATTGTATTGCAGCTGTCCTGGAGCTTCAACCTGCTCCAGTGCAGCCTGGATCAGTCCATGGCAGACTGGGGCAGTAAATTCCAGGTATTTTGGATGCCCCTCCATGTGAAAGCAAACTGTAGCTTGCACTCTGCTTCCAAAGGAATTGAGAAAAACTCATTAACAATATCAGTGGTGACATATCACTTGGCTGCCTTTGACTCCAGTTCATATTGAAGTTCTAGGATGTCCAATACATCAGCACTCAGCAGTGACACAACATTCAGGCCACAATGGTCTACTGTTAGCCTTCACTCTCCATTAGACTTTCACACTGGCCGTATGGGGCTATTAAAGGGTGAGCAGGTTCTGCTGATCACAACTTGGCTCTCCAGTAGACAAATCAGCTTATGAGTGGGAATCAGGCAGTCTCGGTTGTCTACCACCGACAGTAGTAGACTGCCACCAGTCTACTGCTGTGGTAACGATCAGCACCTGTTGTTCTTTGACTTTCAGCAACCCCATAAAGAAGGGTCCTTTGAGAGACCAGGCAAGGTAGACAGCTGCTTAATTTCCTCCATTTCCAAGGCAGCTATACTGAAAGCCCACTGGTACCCTTTTGGGTCCTTGAAATACCCTCTCCCGAAATAGTCTATACCAAGGATGCAGAGCCTCTGGGCAAGTCACAACAGGGTGTTTTTGCCACTCATTCCCAGCCAGGCTAAAATAAGCCTCCAACAGTTAGTTGTTGGATTCCCCTGTCACTCCAGCAATACAAGATGTGTCCTGCCCTTGTGTAGCTTGATGGCATTAGGGTACACTGTGCACTGGTATCTACCAGAGCCTTATACTCTGGTGGGTCTGACATGCCAGGCCATCAGATCCATGTGGTCCAGTAAATTCAATTGTCCCTCTCCTCCACCTGGCTGGAGGCAGGGCTCCTCTAGCCCTGGTCATAGGTTTCTCCACTTACTTCTTGTAAAAATGGATTAGAAACCTTTTCCATAGGATCAGAAGCAAGATCAGCCCTTCCACTCCGTCTGGGAAACTGCCCTCTGGAGACTGGAGCAGCAACCTTCCTGGAAGAACCCCCATTTGTGACTGTTTTTCCTTGCAATTCACATACCTGTGCCTCTAGGGTCAAGGTGGGTTTTCCATCCCACTTCCTCATGCCCCCTGTTCCCACAGGTAAAACCATAGGGTATCCTGTGGTGCATACCCTCCATACCCTCCCTCTTGGCCAAAAGGATGCTTAGTCTTAATAGCTGAGATATGGGTCCATACAGGTGGGGAGTAAGAACTATCTTTATCAAATCGCTAGACCAGTTTCTCCACAGCCAAGACAAAGGAGGAAGAGAGATTGTCTTCATATTCCCAGAGCTGGTGAGCCACTTCATCCACTGTCAGTGCTGCTGCATCTCTCCAGCTCATTACCACCAATGAATTGGCATACAATGGTGCACTCTGTATAAATTTCTGCCACATGGGTTGTATGCACTGGACTTTGTCTAGATCTGTGGATAACTATGTGTTGTTCAGGTCATAATAAATCATCTCTAGCCCTGTTAATTCCTCAGGTACTGGATACCTCTCTGTACTGCAGTCCACTTGCTTGGGCAACATCTTCCTTGGAGGGATACCTTTCCTTAATGCTTGACAGGAGTCGACTCCAGAAGCTGAGGACTTGTGTGCCTCTTCCAATTGTCTTGTCAATACCCCTTTCCTAGAAATCGATCCCAGCTGCTTGACTTCCCTACTTTCTATTTCCAAACTATTAGTCCCGTTATCCCAGCATCAGAACAGCCAGGTGATAATGTGCTCGGGCCTAATTTCACTGTAGGTGTTGGTAGGGGGATAATGTGGTACAAATTAAAGGTTTGAATAGCTGTTCCCTAGGCTCTTCCAACCTGAAAAGCCATTGGAGCTGTGTGTAGCTTTCTGGAAATTAGGCCCATCCTCCTGCCAGTAATGGTTATCCTCATTCCTCAACACTTCTTTCTGGTGTTTGGGGAAAGGAAGAATATTCCAGACCCCCAGTTCCCCTTACTGGGTCCAGCTCCACCCTTCAGGGTCCAGACTGCACGTGCTTGCACTCAGTCAGTGTCAGAACTGTCATCGCCATGAGGAAACTGCACCAGATGGACACTGAGGCCTTGCCCACCGATTTTGCATTCTTGCAAAATACCTCCCCGCACTTAAAACTAGATTATTCTGGCACTTCTTTTATTTAAGGACCAGATCTCAAGACTTTTATCCGTGCTGACAACACATCCTGTGCTACTTTCAGAAGCACAGAAACTGTGCTAGTTTCAGGGGGACTCCTCTGCACTAATGAATGTACCAGTATCTAGCTGAAGTTTTTTACTCTTTAGAAATTGCCTGCAGCAAGGTCCCAACGCTCTGTCCTTCCCATGATCCCGCTTCCTCTGCAGGAGAGAAGCTGTCCTCTGCCCATGGGATCCTGCTGCAACTCCTCCAGCCAAGAACACTTCTGCAAGAGAAGCTGGTCGTGAAAGTCACCTTCTACAATCTTATTGTCACTCGCCACCATGTACCTAAGATTCCTGTCTTGTATGAAATCCAAGGCCCTAATATAACTTTGGGTTAAAGCCATGAAGCATTTTTTTGAACTGGTGACTAAGCATTCATCAGAAAATGAAATGATGTTGGGAGAAAGTGAGTGTAGGATCTACCCTTATCTTAAAATTCAATTAGCAGCACAACCATGATGAACAGCCCTGTGGTTATGTAGATTTAGTAAAGTCATTAAGATCTCAGATTACATGTGGTGCTATTTCCCCTCACTCTCCCTTTTGCTGCCCCCAGCAATCCTGCCTGTTTTCAGCCTATCACAATACAAATGGAAACAAATCACCAGGGGTTAAACAACCTAAATTGGATTACAGTCACACTGTTCAGAAAATAGAGTATTGCTGGTAATTGCATTCCATTGAATAAATATCTCTACATTAGTTTACATCACATTAATATTCTGACAATGATTATTCTCATTGTAATTTGCCTGCCCAAGAATAAGTGTAACACAGAGCTCAGAATCCAAACAATTGATGTGTTGTGAGTGCTGGTATTTGTTTTTAAAGATTTAACAGCATCCTGGTTGGACATTAATAAAATCTTAGATCAAAAAAATCCCAGACCCTTCTTCTCTCAATCTAGCTGAAGAGTTATAAGCCAAATAACTCAAGGCACAAACTTGTTCCTGCTGAAGTCAGTAGGAGTTCTGCTAATCTCTCTTGCTTCAAGACCCTCAAAATTTCTTTTATTTATATCACAGCAGCCTCCTAAATTTGCTGGTTCCAAAATATTTATGGATAGTCTGTGATGGCTATTTTGATATCAGAGAATTCTGGTCCAAAATGGGGCTGGCACAGTTAGGGGTATATCTTACCCTTGATCATTTATCAGATATTTTATTCCAGCTTCTAGATAACTGCTTGTCTTAGTCAGAAGTCTCCATAGCACCATCCCCACCAGCTAGCTTTACTGCAGCCACTGACTGCAGTCTCTGAGCAGTTCAATGAGATGATCATCAACCACTTTGATTTTGTTCAGTGCTCACTGTTCTTCACTTCCTCAGGGACAGAGACAATACCCTGACAGGCAGATAAAAGGATATAAAAGAATAAAGGTAAAAAGCAATTTAGCGAGGCACTTCTCTAAGCTTTATGGGGTCACAGGAGACACATCTCAAGTTTCTCAGTTTCTTTGCTCCTCCAGCTGACTTTGTCTCTGAGACCTCTGAAGCTGCCCAGGGGAGTTTAAGGACCTCCAGATCAGCAGGCTGGCTGTCTAGCAACCAGAAGCATCACCAATGTTCATGGGTCAGCAAGGTCTAGTGTGGAGCTAAGAAGATAAGAGAAGGCAGGGGGAACACTGACAGTTAGATATACGTAAATACCTCTTCATTCCTTGATGTCAGGCTCAAGCAGGGCCACAGTACTACACTGAGCATGTTTCTTGATGAAGCCCAGAGTCCTCCCTTGAAATAAATACCCAGTGGCTGGATATCTTGCACTGGGCATTTGTACTAATTCTCCCTTTCCCTTGCCATAGTACAGTAATTAAAAATGTCCCAGGAGAACTACACCAACTTTTTTTCTCAGTCACTGAAGAGCAGCACAAGCTATAAAAGATGTGGAGATTCAATAATACTGTGCAAATGTCCCAAGTGTCTGTTTCATCCGTCCCATCAGAATGTTCTAGGCATTGGCTTTTCCATGTTTCCAGAAGAATATCTTAGTGATGACAACTCCTTATGGAAGTGCTTTGCATGGAAAAAGTTTTTGGGAAGAGGTGTGACCTTTCCTGCATAAAATAAAAAAAAAAAAACCAAAGACTGTGAGGGCAGAGGAAGAGGGGACTGACATTGAAGAACAGAGGTGAGTATGATGATCAAGACTTGAAATAGCTGCACGTGTAGAAGTATAAAGTTGAGAAACTGGTCATTGTTTACAATCTGAACATAATATTTGAATAAGGCTATCAATAATGGACAGCCACTGGGAGGTAAAACCTACCATAGCTGGCATTTTCCAAAGAATTATGGGACCTTGGAGTCCAATTTCCACCGGCCTCCAGCCTGTAATCTTGTTGATAAATCACTTCCATATGTAGGACTTGATGCTAAACGTTGAGAACAACCCACATTTTACTGCCAGTACCAAGTGCATAAGAAAGGAACAAAACACACTACAAAAATTGTTATGAAACTGGAAACTGGGAGCAGTACAGGGCTGCATGAAGATGAAATGCAGTGAGGAACCCAGTACTTTAGTTCTTTTCCTGGCAGCTGATACCATATACGCCAAAGACAGAAAGTGGCTGTAGGCAGTGGTGACTGTCTGAAAACCAGGTATGGGACGGATTGCCACCCAATTGCTTTCAGCAGTATCTTACTTCTAAGTAACTTACGGTTTTGCTGGTGGAAAATTTGCTTGCAGAAATATTGCTATCTGTTGGTATCATGCGTGATCTGAGAAAGTCAGAGGGGAGAGGGATAGGCAGAGGCCATTACATTAAGCTCCACCTGGGCACAAGGAACACAAGAGCCCTTTTGCACTATAGAAACAGACCGTGGTGTTTGGAATCTGGCAGGCACAGGAAGGACTGGCCGAGAGGACTAAGGTTGGTACACTAATGGCGATGCTGCCAGAGGCATCAGCACCACACCCTGGAACTTTTCAGAATGTGAATATCTATGATTTATTGTGCATTCTCTTTGTACATATATCTTGAGCTCAAGCCAATTTGAAGCTGGGGGAATACTGGTGGATCTGTTCTCCACAGTCATGGTCCTATCTTCTGCCAGGTTTCCAAAGAGATAAAGCAATCCCACAACCTCTGTGAACACCGGCAGAAGACTCCTCTCTTCATTTAAACAAAGGGCTGGACACCCCCTACTGAAGCATTTCCACCAGTTTCTTCTGGTGAAACCTAGCACAAGTCAGCCCAGCAATGATAAAAGCCTCGGCTATGCTTCTCAGAATGAGGGATAATGCAGTACTAATTCATTCTGGTTTTTAAAGGGGAGAGTTAATAACTTCGGTCAGGAATTTACGAAAAATGAACTTAGGGCACTGACCCAAGACACAGCAATTGGGAAGCTGGAGGAGAGATAAACAGAACCTATTACATGGCAGCAGCGTTTAACTACAGCGAGAATGCTGATATCGGACATCTGAGTCTTGGCTCAGTAGCTACAGATGTCATAAAACCACCATGTGCAATTAGACACAATCTGTGA
>JAVJGJ010000037.1:15674132-15684551 GCA_035590215.1 Microhierax caerulescens
ATGTGTATTTCATAATAGGGCCAGAAGTACCACAGCACAGTTACTGACTTCATTCACAAACTACAAGCACGATCATTCCAGGTCACAGATAAGGTCACTGTCCAGCAGCAGCAAAAAAATCTTCTGTTTCCTGAGTTAATTAGTTAGGTTTTATTTTTGCTTATGACATTCACCTTGGGGGGAAAAAAACAACACAGAAATAAAGTGGGGAAAAAATCCTGTTCCAGAAAAGCAAAACCCATAAATCTGCTCATGATGCATTTTTTTCATTAGTGTGCAAAAATAATTCACATTCTAAAATTTTACTGAAACGCAGTAGGTTTTTTTACTATCTGCATTTAAAACAGCCTAAACCCCCAATATGTTAGTGGTCAGTACTGCTTTTCTTTCTTTTCCATACGAGTTACAAATTAAAAAAAAAATTTAGATCTGACACCACCTTCTCCAAAGCCATTATTAAAATCACATGCATAACTGATCCTGCTGGAAGCACAATTTACATGAAGCACCTTCGCTCCACTTGGCTAAAGAAGCAGTAAACCATGTGCTGGTTCCTGCTTCTAAGCCATTTCTAAGAAACAAATACCTTAATCTTAGCAACAACAGGGTTTGGTATTTCCAACCAGAAGCTTTTAACAAAGAAACCTTTCTGGAAAAGTTAAAACCTAAGCAATCAACTTTTCAAAGCCTCTTTTGTGGAATGAATAAGGTTATCTCCAAGAACCCTAGAGGACCCAGACATGCATGGCCACACAGTGACTTCATTCCAGCATGGAAGAGGCCACCCAGTTGCCCTTCCTCGTGAGCGCTTAATACAACAGTACCAAAGAGACCCCATTCCTTGAGAGCCAAGATCTCACAGCCTGGCTTACAAAAGTAGCACCTTCTCACAGTCCTGTTTAGATCTGTAAAGAAGGGAGGCAACCTCTGGCCTTAAGGTATGCATTTAATTGGTATTCGTAAGGTATATCTTCCATAAGACCTGATGCTGCAGTTACTTTAGTACTGTTTTCAGCTTGGGTTTCAGGCTTCAGCCCATCAGTACTAATATATCAGAATTTCTAATGGGGAAGGGAATTCATGAAACCTTTGGCTGGAAGAAGAACATCATTGCTCAAGCCTGTCAGTCCCATCATGGGTCAGTGACAAGGTCCCCTGGGTACCAGTGCAAAGTAACTAAGAGGGTGCTATTCACCATGGACAGAGTGCACACACAGTCCTGTGAAGTACAGACAGCTGGGGGAGAATCTGGGAAGCAGTTTTGTGATTTGCCATCTGTTCAGACGGCCCAGTATATCTGCAAGAATAAAAAAAATTATTTTCTCAAGCATCCATAGCAGAGATATTTCCAGGCAGAAAAGTGTTTCTGCCTTTGAAGTCCAGGAAAATCAGAACTTAATATTTAGGCAAGGAGAGCCTTCAGGGGTTTTATTTCTTCATGGAGTTTCAAATCAAGCAGAAGATTTTATCTAGTTCTTACTGAATCAGACTCCAGGATGGAGTTGAAAGAAGTTGTAAATTGGATTCACTGGATCTAGTAGGCATTATTAATAAGCAGATCTACTGTGTCCTGTGAGAATCACAGAACCATAATTTGAGCTGAAAAAGACCTGCAGAGGTCATCTTATCCAACACTGTGCAAAGCAGGTCTAGTACAAATTGGATTTAGTTTATTAGAAAAAATTAAGGACATTCCAGGTAAAAAATGGGAATCTGCATCTTCCTTAGAAGAGTGTCTTTATATGGCTCATTCAAACACAAAAGCTGCATTGCAAAATAGTTTTGCATTGAAATCACTTTGAATTTGAGGCAGTGGAGATTTAAGCTGATTGTTGCAGACACTTACTACAGTAAGTGTTTTTGTCCTTTGGCATGATGTCCTTGCTGCCTTCCAAAAAAATAGAGTGTTCATATTTTCCCCTACAGATGATTTATCTTTACCCACAGCTTTGCTCATGCTGTTATCTCCTTCACGTGGAAGCATCAAACACTTAAATCAGAGCAAGAGAACACCATGCTGCACAGAAAGAGCCAAGAAAAGGGATTTGGTGTGGAGCTGACAACTTTAACTTATACAGGGACTGTCTGAAATTAAGTGCTGCCTGGAAGCATGAGCATCAAACCCAGTCTTCAGCTGGTATCACATGTGAGGATGGAAAGCATCATCAAACTGCCCTGAGTGCTGCTGAGTTGAGAGGAGCCAGCAAACTGGAATGGCCAAGGGGCTTCCCTGCAGCAGCTGATGTGATCAGTCAGACTCCAGCCTAGCAGACTGACCAGGGAAGGAAAGATGGGAGGGAGGGAAAGGGGGAAAAAAGAGAGGCTATGAAATAGCAATGAACAGCACATTGCTCACTCTGTCCTCTTTCCCCAGTTGAATCAACCCACATAACCAGGCAGGAGAACATCTGTCTCCAGAAAGGCAAACACACACGGCTGTCTGTTCTAACAGGTATTAAAGTCATTATTATGAGCACACACATCATTATCCAGAGAGCACTTTATAAATCCAACCCAGCAGTGCCATCCAGCAGGCCAGAAGCCTCCTTGACAGTACATTCTATTAGGAATATGATTTTCATCTAACTAGTTCACAGGACTGAAGGAATAACTATCTGCTCCTTGCTCTTCTCCCACAGGCACTAACAGAAAGGGCTTAGTGGAAGACAAGGATAATATCGATGCTTTCTTAAACAAGAAGTACACTGGCATCTCCTCATGCTCATGTGCCTTCTGCAAATGGGCAGCAATTGTTTAACACAGCAGCCACCATATCTGTGATTTGCCTACAAAGCTGAGCAGGCTGTCTCAAGGCGTGCATTTAACCAAGGTAGAAAATGGTCCTTGGCTTCAGGCAGTAATGAACTAATCCATGGGAGTGACTTCAGCCTGTCTAGGCTCAGTGGGTCCCCTGCAGCCTCCGAGGTCTCAGCAGCATCATTAGTGAGTTATGGGAGAGGGATGCTTGCAGCCAACCAAAAATCACCTTCATGGAAGGTGCCTGCACACATGCTGCAGGTAGTTTGCTGCACGTCATTTCCAGAGGCAGGCCCAGGTAAGGAGTGAAGGACCTCCCTGAGCACTGTGGACATCAGCAGGCTGATTCAAATTCAGACACTCCTACTATCTGGAAAAACATAGCACTTACCTAGTGATTTTCCTCTCTGTCTCCATGGGCCTTATTAGCAGGCACTCTGAGCATCTCAGGACCTTAATGAGTTTATTTATCTTTGCAGCATTTCAGTGCAACAGGCAGGAGTAGCTTCTATTCACAAATGGAGATGACAGACCTGAAAGCATATATACTCACATTTCATTTCTTTAGAAGTTCAAATTCATTGCTAAAGCACCCTCGGTGTTCTCAAGGGTGTCATACTGCTCTGACCAAACCTTGCTGGTGCCTCAGTCTGCTGGGTGGTGTGTGCAAAGCTGCCTCAGACTGATGTAACCTCCAGCCCATGAGCTTCTTCAAGCCCTGCCTCAACGCTAACACCCCAGAGCAGATCCTTCAGCTGCCTGTTCCCTCCTTGTCTTGCTCAGCAAATCTCCATCCCATAGGCATACCCATAATAGACCTGGAAAAGATACAGGTTCACTCTGTGAATCCATCTGTGGTGGGGGCTGTGGGTGATAAGAAATGTGGCATGAGGCTTGTGAGAGCCCCACATGGAGGGTAAGCTGTGCACCATTCCCTTTCCACCCTACATCCACACACCACGAACCAGGTTAGCCCAAGACATTCCCCGGTGCAGGTGGCTGTGTACAAACCCCACAGCTGCTCCCCCTGTGGCACTGCAGCCTCAGCAATTGAGACCCCTGCTCTGTTGGATTTAGAACAGGTCCAGCAGAAAGCCCTGAACATACCCTTCACGCGTGGTTTGAGGCTTTATATCTCTGTTGGCTTTCCACTGGCTGGGGAAGAAAAACATTAACTTGTTTCCCAGTATAACGGGTGAATGACAAGGTGGATTAGCTGCCCACCACCTGCTCTTCTACTCTGCCATGGACCTGCGGAGATGGATGTGCAGAGCGGCTGTGGCCAGTACTTACGAGTCCAATCAGCAAGCACTTAAAGGTGAGAGAAAGACAGCAGACCCCATCGATCTCCAGCTGTGCAACCACTTTGTAGATGGCCATCGTGTTCTGACATGATCAGCCTCGTATTCCGGCACAAACACTGTGAGCCACTTTGCCTGCTGGTTCCTCTGTTCCTCCCCATTTCAAATGGGAGCATGAGACAACAGTCATCGAATCACAGAATCATAGAATGGTTTTGGTTGGAAGGGACCTTAAAGATCATCTTGTTCCAACCCCCCTGCCACGGGCAGGGACATCTTCCACCAGACCAGGTTCCCCAAAGCCCCATCCAGCCTGGCCCTGAACACTGCCAGGGATGGGGCATCCACAACTTCTCTGGGTAACCTTGTAGTCACTTCATAGATTTTCTGGAGTGATACATTTACCTCACACCACTTTTAATAATTAAATGTTTTATTAGCAGCATGGCAATCACCAAATAAGACTCCCTCCCTCTACTAGTGGCTTCTGCTTAGGTAATGCATACCAGCAGCAATCATCATGAGCTTCTCCACTGAACAAAGCAGTCCCACCCTTTCCTGGCTGCATACAAAAGGACCCACTGTGCTACCAAGGCAGCCAGCAGCCCAGTGACTTGCTAAAAGACACATTAAAGGAGGAGCTTCTGGGGGAGAAGCTCAACACAAGAGAAAGATAAGAGATGCAAGGGACTAGTAGTTCTCATGTGGAAAGATGCATGTGCTGTACCTCCTTCCTTGTTAAGTTATGTTTGAAATACAGTTGCTATTTTCTGGGGAAAAAAACCAAACCAGAATGCATTTTAATTAAGCTTTGCCTGCTGCTCTCATCGGTTTGATAGCAATTCCTAAGAATCCAGGCCTCTACTGACATGAATTGCTTAATTTTCATTTGCTGGAATGTGCCTATTAAAATCTCACAGTGGAAGAGCTTCTTCTGAGATACGGCTGGGATGCCTCAGTCAAAAGCACTGTGGCTTTGGCAATCTCGGCAATTTATTTTGCCATGGATCACATTTAGTCACAAATTACAATGCTGAAAGTAGTTAACAGAGCTGTAAGCTTCCAGTGAGAGTTTCAGAAAAAACAGGTTGCTGATATGATAAACGTGGTACTTAGAATTTCTGTGTTCTTTTCTCAAGATGTGGCTCTCTCTCTGATCTGCAGTACACCTCACTTCCAGGTCCTGAATATATGATAGGCCATGCCACACCATATGGAATACTGGTTATGGAATACCAAAAGTGTTATGTTTAGAAGCTCATAGTCGTTAGTCTCTTGTTGGTGTCATCAAAGGCTCATAGACTAAATGCAGATAGAACCTTCCTGACACGAGAGGGTCATTATATCTCTCATGCCAAATATTATGAATCTCAGGTTTTAGAAATACCAAGATTCTCACTATATTTGTCAACATTTTGAGGTGTATAAATTTTCTGGTTATCTGAATTCCCAATATTTATCCTGAAGATACAAGCAGAACCAGCAAGTAGTGATGGCTCCATGATTATTTCACACATAAACCCAAACCCAAGTCACAAAGTAGCTGTCTCCCTGCCTAGGTCACTTCATGAGGCCTGGTCCAACAGAGGTATCAGTATGGCTCACAACACAGCAGAACACAACAGAAATCAAGAGGAGCTGATATCTAATAGCATCTGGGTTACACCAGTCGTGCAGGATATGTGAGACCCGGAGGCCCAATCTCCTCCTGAGCAGACATGAACAAAACTTTTCTATGAGCACATCCTAAAAGCAAAACTTTCAGATTTTTCTGGTGGGTCTGTCTGAATGACTCCTGATGAAGATATTGCATGATTGTGAGACATCTGAATATTCATTAGAGAGGACCTCAAAGCACTCTCATCTCCTTCCTGCATCTGATCTAAGAGCCGTTGTCATTCTTTTTTTTTTTTCCAAATGACTGAATGGGTATTTAATGAGCCCATACAAAGCTGAACAGTTTCAGTGGGACAGAGGGAGCACAAGTTGCTCAAAAATAGCCTACAGTCTAGTGGGTTTCAGTACTCTCCTGGGAGATATTGGTTCAAGTTCCTTCAGCGAGATGAGAGACTTCAACCTTGGTCTTTCATACACCAAGGAAGCAATCTGAAATATTAATGCTTTTTATTAACTGACGTGGCACCATTTCCTCTTGTGTGTGAGAAACAGCCAACCTCATTAAAGCACTTAACCTTGGGAGCATATTAGGCTGTGTAACATGAGTGAAAGGAACTACCATATTCCAACAGCTGTCAGGATGCTAACTCTCTGTCCTATTCCCCACCAGCTACCCCAGGCATGCCAGCTTTGATGAACGTCATTTTAGGTGGCACTCCTGACTTCACAGGGACTGGTGCCTGTCTCAGAGATGCAGCTTCTATTGGAGGACAAAGAAGCAACAGACAAAATGTTACAATTCTGAATCCAAATTTCCTTGGTGGACTTAGCCTTGGCTGTCATGGAAGGACACAGTCTGCCAAGGAGCATTCAGGCCACACACCTCCCTTAATTAAGGACATTGTCGCTTTCTACAGAACTCCATGGAAGAATTTGCATGGACTTCACTAGGAAGTGGTTTATTTCTCCGGTGCCCCTAATTCCACCATAGTGTTGAAGCGCTCTACTTTGCTAGGTCTATGATGTAGAGTGCTTACATCCCTAATGGAGCACAGCTTATCTCAGTTCTCATAAAACTCTACTGAAGAAAGAAATGGAAGCTATTAAATAATTCAGGGGTGTCATAGCCATCAGCTGGCTGAATAGCAGTGAAACACAATGTGCTTACCAAACATGACACTAAACTTTGTCTTACTCAGACATTGCTTTCTAAGAAAAAATATAAATATATAACAACAAGACATTTCTTCTCATCCTGGATGTCTCTTAATAACAATAGGAACAGAGCATTTCACATCCAAGTAAGGATGAATTGTGATTTCAAATCAACATCACCTTTTTAATCTCTGGATGAAAGATGTATGTAAGATTAAGGACAAGAGCACTGGAGCAAAAAGATGTTACAGTATTGGGGCAACAAAGTAAGTTTGACACCTAATTCTTAAATTGGGTTTAAAATTCAGTTTAAAGCAACCAGAGCCAGCACTACAAAGTTCCCTGGATCATATCAGCTACATAGTCAGATAGAACTAATAAACACACCTGCTCCATAGGTGGTCCACAGTCTCTAAGTCAAGAGATACAATCCCCTCTTGCTCTGTGTACATAGTGGGACTACACAGTCAAGCAGTTTTGGGTTTCCAGAAGGCTCTGCAACATGGTGTTTTTGGCCTTGAAAGGGAAATTACCATTCAGAGTGTGCGTTATGGGCAATCAAAGTTTCAAGCATCTCAAATATCCTACGAGCCATGTTGTAACCCACTAGAATAGTATCTTTATGATGTGAAACTGCTGATATGTGTTGCTGCACTCAACAATAGATTGAGAGCATATGGACCTGAAAACTCAGCTGTGAAAGTGTTGGGAGGGCTGTGTAGAGCAGAGGGAGCCAGGCCTCATGTAGATTTACCCCTGCTTCCTCGCTGTCTTTGTTGGGACTCTGATGGGGGCATTGCCTGGAGTGAAGGAGCCTCACAACCACACCTGGGTTTTGTCTGGGGTGGAGTTTTCACTCCAAAAGAGAATCGACAGGGAACAAATACTTGTGCAATCTGGATGAGCAAGTGACTGGGACCTGGGAGTGACCCCAGGGAGGTACTGTATTTAATAGTGTGGGCATCCTTGTTGACTTTTGCAAGCGTTCAAGCCCAGCTGTAACTGTGGTATCTGTAGCGTTCCCTCTGTGACATGTGCACAGACCTAATAACTCAAAACTGGATAAAAAATGTCAGCACACCCAGCAAGGAGTCACCTAATTGAGGAGCCTCTTATAGCAAGGTCTGAGGTGTGTCTTCAACTGTCCTGCTGCAGTGTGAGCTCCCAGCTCAGCACCCGCACAACCAGTCCTCTGGTCACTCCATACCCACAGACTGGATTATCTTTAGCAGATAAGCACCAAAGTCTTTTTTTATTTTATTTTTTTTTTAGGGAAAAAAAAAAAAGCTATGCAAGAGGTCAATGCTCTCCCTAAAAGCATAGTCACTGATACAGCATGTCACTGCCACCAGCCCCCACCATTCCTTGTGCCTGTGGAGTTCTGCTGCTTTGAGGCTTAGAGGTTAAGCACACAGAAGTTTTAAGCATCATCATTTTAGGCAGCAGCCCAGGTGATATATACGCACCATAAATCCTTCGTGGGTTTTCCACCCAATGCCTTATGTGCAGTATGCCATTATGTACGTGTTTTAAGAGACAAAAACACTCACCAATGGTTTCTGATCCTAGAAAGCAGCAGATTGATCAGAGCATGTGGATTCTGAGGAGCAGCCATTGAAAGGAAACTCAAAGAGATCAAAGAGATCAAAGCAGCTGACAAGGTGCAGAAAATTAAGCACTGGGGTGAGTTAAAGCAGACAGGAAAAAATGAGAGAACAAGATAGAGAGCTGCAAATATGTGTGGATGTGCACGCACACACAAGTGACTCCTCTGGGCAATAGTCAGTATCCACACTTCCACAGACCCAACTTTCCATACGTTGCAACAGATTCAAAAGAAAACTTGGCTTTCAACACAGGGCTGCCAAACCATTTTAGCCAAGAAATAAATATAACTGCTCCAAAGATATTAAGGTATGGCATTGAGACACAGCTTCCAGTACAAATGGGAGAACATTACAAGGTCACTTCTATGTCCAGTCTAGCTCCTCCTTTTAGGATATTCTCACCTTTACACATGCCCGTCCTTAATTGCTGAAACAATTTCACCAAGCTTTGACTGTGAAGCAGGGCTGTCTTTTGTCCAACAGCAGCTATAGAGGAGAGGAACGGTAGAGTGAAACAGGCAGTGCTGAAAAACGTCATCTACATTTAACACATTTTGGAGGTTTGCTCAACTAGCCTTGGTCCAGTCCTGCAGCTGCAGTACATCTAGTTTGGCTGAATGTGAGAGGAATGTGTCTGCGCTGTTTGAAACTGCATCAGGATGCAAACCGAAGTGTGTGTGTGCACATTGGGGGTGGGTGTTTGGGAGATTAATTTCAAAAGCACACCCCTGCTGTCGTTTTCAGTTCTCTAAAACACTCCCATAGACACAGTCACCAGGTGAATTCAAAACAAAAAGGTCCTGATCCAGCTGCCTGTCACCTGCTCCAATTGCCTGCAACTGCTTCACCATCCCAAGCAGAGCAGGGCACGCATCTCGGCCCCAGCGGCAGCAGTTCTCCCCACCCCAAAGGGCAGGTTTGTATTCGAAACCAGAGAGGCGTATGATGTGATGGAAACGGCATTCTCTGATTCCGTGGTCAGTGCCCAGCACCCCGGTAACACTGTATTTGTTCCTTCAGTTGCCGCTGTTAAGTGAATCCTCAAAACAGCAGCGTGTGGTTGGGTTTATAAATTACAAGACAACAGACAATGGGAATGAATATATGAGACAAAATTAAAGACATTACTCCTAGCTCCCATAAATTATCTCTCTAGTCTGTTCTAACAGCATGAACTTACCAGTGCATGCTAAAATAGGACGAATAATAAACCCACCTAGCAGACTAACTAGACATTAATGAAAAAGCAAAATATTGGTTTGCGTTCTCCAAAACAAAGAAAAATATTCCCACCAGTTTTGATAATGCCTTTCCAGGGGGAAAAATCATAATCTTTTATATTGAAAAAGAGAACGATCTCTTAGAGTAGGAAAGAAAAGAAATTAATAAAAGTAATTACACGCTCCGCTCATGGAGGAACCGAAGGCACTAAGTCAACCCGGGAGAGCCGGGCTCTTTGATTTTGTTCGTTTTACAACTTCCCTGTTATTGTTGGCGGCCCCGGGGAGGCACCTCCCGGCGCCCCCGCGGGGAAGGGGCTGCGCGGAGAAGGGGCTGCGCGGAGAAGGGGCTGCGCGGAGAGCGCTTGCCGGCGGGCAGCTGCGCGCCCCTCCGCGCCCCGGGGCTGCAGCAGGGTGATTCCCACGGCCCGCACCGGGGCTTTGCACCGTCTCTCGGTGCTATCCCGGGCAAACTCCGTCTCCCAGCTACTCCCCCCTGACCGAACTGGCGGGTTGGGCTGTCTTATGCCACCGTTCCCTTAAAGGGGCCGCGTGTGAGCGAGTTTGTGCGTGAGCGTGTTGCACGCCCGCTCCCGCTGCCGGGCGCCGCGAAGAGCGTTGCAGCCGCGGCGCCGAGAGCCCCGCCGGCCGACCTACGCCGGCAATCAGCCTCGGCGGGGAGCAAAGCGCTTGGCATGTAGGAGAGAGGAGAGGGACAAAGGTGCGGGGAGGAGGTAAGGGCGGGGTGGAGGCGACGGGGGG
>JAVJGJ010000037.1:15685008-15696069 GCA_035590215.1 Microhierax caerulescens
GGACCTCCAGCCCTCCCTCGGCGTTTGCGGCCCCCCCTTTAACAGGTGGCTCAGTGCCTGCCCGCTCTCCGGCGCCTCCGGCGCCTTCTTCCTGCTCCTCCTCTTTTCTGGCGCCTAACAAACAGGTGGTGGTGCCGCCTCGCCTCCCTCCGTGCAGGTAGGGGAGTCCGTACCCCGCTGTGGCCGCCGCTGCCCCTCTCCCCGGGGTGCCTGCAGCCCCGGGGGGGGGCTCTCCGGGGGCTGTGTTGCGGCGGGGAGAAGTGGGGGGCGGGGCGGAGCGTGCGGTGCCAGACCGGCAGCCGCTCACCCCCTGCCAGCCTTCACGGCCCCGCGGTGCGTGTGTCTGTCGTTGCAGCGGGCATGGGGAACCAGGTGGAGAAGCTGACCCATCTGAACTACAAGGAAGTTCCTACGGCCGACCCGACAGGTATGGACAGAGATGAAGGGCCCAGGATCGGGGTCTCCTACATCTTTTCGAACGATGATGACGAGCTGGAGCAGCAGCAGGATTCGGTGCATGACCTGGGGGGTGAGCACCCTGCCCTGCAGCCCTACGACCCCCAGCTGCACGAGGTGGAGTGCTCAGTCTATTACCGGGATGAGTGTATTTACCAGAAGAGCTTTTCTGAGGAGGATGCGCTGCCAGAGGAGGGTGATGAAGGAGGCGGGGGGCATCTGAGCACCTACACCCCGGAGAACCTGCTGAATAGGTGCAAACCGGGTGACCTGGTGGAGTTTGTGTGCCAGGCCCAGTATCCACACTGGGTGGTCTATGTCGGGGATTTTCAAGTTGTGCACCTACATAGGCTGGAGGTGGTGAACAGCTTCCTCACCGATGCCAGCCAGGGCAGACGGGGCCGCATTGCTAACCAGCTCTACCGCTACAAACCCCTCAGTCCGGCCGTGGTGGTGCGCAATGCCCTGGAGCAGGTGGGTTGCAAGGACCGGGACTTGAGCTGGAGAAACTCTGAGTGTTTCGCTGCCTGGTGCCGGTATGGCAAGCGGGAGTTTAAAATCGGCGGGGAGCTGCGCATAGGCAAGCAGCCCTACCGATTGCAGATCCGGCTGGGTGACAAGCGCAGCCACACGCTGGAGTTTCAGAGCCTGGAGGATCTGATTATGGAGAAGAGGAGAAATGACCAAATTGGTAGGGCTGCTGTGATCCAGGAGCTCTCCAGCCACCTGCAGGCTGCAGAAGAGGAGGAAGAGGAGGAGGATGACCATCATCATCATCCAGGTGCTCAGACTGTTGTGGAGTAGCAGCCTCAGCACCACCATGCTGCTTAGCCTGGGTGATGAGGATTAAAGCTGAAGGCTGCGAAATTGAGCTGTTATAAGCCCTTTGGGCCACTTCGGTGAAGCTTCATTCCAATCACATGTGAAAGGAAGGGGGAAAGCTGATTAAGTGTCTGTGCTTCAGTGCTTAACTCCTTCAGTGCTCAACTCCTTCAGTGCTTGATGGTAAAACCCCTGACTTATTTGTAGAGGATAAAACTCAGGGCAATTCTACCCCTCTCCACTTCTTTCCCTGCCTCGCTGCATAGCCTTTCCCTCAACCATCTGCCAGTAGGCCTGACCCTATAAGATGCTAAATGCCTTTGACATCTATTTATCCAGAAGTTAAGAGTATTTAATACTATTAAGAAAGAGCCAACAACTTTCAGGACATGGCCACGTAGCTCTGAGTTCATGACTAGTTGGTAGCTGAGAAGCATGAAGATACTCTTTTCCCTTCTCTGCCCCCGTTTCTCTTCAGTTGTGGCTTCTGTTGGTATTACAAGCTGCTTGCTTGCCCGGTGCAAGGCTTTGTGGGTTGGTAGCCAGCCCCACAAGAAGGTGTAAAGGGGAAATCTCCACTAATTTTAATAAGATGGGGTTGATGTGCCTGGTGCCACCCTAATTGATAGGAACTTGCACGTGGGCTGGGGGACCTCGTCCTTTGCTATCGGTGTGTGGTTCTGAGAACACAAGATGTTTCTGTTGCCGACAGGTCCCAGAGAAGGAGGAAGTTTGCAACCCTAATTAAGGAGTCTGCACACTGATGCGTGCTGGGCCCCTTACAGGCAGATCCTGAGCTATGCCAGCGCTCGTTACAGGCTGCCTGGCTTCTCCTAAAGCAAATGGCAGAGCTCCTGGTTAAGTCTGTGGTACGCAGTGAGGCAGTTTGGAAGGAGGTTGTTCATATGCAAGAGTATCTCTTGAGTAAGCTGTCCCTCGAGAGGGTGGCCTCTAGGCTGGGCGCTCCTGGTGTGAGCGTGTCACAGGTTCTGCACCACAGTAAACACAGCTGTGACTAGGAAGGGATGGGAAGGAGCTGAGGCTGGAAGGCATCGCAGGCTGGGGGTTCTGGGTGGTGGTTTTGGTTTTTTTTTTCTTTCCTTACCGCAAAGCAATTTCCTCTTCATTAGGGATTTCATGTCTCCTTTTTTGCTGATTTTTATGGTATGCAGCTGAGCTATAGCATTAGAGAAACGGAGAGGACATGCCTCCAAAGTTGTGCAATTCACTTATTAAACAGGAGGGGAGGGGGAGTGCGGTGCTGCCTGCCTTGAATATTCCCTGAACTTGTTTTCAGCTGTTGAACTGGTCTCCCACACAGGCAGCACTGTCAGATCTTTGTCCTGGGATCTGAAGTGTGTAAGCAGACACGGATTTGGAGGCAGTTTCTAATGCAAAATTCCTTCCTCTTGGAAGGACAATAGTGACGAGATGAACTTGAAGATAAGCTCGAGTTCATTTAAATAATGGAAACTAACAGTGTGGTGTAAACTTGAACCATAGTCAATGCAGTCTTCCCCGCAGCTGTTTACAGTTACACCCCAAACAGCAAAGTACTCCATGTCCTTTCCACCCCCGAGACGGGAGCAAAGTTTGCCTTTTTAAGAATAGGTAGGTACCAGCTTTTGATTAGTTATGACTACACAAAGCATCGTTGCCAATGGGATCCAAATAAGTTGTGGTGGTGTGTTTTCTGCCTAAAATATGCAAGCTAGGAAATAAGCTGTGAAAGACTACTTCATCCTCACTTCAGGAGGGAAAATAATTTTTATCGTTATGCAAATACACCATATACTGTTTGCTTAATGACTCCCATGCTCTCATTTTGGGCTGTGAAATACCCAGGCCAAATGAAGGGTTTAATACCAAGCTCCCTTAGAATGCTATAGCTCAGGTGTCTGCACTATGTGGGGTTTTATGGTGGTTTTTTTTTTCCCTCAATATGCAATTGAGTTATACTCAAGTTACTGTGGTTGTCAAGATGTGCAGCCTTGCTTTGATAGCATAACTACCCATATCTAACTGTAATAGGGTTAATATGTGAATGTCTGCACACATGTTTTATACAACTACTAGTAACACCTAAAAGCTGAAATTATCACTGAAATAGTCCAAAAAAGAGTGAAAGAGAGTCTCTCCGTTGTACTGGCTGATAATGAGACAACTGAGATTATCTAGACCATGAGTAAATGTCTGGCTGTGGTTTCTTTCGTACTGAAACCTTGTACATAGCAAAGTTTATTTCACTGTGTAATATAGGTATGTAAAATAATATTTTCTTACAGATATTTTTGAAAGTTAAAAAAATTTAATCACTTCATAACGTCACATTTGAAAGTAAGTTGTTATGCACATTATTTTCCAGTCCTCTGAATGGGTTTATTTTTCATTGGTGATCTAAAGTATATTCTAGGTCATAAAGTATAGAAACTGCTATAAATGTCAAATATTATGTACCTACAGGGTACTAAACAGTAAACTAGTTGTGAAAGTATTTTTCCCTTGTGTCTGAAACATCAGAACTATGACACTTAGCCATTTCTGTCCTTCTGAGATACCCTGCCTGGTCTGGGCTTTGTTTTCTGTTCTTTTCCACATTTTTTGTTAAACAAAAAGGACCAAATCTGCTTGGGAATGGAGAGCAAAGCCGCTTTGACCAACTGAAGTCGTGTCTTGTGCTGATCTTTGTGCTTCCCTGTACTAGTCATGCCTTTTGGGATAAATTCCCACACAGGCAGAGGGCCTTAGCAGAGAATCTGAGAGCTTGCGCTGCCTTGCTGGGACTGAGAGTGAAGGTGGGGAGCTTGCCTCACAGCAGAGCAGAGCCTGGCATGCGTTATGCTGTGTTAGAAAATGTATATGCCTCTCTGACACCTGGGATACAGGTGTTCAGAATTTAAAACATAGATATTTGGAATCTTGAAATTTCTCTGCAAACTATGTTTGGGGGTTTATTCTGTCTCCTGGCATTCTGTTATGTGTAAAAGTAGAAGGGGGGGTGGGCAGGAAGCCTGGATTTTTTGTATTTGGTCTGGAGGAGGGCTGCCTCTACATAGGGATTTCTTGTTCCAGCAGATAAAGATGCAGCTGTGAATCTTTAACAGGCAGGTCCTTTTTCCCTGCCTGTTGATTAGGCAGTGTTATTTAATAGGTGCTACTAAACACCGCCGCAAATATTTCTAAGCAGTCTGGTTATAAAGCCATGACCTGTAATGAGCTGGATGTGAGAACAGGAGTTGCTGTAGAAGCATATCACAACGACTTAGTTTCTTGTCTTTGCTTTACTTTACTCGGTTACTGTCTGCAGACTAGGCTGGGATTTCTACAGCTTAATTTTAAAGAAAAAAGATCTCCCAGGAAAACAGACTTCTTTGTGTGTCTACTTCAAGACTTTTGTGTAGATCACAAAAGAGAGAGAGTAAGAATAGATAAAAGTGCTCTTCTTTGCAGCTGCATCTTTAACATATAAAAATTCAAGTGTGATCCTTCTGCAGAACTTCTGGTTCAGCAAAGGTCCTAAGCCTATACTGAAGTTTGAAGTTGTGAGCAGACCCTACCTTAAGCCACTTGAAAATCACTAAGACTATTCACGTGCTGGAAGTTAAGTGTATATTTGCATTTCTTTGTGAATAAGAGCCTGGAATTTCAATCTGAGGTCTCTGGTGGGAGCCTGGTGAGGTTGCATAATCGCTGGGGGAGAACAAGTAGTGCTGTGAAAGTTGTTTCTCAAAGGGCCTCTTGTCCAAACAGAGATCATGGAATCCAGCCCAAACTTTGGCCTCAGTTTCCCTCTGGAAATCCAGGAGCTGCACTGATTCAGTGAGCGGTGTATTACACAGCAGCTGTAAACTAAGCTGATGACTGTGCTGCAGGCTGGTATCTTTGTCTTGCCATGCTTGAACTTCCCCTTGCATTCTTAACATCTAAGGTTAATATAATTTGTTTTAAAAGCCCTTTGATTGTGCAAACACTTTATCATCTATATGAATTTACTCATTTGGACATACCTACCACTACTGATAGGGTGACTGCTGTGAATATCATTATGCACATGTTAAGGCTGGCAAGACTGAGCCCCAGATGTGCAGATGTAGCTCCAGCTAGGAAATGTAGATAAGCGCTCTTATTTCCCTGGAGTATTGGCGTGTTTGATGCAAATAATGTCTTGGAAAAGGCTTTATAGTGAAATCGACAATTAGCCCTTGATTAAGTAATTTTAAAAATACAATTTAGACATTTGCCTTCCGTGGCAGTGAACAAGGACATAAACTCAAGACTATTTCAAGTTATCCCTGATTCTGCATGAATGCAAAGTATTGATTACAGCAACTCTCTAGAGCTCACTTGGCCAATGTAGTAGGCAGCTCTAGGCTAGGCAGGGAAGATACCCCAAAGCTAATTGAAAAACTATATTTTATTACTTGGAAAACTATATTCTTAAGACTGAAGGATCCTAGACTATGGAAGTAAACTTTCAACTGTTTTTTATAAATGAAACCTTAGGCAAACTTCTTAAGTTTTGTCATTTAAATTCCATATTCCACACTCAGTACTAAAATAAGAAATATTATGTGATGAATAAATTTCAGATTTTGAATGTAATGGTGGTTTTCTTTTTCTCTTTTCCTTTGGTTAAGTTTTACCAAAGGTCTGTCCTTGGGTGTGTGAAGTGTGTTGTCAAGTGGTTTCTCACCTGTGCTTTTCTGACAATTAACAGCACCAACCACAATTCTAACAGCTATGTAGGAACAAATATTTTCTTGAAAGCAAAATTTTAATTTTATATAACAGATCAGAGACTAGTAACTAAGTAGAGGTAGGGGATACATTGTTTCCAACAGCAGTTTCTATTTGTAAGGAATCTACTTTTCATTGAGTATGTGTTGACTACTCTTATAATCAATGTGCAGTGATAAGGCCAGGTGTATTGTATAATGGGCTTAGACTTTCACATTAGATTTTCTTTTTAAACTGTGGATAGAAAGAAATCAGGATGACTTCAAACACCGGTGGTTTAGATGGTTCTTTTGCATTAATATTGAATTAGAAGCTTTCTTTAAATGCCCACTTGAAATTCCTGACTTTGTAACACTTTATGGAATCATCCACAATAACAGGTGTAATCACAAAATACGATTATTTTTTTTTCCACCATGACCATTTTCTGTAAGCTGTCTTTTGTCAGTAAATGTTGAATTGTTAGTGCAAATATCTTCTTTTCCTGAGAAAGAAGTACAGATCATTGATTGTACCATTTCCTTCAAAATGAAGGGCATTGCATAGTAACTAAAAAGAAATAAAAGATTTATAGTATCTTTTACAACCTTTCTTTCCTTTGTTTTGTTTTGTGGGGTTTTTTTGAATGGTGTGTTTTCCTCCACCTTTTTGGAAAACTAATGATTTCTCATGATGGATGCATTAGACACAAAGCAATGTTTTCACAGACTTCACAGGTCAGATCAAAATCTAACTCTTCAGTTGTGTTCTTGCTCCAGAGAGTGAGGAGGAATAATCCCTGTACAAGGCCAGACCCTCAGCTGCTTAATAGGCATTAGCTGTATTAAATCTGATGAGGATCTGGCCCGTAATTTAGTTTTGAAAGTGGAAAATGGATCATATAGTATTAGTTGGCACCCAGGCTTGTCTTGTCTGCCAGCAACTGCTAAAGGAACAGATGTAGTGTCTGCAAGAGGGAGACATGAGATAACATCAGAACTCATGGGGAGTTTATAGAAAATCTGTACAACTGTTCAGTTTGTGTGATGTTTTGACTCATGAAAGGTGCAGGGATGGAGTGGGATCTATGTTCTACCCGTACCAGATGCAGGGACTTTCTTACTGAAGGCGATGAGTGTCCTTATATTCAGAGGGTAACAGTTCTTAATTCATCAAAGCCTTCCATTGTGTGCACATCCACAATGACAAAAACAGCCATACAACAAACTGCTTCTCCCTGAGATCCTGACCAGAAGGAGTGATTTGAATCTCATGCAAAAGCACCGAGTCAGCTCAATCAAGAAAACTTTGAGTGAAACTGTCCTGAGGAAATTTAGCTGTAACAAGATGAGTCTTCTGCTGAAAGTACTGGCGGAGATCTTAACTCATCCATGGGTTGCAGCTGTCCTTGACAGTTTTCTCACAGGTGTGACAGTGAGAAAAATTCTTCTAACAGAGACAGCAGCTTTTAAGACTCAGGGCCACAGGTGGGATTCCACCATAACATTTAATTTCTAGCTCTGGCGTGGACTTAGGTGGCTTTGAACAAGCTGTATGAGGCACCCAGCTGTGCTCAATGTGACTGCAAGAGTGCCTGAATTTTCAGGTGTCTGATACCCATCTGAAAAAGAACATGAAGAAGTAAAAATGTGAGTTGGGTGACTGAATATCTGAACATCCTTGCTCAGCTGCCACCAGCACTGGAGGCTGCTAAACTCTGAAGCTTGATTATTATTTTTTATTTATTTACCATAGCATATCCAGAATGTTGAGGTTCTGAGCCTTTTTCTCACTGGGAAGTTTCTCCAAGCATGTAAAGCAGCTTGTGACTTCTCTCATAGCCTGTACCCACAGGGAGGGAGATCCAGCAAGCAGGATCCTGCCTCACATACTAGTGACTGCTCCTAGAATGTATGTGACCTCAGATACCAAAGAGGAGCTTCTTAAAAAGGGGATTTGCACAGTCTTTTTATTTCAGAACACACCTGAGCTAGAAATAGGTTAATGTAAAATGCATTTACAGGGACATGGGCTGTGATGAGGTCTCTGCACTCCTGGCTGGCTGCTCTGAGTGACTAGACTTCTGCAAAGAGGTTTTCTCTTCAGTTCCCTCTTTTCTGCACTGAGGTTCACTTCCAGCAGAGTACTCCTGAAAGTCCTCACCTGACAAAAGTCTGTAAGTGATAGGAAAGTTGAATCGCTGTCATCCCTAGGCAGAAGAAGAAATCAATTTTCAGTCTTCCTCCATGCAGAAACTATGCTCACATCTCTAGGATCCTGTGTGAAGGAAGGCTGCCCACCACTTAACCCCCCTTTGCCTATGTAAAGAAAGGCAGCCTAAGTTTTAATTTGCAAGAGTGGTTGCCTTGTACTTTCTTCCTAAGAGCTGTGCACTGTGGCAGGAGGGAGTTCATGTTAGCCAAAGAGTAAGGTGCCCAGGCGCTAGGGGCGGGGGCTGGTGGGGTGTGGGCGAACAGCAGACTCACAGAATCATGGAAAATCCTTAAGGGTGTGAGGAACCTCTGGAGATCATCTAATCTACCCCTTAGCTTAAAGCATGTGGAATTGTAGCAGGTTGCTTAGGGCTGTGTCCGGTTGTTTTTTTAATAACTCCGATGATGCAGAGAGATGATCTTTCAAAGCAACCTTCCACCTCTTGCATGCTTTTTTTTAATGTTTGAATTTTGTCAAGAACTCCTTGATAATCCATGGCCCCTTTGCTTGACTTCTCACATGTAGGGATAGACCACTCTAGAGCTTGGAGGAGGGGTTTGATGAATATCAACCAGGTGTAACAGACCTCTTCTCCAGGACTGCGTCCATGGAATTCTGCAAAGCAGGTCCCTGAGCAGGCCAAAGTCTGCTCTCCTGAAGTCCAGGTTATTACCCTACTATTTGCTTTGGTTTTGCAGCTGAAAATCATGAACCACACTATCTTGTGGTAACTGCAGCCAAGGCTGCCCCAACCTTCCCCTTCCCAACAGTTCTTCCTTGTAAGTGTGTTCCAGAGAGCATCTCTACTCATTGGCTCCTTGATCCTGTGTCAGGAAGTTGTCATCAATATGCTCCATGGATTGCTTGGGCCCTGGTGTGTTGCCCCTCCAACAAGTACTGGGGTGGTTCAGGTTCCCCATGAGGAGCAGGGCCCCCAGTCATGAGGCTGCTTCTACTTTTCCACTGAAGAATGTCTCATCTACTTTTTTTCCAGTCAGACAGCATGTAGCAGCCACCCACCACAACACTGCCCACATTGGTCTGCCTGCTAACCCTGACCCATGAGCTCTCAGGAGGTTTATCACCCATTCCCAGGTAGAGCTTCATGTATTCCTACTGCTTTTATGTAAATGGAAAGTTCACCTCCTTATCACCCCAGTTTGTCCTTCCTACAGAGCCTGTATCCATCCATGGAAGCCTTCCAGTTATGTGAGTTATCCTTCTAACCTCTGTGATCCTGGTGAGATCGTAGCCCTGCAACTGCATGCAAACCTGCAATTCCTGTAATCTACATGCTGTGTGCATTAATGTAGAGGCACCGCAGAGAGGTCCCCAGCATGCTGATTTGCCAAAGAGCTTCCCTTACAGAGCTATCCCATCGGCACTTCTGTATCCATGTACGTACGCATTGGCTGGGCCCCCTTCAGCCTGCTTCTGCTGTTCTTAAGGCCTCTCCAATCCACATCAGTCTGCACCCTTTGCTTAGCCACCCAGTTTGCCACTTCACTGTGGGTCTTCATCTCCCTGCCTTGTCATTGCTGGGTTAAAGCACTCCTCACCAGGCTGACCACCTGCTGGCAAAGATGTTTTCCCCACTTGGTCTGGTGGATCCCATCTTTCCCATCAAGAAGTCCTTGACCCTCAGAGAGGGTCCCACAGTCACAGAAACCAAATATCCCATTTGCTGACACCAGCTGCACAACCAGTCATTGACCAGCAGGATCTGTTCAGTCCATCTCAAGCCTTTTCCTCCCACCAGCAGGATCAAGGAGAAAAAACACCTGGGCTCCCATGCTTTTGGCCACCAGTTATGTAGTCAGTTGTGCTATGCTCCACACCTCCCCAGCAGTGTCACTGGTGCCCATGCTGAAAATCAGCAGGGGTTAATAGTCTGAGGGATGGATGAGCCCTGGTAGCCTCTCTGTGTCCCAGATCTGAACCCCTAGTGAGCAGCAAACCTCCCTGGACAGCAGGTGAGGTTGGCAGATGGGAGCCTGTGTCCCCAGCCGCAGGGAGTCCCCCTCTGCTGTCACTCGCTGCTCCCTCCTGGTGCTGCCACATGGCTCAGGCTGAGGTGCTTCATTGCACAGAGCTTCCAGCCACTCATCTGCCACCAGGGCACTAAACTTATTCTGTATATTCAGAAAAAGCAGGAGCCTTCCTCCCAGTTCCAAGACTGACAAGTTTCCAGCCTTCACCATCACCAGAGTCACCATTTTCCAATCCAATAAGCACAGACTGCGCCTGCTGCCCCTTCAGTACATCTGGAGGGTCAGGCTCCCCTTGTGTCCAAGTACCAGTGAGGGTCCAGTCAACCTCCTTTTCATCACCTCTGATGCTGCACAGTCTGCTGACCTCCTGCTGCAGTTCCTCTACCTGGTGACATGGGTCCATCCCCAGCACATGCCTGCAGACAAGGAGCTCCTCTCCCCTAGCCCCAGGAAAATACCCCAGGAACTCCCTGCACCCTGAGACCTGCAGAGCTGCATCCTCCCTGTGGTGACTTGGCTAAGGGCCTGCCCCCCCCAGCCATTCTCTCAGTCCTACTGAAGGAGAAAGCAAGGTGGCAAAGCTCGTGGGTTGAGATAACATAAGGGAGATTGCTTACCAACTACTGTCATGGGCAAACCAGGCTCATCTTGGGGAGAGTCACGTTTGTTGTCAATTAAAATAGATTTGAATGGTGAGAAAGACAGACAACAATAAAGAAAACATTTTCCCCTCACTGCCCACCCTGCAGTGAGCAGTGTGGGGCTGGGGCTGGGCTGTGGGTCAGCCCGTGTCAGCCCCTCAGCCCCGCTGCCCCCGCCTGGCCCGGCGCCCGGCGCCCGCGCGGGCCCGGCCCCGGGGGGC
>JAVJGJ010000037.1:15696316-15736537 GCA_035590215.1 Microhierax caerulescens
TGCCTGGGCCGCCTGTGGCCCTTGTGCAAACCTGGTTCCCCCCTCCCCGGCGCCCCCGGCTTGGCTGAGGGGCTCAGATGGGCCCTGTGGGGCTCAGATGGGCCCTGTGGGGAGGCCAAAGCCCTGCCCCCTGCCCCCTTCCCCCCCAGGCCACCCCCTAGCCCTGCTGCCTGGGCATGGACACCCTGTACAGTCCCTGAGGAGCCCGGGCTGAGAGGTGCCCTGGAGTTGCTCCAGTGGGTGTGGGGACCATGCCCTGTGGCACATCACCACTCCCTGTGTTATTCTCAGCAGTTTCTTGGCCCCTTTTGTGCAAAGTGCTGCCTCTGTGGGCCATGCCACTAGCTCCGTGCCAGGCCCAGCACATACATAGGCCTCTCCCTAACATGTGCTGAGAGGGTGCTTGACCCTCCTGAACAGGAGTCAGAGGGCAGTGAAGAACTGGAAACACGCTTTGATTGGGAAGAGCTGGCAGGGCTTGTTGTAAGGTTTTGGAGCTGGTTAGAAACTTACGTCAAATGATCAATGAGACTCACTTATCTCGCTCTGGGTCACTAAGGACTGTGGTCAGTGCCTCTGCTGGAACCTTTTTTGTTGAATTTGTTTGTTTTTTTTAGTGCATTTTTGTTTGTTTGACAGGAGAATTTGTTGCTCCTGCCAATTTAATCAGCAGAAATTAACTGGGAATGTTAAGAACCAAGTTACCTGAGGATCATATGAAAGACTGGACTCATTTTTTCCTCGCTCCTGAGCTTCTACCATCTTGTCCTATTCAGAACAAGCACTTTGGGACAAGCTCTGCTCTTTTGATACAGTAGTCAGTGCAATGAGGTCTCAAGGTGTTTACACAGTATTAATCAAGTCAATCACCAGAGGGCAGAGGAAATGAAATGAGGATGTTCTGGACCATGAAATCGATGACTCACATCCCTGGAAAAGGTTTAATTGAGCAAAACAGGTACACAAGTGTACCTGGCTCACCACAGAAATTGTACAGAGGAAGATGAGCCTCCAGAGGGAAGGATCAAGGCACCCTGACAGCACACGGAGAAATGTGTGCAGTGCTTATGTAAATCATGTCTTTGGAGAACAGGTTTCCATACGCAACTCGTCCAGCTCCCATAGAAGGCAGCTGGCAGCACTCTTCTTCACAATGCCAATGGGGAAAAGGTGCTCTGCCGGGAACCTCAGCACATGTAGACAGTGAGGAATGTGTCCTTGAGACCCAAAGGTGTCACTCTATGGAAACACCTTTGATGCTGTGCTTTTTGCTCTTTGTGTTTTCTGTGCTCTTGTTCCTTAGCTCATCAAGAAAGCAACACACCTATGAAAAACCTTTGCAGAAAAGGGAAATGTACAATTGTGGGGTGGACTGGTGTGCACACCTAGCGATGGTGTTCTGCACTACAACCTGTCTCCTGGAGCTGGGTTCTTCAGCCCTCACTGCAAAATGAAGACATGAGACACCCACACTCAGACTTGTGGATAAGTGGGCAGCTCAGGTCTTTCCCTAGAAAACAGTTTCAAACCTCTGCTCTGCCTAATCCAGAGCATGGTCTTGAACACAGAACTTGAGCAAATGCTCCAACCAGAACTTGGGGCTAGAGCTCTCCTCTGGATCAGTGGGTATTTAACCTATCATATCAAAGCAGAAGAGCACTACCACAGGGAACAAGAAACCTGCACCTTCAAGTAGCTGGCAGTCTTGCAGTTACAGTGTCTCTGAAGGAACAGGACACCAAGGCTTCAGCTATTCCAGCAATTCAGGGTTTTCAGTGGCAGTTACAGCCCTTATCTCTTCCATGTGATATGCACAGCACCACAGCACCACAGCACCACAGTTCTGAGTAAGCCAAGGAGAGCAAGTCCTGTGGTGGAGTGTTCAGTGTCAGGCTCAAAGGATCTCTAGTATCTGCTGGAGCTACATTTTCAAGAGGCAGAAGTGCCCACAGCTCCTGGACATGCACACATACATGCAAAATGATGTTTGCAGGTGTTGAGCCAGATCTTCTAGCCCAGAAAGCCTGAGACTTATCCACCTTAAATGCTAGTGGACCAGACTTTTGCTGGTTTTACCATTATTGTTATTATTATTACTACAAACTACAGATATGATTAAAAGACATACCCAACTATTAACAAAGTATTTTCTGGTTATCCCTAAGCACAAAATAGCTTACTCTTTCCATGCACAGCTCTGCATTTGCCCACCTTTAACAGGCCTTAACGCAGGTTTACATGTTTACAGCCCTTGGATGCCTAGATGCATCTCAGATTCCCAAGTCTAATGAGTTCCCATCACATGAATTAATTATACTACAAGCACAGGAAAGAAAGCCGTTAAATCTTAAATTAAGTTATGAAATTAAAATATTACTGCGGAAATTCAATAGCAGCTTGTAGCCTGTGGGAAGTGACTCTGCAGGGAAAAACACCATTTGCAGGTGAGGTGGCACTTGGAGCACCTTATCATATTCATGGGGAGGAGGTGCTGACCCCTGCAGAGAAGCTGTAATTATAATGAGTCTCTTATCCAGGAAAAAGCAGTTATCCCAATACGTTTGTGATGGAAACTGAGGTACTAAATACTATACTAAATACTAAATAAATATATATATAAATAATATACTAATATATAATATAAGTATATAAATAATATACTAAATACTAAAGATGCTAGCAGGATATAAATAATGAGGTGGTACACAGCCGTGTGTTGGAACCGAGCCACTAGAGCAAGATAATGGCAAAGGCACAAGCTTAACTTGCATTGCACGGTTCCTGTGGGAAGGGGGGTGGGAAGGTAAAGCCACATGGAAAGGTGATTCCTCAACTTGTAGTGAGTAACATAACTCTGTAGCCCTGCTTGTCTTTGCTCAGAGCCAGGGCAAGCAGAGTTAAATTATTGCAGAGGACTAGCCCTAGGTGCAAGGCTAAATTCCAGCTCAATGTGCTCCCAAAGTCTAAACAGACAAAGGCCATTTCTGGCTTCACATAACTAAACCCATGCTGAGGGGAAGAAGCTGATGAATGTATGGGCCTAGATTCATCAAAGAATTTAATCAATGTCCCACTGAAAAGCGATTTGAACTTATGCATGACTGCTCTGATAGTCTGAGACTATCAAGAGTATACATTATTTGATATTTTATGGTGGTTTCCTGTTACCATGCAAGGCATAACTCACATTTCTAATTAAACATTTTAATGTAACACAGCTTGTACATGTCTCATGGTACAGTGTAGTAAAGACACAAGATGGGGTTTTAAAAAGGAGCAGTGATTTTTTAACCAGCAATGCCAGTGCTTTTCAACATGGCTTGCTCTGCCCTTCACCCCTGATGTGAAACTTACGGCAAGAATTCCTAACAGGAGCATTGGTCAATTTATACATCATTGTACAGCAGTGTGTTTTGTGACAGGTTTGCTTAAATATCTTTTACTGAGCTAAAGGAGTTGCAAAGAAAAATGGCACTATTGTGAATTTCCCATTTTGTAGCTCTATATGGCCAGCTTTACAGATTGCTGAAACGCTTTACTGCTTTGATTAAAGGACAAAGAATTAAGTAAAGTCCTCTGCTGATTTCAAAGGAGGAAAATAGTCACTAATGATCTCACTTCATTTTAAAGCACATTATTAACTGGTCTGGCCTCGCACAAGCTAAATTTAAAGCCCAGTGAAATCAAAAGAAGACTTTCCATTGACAGTTAATCGGGGACATATTGTGTGTAGCTGATCATTGGTGAACTGCAGCAGAGAAATGAGTGACTTTTTTGAAATCAGATGTCAGCTAATGCCTTATAACTACTCTGAGCAATATTGCATGGCATTCCCCTTATAACAAATTGGGTACATTAGAGCATTGGGCTTCTTCCTAAATGAAAGGCTGAGTTTTTTTGAAGTCTCTGATGAGACTGTCAGCTCCTCCCTGATCATGGTAAAAAGGGACATCCCTTCACAGCCTGCGTTAGAAACCAGATATCTTACACAGTCATTTATAGATCATAGCTCTCCATAATGAACATAATGTGTTTAATGTTCCAGTTGTCCCATAAAGTGCCATAATGAGGAACGAAGAGCTGGAGCTGGGAGGTGGCCCTGGCTGCCAAGTGGCCCCAATATCCTGGGGTTTGATCTTTCCAGGAATCTGCTTAGAAAGGAAAAGTATTCCTTCAGCTCCCATCCAAAGTGCTCCTAGACTCCAAGGAATTAAAATAAACCCTCTGTTCTCCTTTCAGTTATGGCTTTTCCTAGATTCATAGCTAATTGCTTTGACCAGCAGTTTTCCTCAGGGAATCATTATTAGGTCTCAGTTAGACTCCTTTTTCAGTCAGTTCCTCTCCCCTGAGCTGATGATTTCTGCAGCTTGGAAAGGTCTATCCACAGGCCTTCTTTTAGCTCGGCAGCTTCCACCTTCTCTTGAGGCAACAGCAGGGTTAACTCACAGCTCAGTAGCTCTGACAGAGCTATTGGAACAGTAGAATTGTTGCTGGAGTAAAAGCATTATGAAAAAAAATGTTTCTCCAAATAATAAAGTTTATCAGAAGGTCTCATTCTATACACCTTTAACAACTTCTATATGGAGGCCAAGAATATTTCTTTGCTGTTCTCTAGGGCTCTTTCACCCATAAAAGTCTTGCATCCACAGCACACAGCCCTTCTTCTGAGTCAAGCTGGTTTTGCTATAAAACTTCTAGTCCTCACCCTGCCACCTTTTTGAACCACATTAAATCAATACAGGATATTTCCTCTGGAGCTCAAGTTCCTGAAGTCTAGGAAACTGCAATTCCTTTAGTGACTGTACTTCCTTGTCTGACCCATTTAACCAGCCGGGAATACAATTGGTGGCAGAACCTGCAGGAGATACATAAATTCATAGCATTGATGAACAGTTTGTGAATGCTGCAGATGCCCATAGCATCTGTCCCTTTGCAATCTGATAGACCTTGAATAATCCATGACATTGGAACTGTCACAGGTGCTCCCATGATGAATCTTTTTAGCCTGATTTCTTAGAGGTACAAAGCTAAGCCACCCTGATAAGTGGAGCTGGTGTTGTGTGTGTGCTCTGTCTGTGATTTCAGCTCTGCATTTGGGAGAGGGCTAGATGAGGAATCACCACCCAGTACAAGCACTTACCTTGCTCACTGCTGAACTGGGCACTCTCTGCCTCACAGTCTTGCAGGTTCCTCTGTACAGATACCATTTCCTGGGCATGGGGATCTGTGCCACCAATCCACTCCTGCATCCTTCCTGTGTGAAATAGTGATGCTTGTTAGCTGCCGCTTCAAATTCCTGGAATAGACTGTAGTTAATGTGACCATGAAGGACAATTTAAGACTTCTTTTTTTCTCATGAGAAATTATCATTGAGATTATAAACACCACTTGAAGGTACTTGTAGAAATATGCCACAGGGAAACAACAGATGATATTGCAAAGCAGCTGTCATCTTGTGTCAAGGTCTTGAAAGCACAAGATGTCCGGTCATGGGCTTTTGGACTGCTTTGTTCCAGAGATGGTAAGGGGTTGAAGGAAGTTTCTTTTGATGGCCTATTAAATAATCTTTTGTTCTTCTCTGTAAGCAGCTGACATATCTCAGTGTATTAAGCTTGTCAACACTACTTTTGGCCTGGTAACTTGCAGTTTTACATTGTACTAAAAATTAAGATTTTTCTAATACAAATCAAGAAGCCTACTGAATTAGGTCATTTTCGTTGTAGGAGAGTACTTTGTGAGCCTAATGTTTGGCAGGCAAATGATACACCTGGTCTGACAGGGTTCCCTATCTATGAAAAAGGACAGACTTCTCTTAGAATGAACCCAGTCACCCAAACAAGGCCCTCTCAAAGCCAACCCGTCTTTAGAGGCTTCAACCAGAAACAACTCCTAGTTTGCTAGGCCTCAACTTCCCACCCGAATAAAACTCATTGCTCAGACATGGTGACGCTTTACTCAGGAAAATGTTTACATGATTCTAACTTGGTGTCAGTTAATAAACTAGGATCACATCTACTCATAAAATCATAAGCAAACTGCAAAAAGCAAAGACAACAGTAAGGGAAATTAGAGCTCAGTATCAAGGTTTATAAATGAATTTCACCAGGGCTGGATTTTTCTCTCTCTCCTATATAATGAGATCAGAGACCTCCATATTCTCTTCTGAATTAGGGATTTATGCACACAAATGGCCTATGTGTCTTCTAGGTGATTCCTGTAATAACTCTGCTCCCCCCACGCCCCCCAACAAAATAGAGAAATTCTAGCTTGTCTGCTAATTAAGTGTAAAGTTGTCTGAATTTCTTTATTAACACAAATTTTAATGTGCTCACTGAAAGGAATATATTATGCTTCCACTTGCTTCTGAGCTTATAAACCAGAATTTGCTATATTTGTACTGTAATCTCTTCTGCTTCTCTTACAGATGAGAAGGAAAGGCCCAGACTATTGCTTATACAGAACATCAGTTTGTCAAGCATTTTGTGCATCCCCTGGCATTAGTGGAGCTATGAAATTGTATCATTATCGTTGCCTGCTGCATTACTGAACCACCAGGCAGGGCCTGAGAGAATATGCATGCATGTTTGTGCAATGACATTTTTAAGCCATGGTTTGCCTTTTCATTTCTTTACTTCCTGCATATTAATCCAGTCCTGAAGTATTCCAGGCTGGTGCCCAGAACCAGAATTTCCTTCTCTGTTTTAAACAAGGATTTTTTTCAGGTATTTGAGCTATTTCACCCAAGCCCATTACTTACAGATAGGAGAATTGTTACTTTTTTCTTAGACACATTTACAACTTCTGAAGACAGAGGCAGACTTGCAGACTGCTGTGAAGTGGTTTGGGTGTCAACCTTTGTCTCCATGGCATGCCTTTGAAAAACAGGTCACTTGTAGACACAGAACTTGGCTCAGCAAACACTGAAACATGCACATAAAGATAAAGTGCAACAGCAGTAGTGGAGTCATGGCTCGATGGTATCAAGGTCTTGCTTAAAAATGTGGATAGGCCTGAAAGCGCTTCGTTTTAGGCAAATTTAATTTTTCCACTTTGTTACAGTAAAACAAATTTCAGAGCTAAGTAAGCACCAACCTGACAGGAAATTTGTAAGCTCGTTAAAGAAGGAAACGCACTTGAAAGCAACACCCTTTGACATTTTGCAGAAGTTACTGCTTCTTTGTAAGCCTACACCTTAAAACAAGGCTCCTCAATCAAGTTGGTAAATGAACAATAAGTGATAAAGCCTCTTCTCAGTGTTTGCTGTTGCTCCAGCCCTGCTTTACAAGGTATTAGGCTCCCTGTTGGTCCCTAGGGGCTGGAGCCAGAGCCGACACTGGGGGAAGGCTGTCGATACTTGCAGCTCCTGACAGGGTGTGACTATGCTTTTGGACACAACCCTAAGCAAACAGTGGTGCCGAACTTTTCAGTCCTGCACAGGAAGTCACCATGACACAGTCAGCCATGCTAGGCTAGGCTAGGCAAGATTAACTCTTCCGAAGGCAGGGAATTTTCCTCTTCCTTGTTATCCAACTCTGAGCAGAGGGCTCATTCACCGCTCTTCACTCCCTCTTTGCTCTTGCATTAGCTTGATAACCAGAAAAGCAGAGACTTCAGTGCGTTGACATGATGTGGTTGTGGAGGGTGTGAGAAATTACAAATCCCTCGTGCACTTTTGCAGAAGCGTGAAGGTTAAAGCAATGTTAACATTTAAAGAGTAAGGAAGCAGACTGAGGAAGAGTGGCCCCAGCAGCTTGGCAGCTCTGCTGATGTCCTATATATTTCATGCAGGCTAATGCTGTGGCAGGCTGCAATGTTGCTTTGAAATATGAAAACAGGGCAATCAATCGCATTGTATTATGAAATGTAGTTCCAGAGAGAAATTCATAAATTTATACAAAACTTGTGGTTCGTATTTTTAAACTATAATGTTACGTAGCTCCTGAAAAACAAGAACTGTAATGCCAATAAGTGGTGGGTTTGCCTGTTTTTTCAAGGAGGGAAATTACAGTAATTTCCCTGCCACTCTTAGGACTGTTGTTATAGGATATTGTAGTTAGGGTTTTGTGATTTAATAAAGAAGGCTGCCTACAAATGGGCTGCAATATATATTGTAAAATTTAAAGTGCTGTGTTAGCAAAAATATTTTGTAAATTTGAGGAAAGGATGATGAAACTGAATTGTAAGAATTTAATTTACCATTCATTGGTCTTTATTGTCTTTTGGCTGCAAATGAGCCATCTTACTGACATGCATGCAAAGAAATGGAGATAGAGAGTATGAGTCATTATTCCTGGTACATAAAAGCAAAATGAATGAAGTCTGCGATCTGGACATTGATCTCAAGCAGCCATTTTTGCCTTAGATAAATTTTCAGAAGTCTGATATCCTTTTAGACTCTGTGATAACTAGTACAGACTGTTTAGTTAACAAACAGAGCATTTTTCAAATAATGCTGAGTGGGATTTGTATTCAAGCACTAAAGTACACTTCAGTATCTCTGAAAATACGCCACAGCCAAACACAAGTGGTATGTTCTAACAGGGGCCAAATGGAAGCTACTGCTACAAGGAATAGGTGCTTGGAATATATGATTATTTATGGATAGCAGCACTTACTATTTCATCTCTTTGTGAACTAAGTCCAGTGCAGTCCTGAAGTTGATTTTTTCTTCTTTCCCATTCCTTGCAGAAGGAGCATCTGCAAATTGGAAAGTGGAATGGGGAGCAAATAAGAGGCAGAACTGTACACAGAAATAAAATTTTGGCTTGAGGAAATGTGAGGCCTGCCCTCCACAGCAGGCCAGTGGCTGCCTGGAAGTGTCACCACAGGTAATGTGAGCAGCATTGTGCCATTCATACATAGAAATCACTTAAGAAGCAATTCCAACACTCAGATTTGGGAGGAATTGGGCTGTCTCAGTTAAGCATTAACAGCCGTAAAATTCAAGACAATATACCTGGCTAAAACTCAACAGAACTGAAACGCTCACCAACAGGTATTTTCACAAACATACCAGGTTCTGGATTACAAGCTGAGTGCTATGAATAAGGAGCAGAGAGGTAAGCGCTTTCTTCAGCCCCTTGGTCTTAACTCCTGTGGCTGTAGGTAGCCCTCAGAGATTCTGCCCTCCTTCAGGGACCAGGCAAAGGGGGCAACTAAACCCCATTATTTTCATGTTTCAGTTAGTCACCAAATGCAATTATGCTTTTCCTTTTCTTTTGAGGCAATATACTACCACAATAGCTTTATCAACAGGCACACACTGCCATTGGTTTAGGCAATGTATCAATACAAACCTTCCTATTTTAAGTAACAACACATGTTGGAAGAACTGGGAAAATGTTCCTCCTTCTCAAATAAGCAGTCGTCTCAGATGCAGACTTTAAATTAAGAGAAGAAAATGTTAACAATTGGGAAAGTAGAAAGATCCATTTAAAAGGTGCCCCGTTGTGTACCCAGGGTCACTGTACCTGTTGTGGAAAGACAAGCCATGTTCTTCTGCTTTTGGGGTTTGCCAAAGTGTGCAAAAACCAGTCTGGAGAGTCTGGAGCTGAAAGGAGGTTTGAGTGATGTGAATTTGCTTGCTTGACTCAGGCTTGCAGCACTGAGCCACAATCATGAGAACCATTTTACTGGAGAAGCTACAAAGTATTCTGCATGGGCTTTAGGCTAGCCTCTCCTCCAGATTAAATCCAGGGTTATCTTAAACAACAAGTTTCAAAGGCTGAACTGAACTGGAATAGTTTTAATTGTGGTCCACAGATAGTATAAAAATATATTATTTTACGAAGCAAAAAGGTTCCCTGAATTTTTATTTATTCATTTCTTTCTGCTAACAAAAAGAGTTGTTGACTTCAGGAGAAACGTCTGCGTTCTCACACAGCAGCACTGTGTGTGTACATGTCTGAGAATGTAAAAGTGAAAGTGATTGGGCACTGATTGGTAATAAAGGTGAAAGTACACAGTTCATTTTCGTTGCTCGCACTGGAAGAAAGAACAAAGCAAACAATCAGGATTAAAAGCCAAGTTAATTAAATTCCAAATACCTTTCAGTGTAATAAGTTATAACGGTATTAGTAGCACAAGCTAGGAAATTTATTACTAAAAATAGCATTTTTTCAGTCTCCCTAGGTTTCCTCTGTACTTAAAGAGAGGCGAGCACATGCAGAGGGCATTTCAGATCTTAGGAGAACTGTATTATTTTTTCAGATGTACTCAATCTCTTTCTCTCAAAATAAAAATGTATGCATACAGAGACACAAATAAGCACATGCACACAGGAAAGATTTATATGTATATACACATATATGTCTCCGTGAGTGTACAGGTTACACACACATTTATGTGTGTATGCAAGCATGTGTGCATGTGCTAACTGTCCCCAGCAAGGTGCACTGTGAACCCAGGACCCTCACCCACACTTAGAGGGGATAAATCCAAGTGTGGCAGTTTGACAGGGAAGATTATGATTCTACCCTTTCACTGTCTTTACAACTATGTTGCATAATGGAGTTTCTTCTGACTTACATTGATTTACTTCATATCAGAGTATTTAAGGCTTTAAGAATAAAGCACATCAGAATATTATTTCTATGGCTTTAAATAGAAGTCGGTAGTTAAAGAGTTAAGACATGGTTCAGCAAACTAAATGTCATACCTGGGAGATATGTAGTCATCTCGTGTGAATTAAAACAGTTCCCAAGACCAGGACCCTCCACACTAGTTGAGGGACCAGCCAGAGCCTCCCTCGGTCAGTGTTTGGATCTCCCTGCATGCTCCTGTGGAACCCTTTTGCATGGGGTTTTCTTCTGCAGGGCCCTTAGACCAGACAGGTCTCTTCCTCCAGGATGAGCTGTGCCCTGGCACGTTGCTCCTTTTGGACCCAGAGGTGGCTGCATTTCAGCTCTGTTCTGAGCACAGTGGGGAAACAGAACTCTGTTGTTACTGATGTAAAATGCATGAATGTTACTGAGCCACATACCATCCTGCTCAGTGCTCAGGGAAGAAGACTTGGTCTCTCACCAGCCAGAGAACAATATTTTGACTCTTGTTCAGTGGTCACTGCAAAAGTTATGACAGAAAGTAAATATATATCCTGCTGAATGCTAATTACAGACAAGCTTGGGCTGGAGCCATTCCATCTCAATCAGATAAACACAAAACATTTTGCCATATAGTGACATTATGGTTAGCATAGTGTGACTGTTATCATTGAGTTCCATGATCTGTCAAGATTACCAAATATAACCAGAGATAAACAAGTAAACTCTGCAGCTGCAGTTCTTCCCTGCATAAGAATACCATGAACATCAACAATGCCAGGCTTATCTTACTGCAAATACTTTTCCAGTTACCTAATGCAGCTCACAGGAATTTTAAGGGGATTCCTGGTGATGGCTTGAGTAAAAAGCTCTGTAGCTGCACAGCATTTTATTGCAATAAGTCTGGTTAATATTACATTAGAGTGATTACTGTCCTCCCCTCATGTTCTAACTAAAAATCCAAAGCAGGCTGGCTAAAGGAGAGCACCTAACTTTAGGTGGCACATATATCCCTGACGTGTCATCTCCACATCCTGACCCCAGTCACTAGTTTTCATGTGGCAGCCAGTGATTTTTAAGCAGCTCTGACTATTTTTGCTGTCACTGTGTAACTGTAACAGAGAGACAGAATATAAGAAAGCCACATCAGCACTTGCCAAAATCAGCCCTCTCATCCTTTTCATACGAAGATCACTGCTGGGCCTTAGAGATTATGTCCAGCCATCTATTCAAAGAGTCATCTAAAGAGCAAAGAGTAAATATTGGAGCATGGGTAAATACTATTGCCACTAATTGTAGCTGCAGTTCTCCTTATCCTTTTAATACACTCCAACAGAAGGAGACAGCTCTAGGTTATTAAGTAACTACATATTGGCTTTGCTTTACTGCAGGGTAAGCCTGTATCTGCTGTGAAACCTATAGACACCACAACAATTTTCACCCTGGTGTGTGTATTACACTCTAGTAGCTGCACTTGGATGTTTGAAGAGACATCACTACTATTACCACTGAGTGGTGCTGGTTACTTCCAGTGACCATAAACAAAATGGGGTTCTAATTATGGAAAAAAAATAGATGCAATGTATTTTTCCTGCTTGTAAGCTGCCCATTATGCTATTCTCCTCAATATGAACTTTCAACTCAGGCTGTCTTATCATGCCAAAGCTTTGATGCCTGAGGAAAAAAAAAAGAGCATTTAGCTTGATAAGGATGCTTTTCAGGTATAAAGATGACCTCTAGCTACAAAATAAATAGCCAGGTCACAGACTGGAGTAGATTCTTCTCTCTGATTCCTCTGAAATCAGGAGGAGCTGAAAAAACAGCCAAAACAGAGTGCAGAGATGGTAAAAGCTCTAAGAAGGTAAAGGTTTACTGAGCATATCGAAGCTGAGATGGCTTGATGAATGAGCTGACAGCCTAAGTGGCTTATCTCTGTGTCACTAGTGAGTTACTTCTCTGTTAACTCCCTCACTCCATAAAGCTGGTTTCATGCATTTCCCTCTGTCTTCATTAATGTTTCAAACTCATTGCTGGAGCATTTCAGCTTGTCCAGACTTGATCTACTTTCACTCAACTGATATTAATTTGTTCCTGAAGCCCTTTAGCACCTTTGCAATGAAGTTTTTTTCTCCTCCCTCTGCAAGTAAATCAGTTTCTAGAGAGCACAGAGATGTTTAGTCCAGCACATAAACATGATATGACCTGTGGTGGTGCTTGGTGGCTTTAAGACATGAAATCTAGTGAACTGGATGTCTCTTCTGGGATGTCCTAGCAAGGCAGCAGCAAGGAGTGGTCATAACAAGCCAAAATAAAAAAAAAGCCAAAACATGTATGTGCTCACCAACTGATGTGAGATGGCCTTTCTTGTGCTACTTCATCCTCCTTCACTAACTGCTTATAACCTGCTGTATCACTTCTTATCAGCCCATCTCAAAGCCTGCCTTTCCTCTTGATTTAGACTTCAGTTCTTGATTTTTCCACCCACGTCTGTGTTAATTTGTCTCCCTGATACTGAACAGAGAGCAGAACAAGGGCTGTCATTCTGCTCAGCTTCCAAGTAGAAAATGTACAAAAAAACCCAATTCCAGAAACTTGCCGATTAGTCAGCAGAACCACTGTCTTGGTAACCATTGGAAAACACCTTTATAACTGCAGCTGCACATGAGGAGCAGTGACACTAGCCACAAACAGATCCTGTAAGTCAAGAAACTTCTCGTCCCTAAGGTAAAGTTTTGGGGTTTGGCAGACTCAGAATGGCTATGCATTTTTCTCATCAGCATGTTAAACAGCACCATAAAAGAGGGCTGCTAAGCTATAGCTGTGTCTGTAACAGGCTGTGGTGAACATGCTCTGCTAGGCATCTTTAAATCTGGTGCCCCAATCTCATCTCCTCCACCTCCACACACTGCCTGGGGGGATACCGTGAATATCCCTGCATATGGCAGATGCTAAAGATTCCTAACAGACCAAGTCCCCATTTGCTTTGTGTGGATGATCAGTATTCTAGTATTTTTTTTCATGTATTCTGCATTATAGCTGGTACCTTCCAGTAAATATGGGCAGTGGAGTATTCAGTAGAGTTGGCTGATGGTTTCAGGAAGGAAGCTGAAGGGCACGTTGTATTTAATATGAAATGCCTTGCAAAAATCCTGGCAAGGTGAAGGATTAAATTGAACGAGGTATCTTGCCACAGATGTTTTTGAGGCATCGAATGACTGCTCGGTGCGTGTACTGTGCTGGCACAGAAAAGTGCCAGATTTCAACACATGCGCAGTTTTATAACACATTCAAGCACAGGCATCATCAACCTCTCTCTTTAAAAAGCACATTCGTACTGAATGCTCATGGGGGATTTATGTGCCTTCCTCTTTAATAATGCACATACTTGTAGCTTGTGCGGTCTCTAGGAAACACTGGCAACCTGCAGTCAGGAGAGGCAAGGGATTCTTTGGAGACAGCTGTTTTCACACATTTTTCTGCTCCTGTTTGTGTTCCCAGTTCTGCTGTATGGGAAACTGATACTCTCATTGATATTTGTGTGCATGCATATGCACACATACATACATACAATATTATATATATACATATATATATACACACACACCCCTTGTCAGGATTGAACTTTTTGTGGAGCAGGGTCTTGGCTGAATTTCTTTGATCTGTGCTGTCAATTGCAAAATAAAAGCAGTGTTCCACCCAATTACCTGGACACTTATCACACCTCATCTATGAACTCTCCTTTTCAAGTGTAAGGAACTACTCAATGACCACAGATATTTAAGATATTAGGGTTATCTGTAGTTCTTTTCTGTATGAATACCTATATTCTGTATGAATACATATAAAGTGACAGATCTCCAGCTGATATATTGATTAACAAACCAATACTGCTCTGTAAATGCCACTGAATGTCTTCTGATTTACATCTGTAGAGCATCTAGTCTGTGATATGCTATGATGTACACAAACATACAATAGCATAGTACAGCATTAGTTAATTTTTTAAGTATAACTATATTAACAGAGTGGCAAAACAGGTTAATGGAAGCTGGAAACTAAAAAAAATTAGCCTAACTATAGCCTACTGTAAATTCTGTGTATATGATCAGCAATGCCTATTTTTTTTTTGCATTTTTACTGATGTCTCCATCATTAAATCTATGAAGTCAATTGACTAACCAGGACCCCAGGCAGAAGTTCAGAGTGAAAAGAAAATATCAGATATTTCACATTCCCCAAACTAGATCCATTGTTTACAAGAGACCCTCATGTCGCATATCTAGCACTCACTCTGATCAGTGGTAGATGAATACTCTGTTTGTTACTCATACAGAGACTAAATATTATCTATTTTGGATTCAGTGACAATAATTTGAGGAATGAAATTCTGTTTGGGAACAGAAGATAAGACTTCATGAACAGGTTGATTAGAAAAAAAGGAAAGACAGTGAAACACAGCAGCTGCCTGAAAGCATGCAGAAGTTCAGAAGGTTAAAAAGGTTGCACCACTATTTTCTCACAAATAAGATTATAGATAAAGATAAACAGAAAGCAATTTTCCTCACTGTCTGTGGCAGTAAAAGTTAACATCCTATGAAGTGCCTTGTTGCAATCTCAGATACCAGGAACCATGCGTCTACAAGACCTGTAAAAGATCTCAGCAGAGTATTGCATACCCAAAGCTAGGCGGCATTGTAGACATCTCTGAATTCTGTATTAGAATGAGGAAGTTAAAAAGAAGATTAATATCACAGCTAAAAAGCAAAATGAACGTATATTTAGAAATGTCTTGGACACCATGCTTCAGTGCAGCTGTACAGTATTAATGATGAAAGACTTCAAAGGCTTTATGTGACAGAGGGAAACAGAATTTGTCCAAAAGATGTTGGATTAGCAGTGCCAGAAGCAGTAGTCAGAATTCAGGGACATACAGACTGACTCAATAAACAAAGGAAAACATAAAACCATCTCTGAAGATGATAAGTCCTGCTCTGGGTTCTTCTGTCTCTAGTTCAGGAGTTCATTTTATATGAACTTGTAGATGCAAATTATCTGCAAGTATCACATCGATGTCAAGAGCAGGACCATAGTTGGTAACTATGAACTAGCATCTGCCTTGAGGGTTGTCTCCACCCTTAGAGAACACAGGGAAAGGAAAAAAGTCAAGTTTTTTTTTTGTGAGGAGGGAAGGCAGAGGGGTCAGTGTACCCTATATTGTACATAAAAGCATCTGCAACCAGCAAAGCAGTGGTGGAACAAATTAGTTCTAACAGAGGCTCTAAAGAAGCAGCAGTTTCTCTCACCAGTAGATGTTCCTATCAGCAGCACCAAGCTGAACCAGGCAGCTATAGAGACAGACTTGTTCCTACCCAGGTGAAAGCTCTCCATGCAAAAGAGTTGGTGTTCATCCCATCACAACAGAAAAGCCAAAATCATACTGTATCTCTTAATTGTGTCATTGAGAAATCAAATTTAAACCCAGTGGAAAAGGAAGAAACCCATTTACAATCCTTTTCCATGCACCAAGCCTGGAGCAACTGAAGACCATCTACCTCTGTGAGAATGACAAAGGTAATAAAAGGTACATAAATCTGATAAACAGTGCCATCCCCAGATTGAAGGTTTCCTGGAAATGGAAGGTAAATGCTAAAAATTCTGATAATGTAGTTTGGTGGATGTGGTAACTGGGCTGAGGGAGCCTGCTTGTGCAAATGCTAAGTGGGATTCATACTACTGGGGAATCATAAGAACCTGAAATTTACCACTGAAAAAGGAAAGATTCATTAAAATTTTACCTGGTTTGAGATTATTCTCATTACAGACAGACAGGATCTTGTGCACTTTTCAGCACTGGAGATGTTTCCCCCCAAGCACCTCACTACAGGTTCAACAAGGGGGCAAAGTCACAAGCATCAGTTCTCTGCCTACCTCACTCCCACCACAGCAAAGTTATTTATATTAAATTATCACCACAGGTTCATCAACATCTGAAGAAATATTTCCCTCTGATATGGATGCACAAGGCGAGTTTAAACCAATTCCTATGAAACTGGAGTGGGTTATACATAGGTGGATGCAGGAAATTATGTAAATCATTCAATCAAATGAACTCCTAGATTTACATGGAGCACCAATCCCACAGGAAAACTTTGATTCTCTCTCTTATGGTAAGCAGGAATCAATAATAGCTGGGAAAAGAAAACAAACAAAAAAATCAAACAAATAATTCAAACTCTTCAAGTCAGGGCAACAGGATTATCTGTAGAGCTCAGGCATAAAAGGCAGACATGAGAAAAATGTGCTTTCACATTTGAAACAGGGAGACAAGGTGATGGTTTTAACAACCTCCACGACCTGTGCACACTCAGACAGATCTTTGCTGCTGGAGACCAACCACGCTACTTGACATGAGCAGTCTGTGAGCATAAAATTTTTTTGAGCAGCATGGCACATCCACATTTTCCAGTATCTTCCTAGAGCTGAAAATTATTAATAAAACTCTGGCAACGGAGATAGTTTATTAGCTGTGTTCATCCCAAAACACAGAATAGTTCCTTGAATTATGATGGAAGGGAGCCCAATCCAAGTGTTAATGTGAAGGAAGGTAAGAGTTCACTGGGATTTATTCATGCTGGTAAGGAGTAATATTATGGGATCAAACCACCAGTTTTCTTGTTTAAAATGGGTTTTAAAGTTTCAAGGCTTAGTGATGCAGAAGCTGCATGTATAAAAGCTGGCCTCACATCTTGCAGATCTTGTCTCTAAATAAAACAGGCTAGGGACCATTCTCTGCTCCTAGTAAGTAGAGTAAGTGGTATTATGGAGTTTATATCCATACAGCTAATTCTTCCACTCCAGGCCCCTGGCCCCAGCACAAGATGTTTAAGCTCACAACAGCTGCTCTGTGTTGGCTTCAGACCATGCCAGAGCAATCTGTGGGCAACCACTAATTGGTGTAGACCAAAACCATGCTAAGGAGCATGCTAATCATTTAACACTGGGTATCTGTAGAACAGAGCACAGCCCTGTGCCATGACACTGTTTTGTTGATGAGCATTGAGGTAGTTTTATACCCTCTTCAAGCTATGATCACATTACAGGGAAATCAGGTTGGAGTTCATTCACAACAGTATTTGAGTCTTGATGACCATGGGGCAGCGCCAGAAGACTAATGGAAGCACGGTGTGTCTTCAGAGACACCGTGGGGAGCTGATCCTTGACTTCAAGGTTGCACCTGGGTTCTACATTGAAACTTGGCAGAGTCATCACCAGGGTTATCAGGGTTAGACAGCTGTTTGGTGGAGCCTTGTTATTTCCTGGTTTTAATTTAACAGAAATTGCTCCCTAAGCACACAAACACATACATATCCACACACACCAACCACACTTAGTGATGTAACTAATTAATTCAGCATATTCTGGTGTGTTTCACTGGAAATCAGATCATCTCAGGGGCTCTTTTTAAAAGCTTTCTGGACAAGGATGCCAGCATTGGCATGTGAGCACCAGTCCTGCAAACATTTAAGTCATACACATTTCTTTGGGTGTATATTTCCACAAAAAAATAGAAAATCTGCTTCATCTAAGCAGATGGCTATAAAATTTAGCATAACTATGTACCATATTTTATAAAAACACTGATAATCTCTGGGTGTGAAAGGAACTGGTTAGCAGGAAGATGTTTTTCGTATTTCATCAGAAGATGGGCAGTTGCCTGGATCAAATGCAATGATTTATTTGTCTCTGTAGGACTGCTTTTTGCTTTGGGAAAAGTTTTGATTTAATTTAAATCCTTGATTTAGAGAATCTGCAATAGATGGTGCAAATGGAAGTATCAATGCTTTGCTTATGACAGTTTCTGCAGCCTCATTTCAACAATGCTGGAGCAGGGAGCTGAATCAGTCTGTTCAACTAGAGTGTCAACTTCTTTCCAGGAAAACAAAAAATGATACTTTTGAATGATTACTGACATCGTAAGCAGAGTTCCAATTTAGGTAAGTTGTCTAGGAGTGCATAGAACAAAAAAATGTGGTCACCTGCAACAATCACAGCAGACAACATACTTTGGATAACTCGGATTGATAATATCCTGCACAACAGCAGTCACCTGTTTCGTAAGGTGCCACTGGTGCCAATTCACTATTTGTGAACAAAATAGTTCCAGTTGCTTATTCAGACATTACCTGATTCACATGTGCCATTGCTTGCATAATTGTCAGCTTATTTGCAAACCAAGGTTGCTTGAATACATAGCATTTCATTTCAGTCACCATTTCTTTTAGGAAACGTTCTGTTCCTGAAAATGGAAAGGACTCCATTTAATGATTAACCATCAAAACAGATTCCCACTTCATAAACTCCTAGGGAAAGGGCAAATCGCTTTGACCAGTATACTTTCAGGACAGCTTGTTTCAACAAAAAAGAATATAATCACCAGGGTCTCTAATACTGCTATAGAAAATATAAACTGGAATATTTTATAGGAAGCCTCTGTTGTGTTAGAGAGCCTTCTATCCTCACTATCTTAGGGTGTGTAACCTCCTACAAAACTGCAGCTCTTTGCCTCCAGCAATTTCCTTCATAGTTCTTTCAGTACTGGGAAACCTTGCCTGGTAAGATTTGTTTTCTTCCTCTAGGACGTTTTGATATAGAAGTGTTGTTTTATGCATCTTTATTTCAATAAATAAAGTTGATTGTTGCTGTGTTTGCTTTTCTGGTTTCAGTATTTTTACTCTGTGTGTCAGATGGAGCTGCTAGCAACACAGAGAGATAAGGTTGCTTAATGTTTTCCATGATAAGTCTCTTTTTTCAGTTGCTTGCATCTCATTTTATCCACTCGGGCTAAAGCATTTCATGCTTGCTTCTTGCCTCAGACTGATTTTTTTCTCCCCGATTTTCAGCACAAATTATTCTGATACTTCTAAGAATCAAAAAAGAAATAAATATATTTCCTAATGTTAATTTCCTTTATGTAAGGACTTTGCGTTTGGGACAGGAGTGTGTTGCATTTTGGTAAGAAGGTTGCAGTGGAGTGAGTTAAACTAACAGATTCACAACTTTTAATCCATGAGCCAATCTCAGAAACAATAAAACCACTGCGAACAAAGCATGAACCTTCCTGTGTAGCACTGGCTTTTGAGCTCTGTGCTTTTAGAACATTAAAAGACATAAAATAATTTGGAACTAATATGACCACAGAAAAGACAAACCAGAAACTTTAATATCCTGCCTTTGGAAGTTTTAGCTAGTACATACGCACAAACACACAAATACTCACAAAGCAGATATACAGCCTTATTTTATAAAGATATGCAGCCATGACCCAAAGATTTCACACAAAATGCTACCACCACTGAAATAGTTGGAATATTTTCCTGTTGACTTCGCTGGGGAAAGTAGTTTCCTTGGTGAAGCTCCCCACAACCTTACATCTTAAGTTATGCAGCTCAGGCTGCTCCTACGCAGAAAATACAGCTTTTGCCTTCCCTGCTACCACATCCTCTGCACACATACCCATGTGGCAGCAGCTCCTGCTCTTTGCTCAGCCACTTCCAGGCCCAGATGGGCACTTGGAGGTTTGAGAATTACTCACTGCAGGAGCAGCTGTTTTCCACACTGTTTGGCTGCACACCTTTAATACCGGCTGGTGAGAAAGCCTCCCTGGGCTGGCAGCACATTGTCCCTGAGCAGCATGCACTGCGACAGTGCCTGGGACATTAGCTATATATGATATATATTTCTCTTGCAAATGAAGAACCCTCCAGGGGATGGCAGCTTTAATAACGCCTTCAAAAAAAGTAAACTAGTCTATTAAGATTTGTCAAGTAATTACTCTAAGAATCGGTCTACCTAACTGAAATTAATCAATTAAAATAATTAGTCTTGCAGTTTGTGTGTCTGGCTAATTAAATAAACATTTACCATGCACATTTTCAAGCTAAACTTAACTAGTTTCCATACGGAAACTTTCCCAGTCTAAGAGACTGTACCGCAAATTACAGAGTTCACATGTTTAATATATGTCAATATATTTTCAAGGACATTTACATAACATATGCAAATGTATTGAAGAGTCTTAGCTGTTGTAAATTCTAATCCCATCCTTAACATCCAAATCATACACAGCAGTATGTGTTGTGGGCTTTGTGTGCTTTTTTTTTAACTGACCAGCTCCTCCACCAATTTAACTAAATTAGTGAGATTGCTGAAATACGCTCCATGTGGGGCCCTGCTCTGGGACTACTGAGGCACTGGAGCGAAGGCAGAATGCAGCTTGATTATTAAATGTAGTGGTTCACTTGGGACGCAGTAAGATTAGAAATCCACAGTCCTCATTGCTTGCCATTTACTTTCTAGTTAGAAACTGAGGTGTTGGTCTTAGCCTATAAAATCTTGGACGATTTGAGCTTGATCAAAAGGGATGGTGTTATTCTCCTCATGATAAACAGCTAGGGCAATTCCCAGAGGCCAAGCAAAATGCACAAGATTAATTATATTGTATGAACTAAAAAGGATACTGGCCTCCAGGCAGGCTACCATGCTTCCAAGCTCTCATATTCCAAGAAATGCTGTAAAATACACTGTATTAGCCCATATTTTTTTCATATCTTTAGAGCCCAAGTACTAGAGTTTTAGGTTTGACTTTCCAGCACTGAGCTGGCCCTCAATAGCAAAGTCATGGCACAATGTCATAGAATCATAGGATCATAGAATAGAATAATTAAATCAGTTCGGTTGGAAAAGACCCTTAAGATCATTGGACCCAACCACTGACCTAACACTGCCAAGTCCATCACTAAACCATGTCCCTGAGCACCATATATATACGTCTTTTAAGCATCTCCAGGGATGGTGACTCCACCATTTCCCTGAGCAGCCTATTTCAACGGGGAAATTTTTCCTAATACCTAATACAAACCTCCCCTGGTGCAACATGAGGCCATTTCCTCTCATCCTTTCACTTGTTTGTTGGGAGAAGAGACCAACATTGACTTCATTACAACTTCCTTTCAAGTCCAGTATGCAGGGTCAAATAGGAACCATTTGCCCTGTCTTCACATTAAATCCCATTCAGGGAGTCAATATTGTGTAAATAAGGTAGTCCAAATGCCCCCAATGCGCTTACCTTTCTCAATGTATAATGGCCAAACTCCCGACCTCACTTTCAGACCTTTATGTATTTTCTTGTCTTGCCCTGGCTCAGTTGGTCTCTGTGATGGAAAGACTGTTTTTAGGAAATTAAGCAATTTTAACTAGTAGGAAAATGTCCCAAAGGGACACTAAAAACTTCAAAATATCCCCAAGATTTTCCCAAATCTCATACCATTCTCTAAAATACTTTATTTTCTCTTCTATTAGTGTGATATGTCAGTGTGTTGAGGGTGATCAGGAAGAGAAACAGCTGTCCCAAATGCCACTAGGGCTGCTTGCTGGAGATGTCACGGTTTCTACAGTCACTGGTTACCACTGATTATTCTCCTGGCACTCAACACACAAAAGTAATCTGTGGTGTGCAGCAGAGAAGGTAGCTGCAGCATGAGCCCTGCCCCGGGCTGCAGCCCTTCAGGGACCCCCTGCTCCCTCCTGGGCTCTCCAGGGCCGCAGCTCCTGCAGGAAAGAGCCCCCAGCCCGGGGCTCCCCCAGTTTGCAGAGCCTCTCTAGTGATAAGTTGTGACCATTCCTGCTGTACTACAGAGCCACTGCAGAGCCCTTTCTGAAAAACACAAGGGAAGCGTAGTTACTCACGGACAAGGCATTTGCTCTTGGATCCAGCTCCACAGGAAAGCTGGGGCAAGAGGCACTTGGCTGGGGACATGCACGCTCGGGTCCTGAACCAGCTCCTGCCCTCACCTACAGCCAGGAAGCAGCTGCAGACGCGTGGTCAGAGGGTAAGTAGGAACCAGCAGCATCAGAGAAATGGGGGAAGCAGTTAGGAAGCACTGAGAACACGGAAACAGTCATAAAATCTCACTGTGGTTCTGGGCTGCAGAAAAGTCACGAATCAGGTGCATTTGTATGAATTCTTTACACCAAACTGGGCTCTGTTACATACAGAGGACCTGCCATGACTTATACGATTTCCAGCTTACACCGCATCAGTCACAGCTTCCTTATTACACAAAGTTATTTTCCTTATCATATCTGCCACAGACGATAAAACTAAACAAATGGGTGAATATAATTCATTCACTGGTTTATGAACCCGCAGTCCCACAGGGACAGTAGGATATAGCAATCCAAACTACAGTGCTGCTAAAATTGAGGGACAAAAAACAACACAAGATCCTGGTGCTACCAGCTTATAAGTATCTATTCCAGGAAGCCGAATGTGCTCTGGGATTGACGTTGCTTCCCTCCTTTCTGGGTTCATTACCCTTTCTGTAGAACATTTACCTATAAGCATCAAAACAAGGCACCATGATTTCAAGGGAATACTCATGGATCAGCTTAGGCTGGAAATGGATATTGGTCTATCTAGGGTTTTAGAAGGTTTTGAGGTGTCAAGGTCAATGATCCCTTTTAATGAAAAAGCCCAGTTTACCCCTTTGGAAACTGTAATGGTACAATAGATATATATACAACAAAAACCTTTTTCTTGTCACTGTATTGTTCCACCTGCTGTGGGTTGCACCGTAATGCAAAAGAGCAATCCAGAAATATCTGGTGGACTGTAGATTTGCTGTCCCATTTAAATCATTATTAACTTGGTGTTGACTTTGCACAAAAATGGGTGACAGCGAGGGTAGCTGAGTTACACAGTCACGGTTCAGTTTGGGCTTTTTTATGTGAAAAAAAAAAAGGCAAAAGAAGAAAGAATGTCATACAGTGTTCAGACAGAAATCAGGCATGCTGTGAAATTCCAAGAAACAGAGCTCAAGTGTATAACTGTCTTGAGGACATTGGGAATACCCAGACTGGCACTGAGGACATTTGCAAATAGAAGCTAATGCCTTTCAGGATTAGTTTTTAAACACACAATGATGCAAATGTTTATTTATCCACAGAGTAGCAGATTGTTAGTATTGTGTATGCCAAAATATGCTTTGGCCGCAATCCGATGACAAAGCCTTGTCTGAGAGATACTGATCAGTCTGGGGAGTTGAAGTGACACAGAAGAGATTTAAAAATCATGGGGGTCTGTTCTCTGAGGCATACACAAAGTATTCATTAACTGTTACCAGCACATCATTCTCTCCATCCCATCTCCTGCACTGCAACCAGATGGGAGGAAAAGAAATTTGGGGGAGACAGATATATTGATTATCCTGCCACTGGCAAAAGGGTTCAAAACTGCCTGAACTATTTGCTTGAGTACATGCATATTTTCTGCATATAGATTTAGGGCTTAGGAAGCAGTTTAGAATGTTCTCATCTTTAATTGCACAATTTTAAAAGCAGCACAGCACACCCCACCTGCACATACATACATTTCACACCATAACCCCTGCATTAGCACACGATACCAGTCCCTGCAAAAGTAAGGTGGTGTTGTGGGACTATGGTTGACCTGCCAAGATGAGTGCAAGTGTTCCCCAGGCTGAAGCACCTTGCTTTATGTTTAGCCAAAGCCAGGGAAAACTGATGAATGGCACAGATCATTGCCCACCAATCCTCTCTCTGCCTCAGCTTTCAAGGCTCATTTCAATAATTTTGCAAGTTATGGTAAGGCTTGCTTAGCTATGTTTTTATTAATCATCTGTAATGGATCCTACTTAAACATAACACTGCTGCAGACACTGTTGAAAAGGCTCTGCTGCCCCTTCGTGCTCTGGAGTATTGAAGGGGTGTAAGTCTGCAATTGTACTTGGTATGGTCCCCACAAGTGTGCCAGAGAATTTATGGTTCATCAGCAAGACCAAATTGCCATCATACATTCCCCAAAGGTGCCATGCACAGGTTTCCTATTTGAGTTTTGCCATTGCTTGAAAAACCAAGAGATTTCCCGGTGGGCTGAGGAGCAGTTCTGCAGCTGACGGCAGTCCGGAGGATGGGAAGGAATACAGTGACATGGCAGAAAAATGTCAGGAATGAAAATAAACTTCCTGTTATCATGCATTTAGATTAGGCATCTTTGGGCATTCAACCTCTGTTTTAAAAAGTCATCATACCTTCTTTAACAAGGAAAATCTACTTACACATCCTCAAACCATTAGCTTTATTAACATTTTATCATAATGGAAAACCCCAGCCACAAAAATGTGTATAGATATTAATGAGGAACATAATACAGCAAAATGGCAAAACTTTTCAAGTTATCAAATCCATGAAATTAGTTATAGCGTTATCTTTCCAAAATCACTTTTAATCAAGAAACTCCACATTCTCATTGCTAAGTAGCCCCCCATCATCATATTGCAATAGAAAGAAGAATGTTGGAGGAGTCCAAATTCAGCTGCTGGAGATCAGACAGACTAGGGAGGACTGGTATGCACAGAAAACTCTCTATACATAGCTTCATCATTAAAATTTCCCTAGCATGGGCAGAAAAGTTATTAAATTCCCAATAAAAAATGTTTAAATGTCATTAAAAAGTTTCAGTTCTATCATAATTCTCCTTAATGGTAAAAATTTCAGTGCTGGTTCTCAGTCCTGAAATTGCATTTTCAAAGAACCCTGTGCTTTAAGTCTCAAATTGCCTAATTACCATATTTATTGCTGGATTCTGTTTTCTAATCCCTGATGACTTTGTCAGATATATTTATGTTCCCTTCATTTTACTCTCATGCAAGAAGGACATACAGGAGTTAGTAAGGATGGCATGTTGCAGCCTGAGCCGAATAGGTGGCTGTTATCACACGGTATTAATACATGTTTAGCTACCCAGTATTAAACACTCTGCAGACTATACAGACTTGCATATGAAAAATCATAGCAGTGATTTTCTTCTTAACATTTAACTGTGCTATACTCACAGGATGGTCATTATAATTGATTTAAATTAAATTTCAAGAGAAAACCATCCAGTCTCAAGTTGACAGCACCAAAAGCAGTTTTATTTCAATTGAAGATTTGAAGAACAATTCTTCTCTTTCTCAGCTTCCTTTAATTAAAGCATTGCCACAAAAAATGCAATTCAAGGGAAGAGGTGGGATAAAATATTAATAAAAGCAAGTACTCAGGCAGTCCAAGAGTAGTAAAATCTTTAAAATGTTCAAAGAAAGGCTCTAGTTTTATTTAGCTCCTGTAAATTTAGGAAGGGAAGAAGGAGAGGTGGAATTCATTGCCTGTTGTTTAAATTAAGGTCTTATTAATCTACAGTTCTCCTTTAAAACCGAGTGTGTAAAAATGCCATGATAACATTACACATTTAATGTCCTTTCATGGATTAAGTATATTTTATCAACAACTCCCACCCACCCAGCTTTTTCTAGCTTCTAACCTTGCCAGCTCAACCTACGGTATGACAGGTTAGGAGTTTTTCCCACCTTGTATCTGATTCTTGAGATCCTGATATTTTTTCCCATCACATATTGATGATAAAATTCAAGAACATGGAACTTTTGCAAATTAAAAATTTTAAAACAGTTTACAGCTAGTCTTAATCACATATGCTTTGTTTCACCTTCATTATATTAAAAACATACATTAGCTATATCATTTTGACAAAAAAAGAGAAAAAATGTCATTAAAAATCAAAATATTGAAATATCAAATAACATTTTGACAGTTTCAATGTACAATTTTTAAACAGAACGCTATTTGAAAATGACTCTCTCTCTTGAACAATGCCAGTATTTGGGGTCATAAAATGATACCTCAAGGTAATTGAAAACAGATCCGGCTGTTAAAAGGTGCCCTATCGCCATCATAAATGAATAGATTTTGCAAGTCACATGATGAAACTAGTGGCCATTACAAACTACCCCATGCTGGCAGTGACAGTAAAGAATAAAATTAATAATAAGAAAATAAAATCCATTACTTATTAATATCAAAATGCTAATTCTATAAGTTTGAGGGAAGTTAAAATCTACTGTAGTCATTACAATCAACAGATTTAATACTGAAGAAACAGCGGGCCCACTGTAGATTTCATTTCTAATTCTTATTTCAGTAGAGAGATTTTTAAAACTAGGAGCAAAGTCAAGCTGTGGTATTTTAATATAATAAATGAATGGAATCTAAAATATTTCAAATTCGGGGTTGGTCTCGTGGAGCTAAAGGACAAGGTCTGGTGTAAGGACTATGGTGCCCCCAGAGTTGGCAGTGATCAGAATAAGGTGGTTAATTTCTTCTTTAGTTAAAGATTTATATGAACAGAAATGTGCTTCTAATAGTTACTGAATTAGAAACTAAATGCCAGAGAACACTTTCTAAAAATAATAGAAAAATGAAACACGAAGTATGAACTGTAGGAACATAAAAAAAAAATTTCTGCTGCATCTAAAAGGGTTTTTTTCTCTTACCTTTTATTTCAGCAGAAATCTATTTCATGCAGCCATTTAAATGTCCTCAAATTTTAATCAAATGTACATGAAAAATTTCATTTTTGTTTCAAATACACTGGAAGTTGTGGGTATTTTTACACTATGTTTTGTAAGCATACTTTTAAGAATGCAAAAATGTAAAGGATGTAAGCCTTTATTGTGCAAAAAAGAAGCAAATTGACATTGGCTGTATTTTAAACAGAACACTTGAATACATCCTATCCAGAATATAATGATACAAATCGCACATCACTTTTAACAGATCAAATCTGCTCCTGTTTCTTAAAGATAGTAAAATGACTGAGTTAAGCTGAACATTGTTCTTGTTTCCTTTACCAGGGGAATAGCTAGCACAAAGGTAGAAGGTGGTTCCTGCTGGAGAGGATAATCCCTAATAAAATAACAAACTAGTTGGTAACTCTTGTTACAAACACCTCTCTGACATCAAGCAGTTCAGGCATTTGCTGCTCTTTGGGTTTTCTGACAATAGGCTGTATTGATAGTCACTGAATGCAGGAGCTTACTGTATGACACAAGCTTAGCTTCACTGTTTACAACTTGCCTGCTTAATGTAAAAAACAACTAAATGTAGGCTTGTGTCTAGAAAACAGTAACCAAAACACATGGATAGAACTCATTAAAAATTACTACTGTATAAAACTAGATAATCTTCCACTGTGCTAAGAAACCTGTGAGGATTTATTTTACATTATATTTATTTGACTTTATTGAAAAGTCAAGAGACTAGAGGTTGGGGTCAACTTCGGTGAATGAAGCATCATATAATAACTAACTAAATTTATAAACATATTTTTAGTAATATATCTTATATATGATACGATAAATTATTTGTAATTTTTAGATATTAAAATATAAATAAATTATGTCCACAGACAATTTCCTGACCAGCCAGCAAACAAGAATGGGGATGCCCTGGCTCTCCAGTCCGTGAAGCACTTTTATAAGCAAAGATGGGTTAATTCTAGTCCCCCAGATTAGCTTTAACTATGACTTCACTTTCACAGCAATCTCTGTTTAAACTCACTTCTCACTGCACTGATGTGGAGCTGGCAGGACTTCAGTGAAATTGTAGCTTCACAGTGGTTTCTTTTAACAGACAACACTTTCCTTTTTGGATGTAGGTAATCTCAGTGGGATCTTCTCAGTGTTGGGTCTTATGGGTTCCCTTCCACTGGGGCCTTGGAGGATATAGTTAAAAAAGCTTGCAAGGTGGATTAGAAACTGTAGATGAAAGCTCTCTGATGTGAACTGTGTTGTTTACTATTGGAATAGGAAAACTAGGCTAGATGACCAAAGTAGAAACCCTAAAACTGCATCTTGCTGACAAAAAGAGTGGTCATACAAACTACACAAACAATAACTGAAATGATTAAAGCTATAAATAAAGCTGGAGAGGAAAAAAAGAGTCTGTGATCATGGTAGCACACAAAGCCAATTTTGTAGTCATCTGATGTTAGATGCCTGAGGCAGGACATAGGTCTCATGAGGCTCCCTATGGGGTCAATGAAGAGAGAGGGCAATTCAGCCAAGAGCTCAATTTATGTGCCTAAATGATTGCAGAAAAGCAAGAGCTCCTATTCCTTCCTTGACTGTGCGAGCAGTCAAGGAAAAAAGCTTTCAGATTTAAACATCTCAGCTGGATGCTTCAAGTTATGCTGTGTAGATCCCCAAGGACCTCAGCCACTGGAAGAGTCCAGCTGTACGGTAAATGATACAAGGATGCATGAAACAACTCTTCCTTAGGGCGTGCAAAGTCAAGACAGCAGCCAGAGCAGAGAAAAAGAGGACATAAAAGAAGTGGGAGAACAGAGGCAGTGATCCCAGTGGGTGTGAAAGCCTGGCACGGCTTCACGGGAAGCTGCTCCTCTGTGCCCCATTGCAGGAAAAAGCCCCTGAATTAAAGCTGTTTTGTCACTAACAGGTATGAGTATTTATCTTAAGGCAAGCAGAGGTGAAAATCCTGTTTTCTGGGCCTGAAGCACTTCACCTCCTATTCAATTAGATCACGAAAAAAATGGAAGGAGGATTGGGTGGATTTTTAATCCTGTTATATTCCCACTTCAGTGGTTAGGGGAGTACTCTGACACCTCTTCACAGAGGCAAATAGTCCCACTGTCTGTGACAGAGCACAGAACTGAATGGAAGTCTCTGAAATCAGAGGCTGGCTCACTTCTGAGAGGGTGGACATTAATCCTAATACCTTTTGCTTATGAAGGAAGCAATCTCCCATGTAAGAAAAAAATTTTATTACAGCCATGTAAGTAAAATAAGGCAGCAACATGGAGGCACAGGATAAACACCAGGCAAATTTTTGGGTCTCTCACTACAAAAAATACACTGAGGTGCTGCAGCGTGTCCAGGGAAGGGCAGCGGAGCTGGGGAAGGGTCTGGAGCATAAGTCTTACAAGGAGCGGCTGAGGGAACTGGGGGTGTTTATCCTGGAGAGGAGGAGGCTGAGGGGGGACCTTGTTGCTCTCTGCAACTCCCTGACAGGGGGCTGTAGTCGTGTGGGGGTCAGTCTCTTCTCCCAGGAAACAAGGGACAGGGCAGGAGGAAACGGCCTCAAGTTGCACTGGAGAAGGTTTAGTTTGGTTACCAGGAAAAATGTCTTCACCAAAAGAGTTGTCAGGCACTGGAACAGGCTGCCCAGAGAGGTGGTTGAGTCACCATCCCTGGAGGTATTTAGAAGATGTTTAGAAATAGCACTTAGGGACATGGTTTAGTGGTGGACTTGGCAGTGCCAGGTTAATGGTGGGACTTAAAGCTCTTTTCTAACCTCAACAATCTATGATTCTACGATTGTAAAGATCAGGCTTTCAAAGTGATTTTAAAGAAAGAATATTATTGAAGATGCCAACTCAGATGATACAACTCCAAAAGAATTTAAAACTCTAAAGTCTAGAACAAGCACTTCCTCACAAATCTAATTTCATCCATAATCCCACACTAATGGAATGTATTCCACAAAATCAGGGTTTAGTAGCCTAAAATCAAAACCTTTGTATTTTCAGAATTTTCCTGTTAGTACTTAACAGAAAGTATAATGTTATCTCAAGAAATACTGATGAAAAAAATCATGCAGATTTTCTGAAAACTTAATCTGAAATAGCTACAAAACTTCAGATATAAGCAGAATACTTTCACATACAGGTATACATACACATACACTGCTTTAGTGCTCTCTTTGTGCAATAAATTTTTTCCGGATATTAAAATGTATCCTATTTGGTGTGTTGCAGCTTTTTTGCTGAGTCAGAACCTCCAGACCTTCCTTAAGTCAAGCTTTTGATTACTACTTCCCTTGTTGATACTTAGTCTTCACAGTGATACTATAGATCATCCTACAACCTGTGCTTTCACCAAGAGGGTCAACTGTACCACAAAACCCAGCAGAGAATAATTATACTAAGCTCAAATCCTTGTAATAAACATTTCCTTTTCCTTATAATCATAATCTACAGCTGCTTTTGAACCACAGACTGAAAGATACAGCGAAAAAGCATGAAAAGAACATTTTACACATTCCTACAATCACAGCTTTTAAAGAATAGATAATAATTTACACTAAATGAGCTATGCTGTGCAAATAAGAAATATATAAAAATATTAGTGAAAAAAGCGTAATTAGATAACAACCAATTTGATCATGGTTTTTAGTCTCATAACATTAAGTAGGTTAATTAGGTAACTATTGAGGTGGGATGTAACTTTCACATAATTTTTTAAAGTTTCTCCTCTTTTCCTGGCACTCTGCTGAACATCTGTGTGTTTACATTTGGTCTGGGGAGAAAGGAGGTATTAAACCTTATCACACAATTTATTACAATAGCCACCTGTCAGCTTGAAATTCAGGAAGACATCAGTTTTCTGAAATAAACATATTTCTCTTCAGGGGATTACATGAATGAAACATTCAGTGGCCAGTAAAGGGATAATTTTTGCTATTCCTTCTAGTCCTAGCATCACTCCTCAGGATATGCCTGTGAAAGACTTTCTGGTGGTCCAACAATGAATCAGATGGAGGAACTGATCTGTCTGGAAAACAACCCAAGAAAAAAGTTTTATCTTTGATCTGACTTAGTTCCCAGTAAGGCTCACAACACAACTGTGCAAAGGTTTCCTTTAGCACAGCACAAGAAGAACAAGCAGGCTTGGGCAACAGAGACAGCAATTGCAGATGCCCATTTGTTGCAGATGGAGTAGCACACAGCACTTGTAAGAAAGAAGTAGCAATATGTCTATTGACATAAACCAGTGATTTAACAAAGTTTGATAGTAAATGCAACAGTGGCTTAACAAGATTTGATGGCAAGGTACACTGTATTGTTTACTGCACAGAGGACAGAGTCAGACAAAACTGTCAGAGACTTTCCTTTTGAGTCATGAGGTTCAGAAAGGACCCCCTTGCATTTTTAAACTCCTTTCTGAGGAGAGTTTAGGTGCAGCTGGATCCAGACTTAGTCCCAGACTTGCTCCAGGGTTTATGTCTAAAGGATTATATGTGCACAATCAGTCCCTTATACCACTTGGCTAAGATTTCAGTTTAGCATGCTGTTAATCACTTGCTGAGAATCTGTTGTGGCAAGGAATCTGTCAGCTTTGAGGAGTAACCTTCAGAGGCATCTCTACTCCAGGTGAGATCCTGGCATGCAGCCCACTGCCATGGAGGAGAACTCACAGGCCTTGGGCTGTCCACTATTTATGGAAGGAGGTAATTGACTCATAGTAGTGTTTGCATATGGATTACAGATGTTAGTTTCTTCCAAACCTAGTTTGAGCTGGACCTTAACCAGCACTATGATTAGGTGGGCATGTTGCTCAAATTAGCCCTTGGCTACTGTTTTGTTATCTCCCTCTCCCGAATCCCAAATCTACTTTGAGTCCAATGCAGCCATCATGACCAGGCGCATCCATTACAGCCGCCACTGGTGGTTATCACTTGTGCAGGGTTACAGGAGATAAAGGCCAGGTTGGGGGTGGGAAGGGGCACACCATTTAAGCAGCCTTCTTTCCTAGGTTCACCTATTTTATTTCCTCTTTGGAAATATTCCCAAATTCACATACAAATTTTGGACACCTTTTCTATTGGACACTATGATTCAGACATCTCTGGTTTGATCTCAAGCAATTAGCTCGTTCACTTTCATAGATTTCAAATCCCAGGAGATGCCCCCCAGTGCACCAGTTTAAATAAGGTCAGCTCATTGTCTAGACAGGATGCCAAGAACAGGGCCTTCGCCTTTTGTTCTATAAACCTACTTACACGTTCTCTGGATTGATGATCAGTAAGAAGGTTGAGGTTTTTTAATTATCCACTGAATCCCAGCCAGCAAAAAAATGTGCTAACTCTTGAAGCATATTCCTTTACATGTGAATTTAGTTAATTTGTGCGTTTGCTTTTAAATTAGTCATTATGTAAATTCCCTAGATATCTTAAGCAGAATAAGCTCTGCTATGCTTAACTTTAAATTGTTTTGTGAGACTCAGAAAATGGAACAATCATAAAAGAATACCCACGAGAGTGTGCCTGATGAAGGGGTAACCAATATGGTTTAGGCTTTGTTTTTAAATAATAACCAGCCACAAATACATTTCTCTCTGATCTTATGAGCTGCTGTCTTTGCTGCTGCTATCAAGCCACTGAACTTCAATCAAAAATCCATCGATCATCTTTAAAAGAGAAAGCCAAGGTACAACATGGAAGAATATAATCTCCCATGCACTGTATAGCTTGGTGTTGTTTTTAGGCATTGCTTGTTCAGGGGAAGTCTTTTAAGTTAGGGTGTTTTCTTTTCACTGAACTGGAAAACGAAATGACATTGTGGAAATAAAAATGCTTGGTACGTTCATTTTTTCTTTAGCGTAAAACCTGTAGGTAAAGCTGAAGTGCATGGAGTTCACTGAAGATGGTAGATTAACTGTGTCTTTACAGTTCAGCTTATGTTCAAAACTTTTGCTTGAATAAGACTGTAATAATCTTCTTTCCAGTTTAAGGCCTGATTTTGTGAAGCTAGATTCCTGTGAGCAGAGCTGGCTCCACTGAAGCCAAGGGTGGTGCTAGATCTACATCCAGAGCTCTGCTGTGTCTGTCACAGGGGGCAGGGAGGCAGTGCTTGGCCCCTCTGAGAGCCCATTAAGAACACAGAGTTTGCAGACCCTTTTCTGAATTATTCCTAAGAAGTGACAATACCCTCCAGGATTAATCCTGTGACTCTAGGTCTCACAATTTATTGCCACTCTTTGGGTTTTCTTCAAGCCCTGGTATGCCACCTCTCCTCAGGGAGAAGGGCAGTGCTTAACCTGTGATAATTCAGCTTAGCAAAGCAAAATGCTGTTTATTTAGAGGAAGAGCATCCTTGCTGGAAAACAAATAACAAACCAACAAACAAAAGCTTTAAACTTAAGCCACTTTTATCCATACTGCTTCAAAGCTCCTTGCAAGACTTCACAAGGAGCAAGAAATAGTGCCTCATTCTCAGGGCCGTCTTTTGGCCCCATTTTTTCTAGTTCTCTTGAACCAGACCAAACCATGATATGGCTCCTCACAGGGTGCAAACCTCCAGTGAGCTAATGGCCAGCACTGGGAATTGGCAAGAACTATCCCTCACTGACTGCTGTGCCTTGTGGATCCCTCCAGAAAACTCGAGTTATCTTTTAAAGATACATTAAGCCTCTAAAAAGCCCTCTGGTTCAAAAACTTCTCTAAAAATCCCAGATTTCCAAACTGCTTTTTTCACCAGAACTGTCCAGACAGTTTAAAGGAAGAGGGTGAGATGGGTAGTTTCTCCAGTGCTCTTTAAGAATATTCTGACTGTCACAACAGTTAGAGAGGCAATTAACCCAACTGTATTTATAAGTACACACTGCAGAATGCTTTATCAAAAGAATTGCTTTTTGGATGACTTTACAGGACACTATATTTGTCTGCAATGGGAATGTGGTACAAGCAAAAAATATGTATATGTAAAAACTTCCAAATTAAGACCTCTTAGAATGCAGTAGTGAAACATACTTCTAAACAACAGACTGTTGAAATCAGGAATCAAAAAAAGGAAGAAAATTGTAATGTGAAATGTAAATTAGATGATTATTTCCAGGGCTAATGAGTTGGAGCCTGCTTTTTCTACACAAGGAGAATAGTGAAAGAATTGGGGCTACGTTTCTTGCATCACTTGTCCTTACCCCAGCTTCCCTGGACCTCCCAAAGGCCTCCCTCAGCAGGGACTTCTGCGATCTCCTTTCCTGTTGCCAGAAGTTCTTGTGGTGAAAGCAGCTGATAGGCAAGCGAATAGGGCCCCATCTCAATCCCCTGTCCTCCTCCCACCCCACCCCCTGTTCTGCTGATAATCAGCTGCAATTATTCCCTGCAGTGACAAGTTACTGCATAGGCAAGAACAAACACATTGCAAGGGACAATGGTAGACAGGAGTAGGGCTCCAGGTAGTTCACCCCAGTAATACCCCTGTATTTTCAGGCTCTGGACCACACTGTCTGTTGTCAAATACCAAATCAATCTTTAGACATACAACCACCATGAGAAAAACACAGAATAAAGTCGCCAGTTGAAACACACATGTTTCAAACCAGCTGTTGTGGGTAGTGGGAAAGTCTTTTGGACATTGTTTCCCTGAAGGCATTTAAAACTAGGAGAATGAAGGCTGAAATCTCTTCTTCTAAAGCACAAGTCTTATGAGGAGCAGCTGAAGGAACTGGGGGTGTTTAGCCTGGAGAAAAGGAGGGTCAAAGGAGACCTTAATGCTTTCCGCAACTTCCTGAAAGGAGGTTGTAGCAAGGTGGGGGCCAGTCTCTTCTCCCAAGCAACAAGCAATAATAGAACAAGAGGAAACCAACTCAAGTTGTGCCAGGGGAGGTTTAGACTGGATATTAGGAAAGATGTCTTCACTGAAAGGGCTGTCAAGCATTGGAACAGGCTGCCCAGGGATGTGGTTCAATCACCATCCCTGGATGTAGACACGGTGCTTAGGGACATCATTCAGTGGTGGAACTGGCAGTGCTAGGTTAACAGCTGGGCTTGATCTTGGTCCTTTCCGACCTAAATGATTTTATGACTCTATTCTGTGATTCTTCATGGAAGAGCCCAGGTGGAGGTTCACAGTCTTAATCCAGGCTGCAGGATTCTATTTGACCTTAGAAGTTCCTCAAGGGGGATCAAAACCCTTTTCCTTCTACAGAAATGGTTCAGAGAACAACCAAGATGATGCTGAGAAGTAACCCCTTTACTTAGTGTCCCTACAGAGTTAAAATAAGTTGCCACATTATGAGTCTTTCAGTGCAGACACTGATGCTAACGCTTGCTATCTGGCCAGAGAGGAGACAGAATGATAGGAGCTGCACATCCGAGTGGCTGTCAGTGGAGCAATGATGTTAAGCAGGAGAGAAAATGGACAAGTCCAAAGCAGTCTGAGAAGCAGAGCTGACAGACTGCGTACAAGCAGTCCTTGCAGCTACATGAGATTACACTTTAGCAGGTTTGAAGCAATATGGCAATTTGCTCCCAAGTTTCAATTAAAACTTGGGGTTTAATGCATAGTTCTAATGAACAAAACCAGGGTCTAAGTAAAAATAAGGCTTTAAGCTACTTCTCAGCACCTCTTTCGAGCTAAGGCCTAATACCAGTAAGTTTTCACTCAACTGCAATTTCCAAATCTCCTCAAATACATTAAAACCACATGGGTACAACATAAGGTAGAGATCTTCACTATATACAGTCACATTCACATAGAAATAAAGCAATGGCGATGAAGGTGAGTAAAGCTACTTTATATGTGGATGACTTCCTTTCAATGGTCAGAATCCTATGAAATTCTTTTTCTGCATCATGGGACACCAGAAATTTCTTGTCTACAGTTCTCAGGTTACAAAGGCATGAATCCTCCACTGGTAGAAACATTTGCTTACCACAGTCCTGACACCATTTGTATTCTCACCTTATTTGGGGCTTGGTAACACAAACCCTGTCTCCTGGAGTCAGGATCCTGTGAATTCTTGAGAACGATAGTTCTTGCTTGCAGTGGGAAAAATTAAATACACAGTCTAACAGGATCAAAATCCTAAATACTAGCAGTTCAAAGAGCAGCTAAAAAGAATATATATTTAAAACTGCCACTATTTTTAATCCATCTGGGGGATTTCAAGATCTAGCTTTTGGGTTTTGACCATACTTTGTTAACAAAACCAGGAAAAAACATGATGTTACATAGGAAAGAAACAATTTAGAAAAATAAACTACATAGAAACAATTGAAGGTCCTGAATTTTGCTTTAATTGACTTTATGTACTTTTGGTACTGTGCTGAATAATGATGTAGTACTACAGAATCCCCTCTGGAACACTGGCTTTATTAATTTCCATTCATGTCATACTTAAGTAAGTTTAATCAAACTACCAAAAATAGATCCTGAGGCAATGATTTCTGGGGTTATCAAATTGATTCCATGTTTAATAAATGACTACATACTGATAAAATGGTTGCTGACTTTGGGTTACCCTTGTAAATGCTGTTAAACCCTAGGCTTCTAGTCAAGGACTACCAGGATGAAGTTGATATGATCCTTCTACTACTACTTTTTCCTGCCAACAGAAAGGCACAATTAGGATAATAATCCTGCCAGAAGGCAGAATGGAGCAACATCTTTTGTTTCTGCTTCCTATCTGCAACAGAGAGAGGACAGTATTTTATAGTGATAGTTGGCATCAGTTCCTGAGACCCCAATGGCTTGGAATAGAAACTGCCAAAAATTGCAAGAACACTGGTTTTCAAAGTCCTGTTTTGCACATTTTTTCCTTGCATTGAAGTGGAATAGTTTGGATGAAAACTTCATCCTGTTTAGGTCCACTAAACAGTCAGGAAGCATCAAATCACTGAGTAAATTGTTCCCTTCTATCAGCAAATGTGGACTTCACCTTGCATAAAGGAAAACCAGTTTTTGTCTATAACTCTCTGGCATTGGTTTAAGTAAGCATTCTTCCTATCCCACCAGGACCCATCTTGGGAAACTCACATGGCTGTGCAGCCCATCCACCTTACAGTCAGAGATCAGAGAAAGCCAGAGAGTGACAGAGATCTGACCTCACCCTACTGGACAGATTTCATTTACAGATATATCCACACGTCAAATGTAGAGAATGCAGAGATCTGCATTTTCTTGGGAGCTTATAATAGAGATTCTCAATTAATTAAGAATCTAAGTCTCATAACATTTTTCTTCGGTTCCAGTGAGGTGCGTCTTGGAGCCTGTGCCCATACTGCCCTTCCATTGGTGACACTCACCCACCAGGATCTGTCTCCAACTCTATTAGCCTACCTCCTGTATGCTGCCAGATACACACCAGATGGTGCCTTTGCATTCTGTACATGAAGAGTGTTGCCTTTTGAGAGAGGGGACATCTTTCTGGCTGTTTTTGGACAGCCCTAGCACAATGCAGTTTTGGATACTGACAATTTTGCTAGCCACTACAACCTGTAACACCATAATTTTGAGGATGGATGTGATGGGTCTAACGTCCATCCCCAGAGAGTGACTGCAAGGCCATTCATGAATTGTTGCACAGCTACAGAAAGCTCCACAGTGTTCGAGAGGCCTATTAGCAGCAAATGTGTACAAACTGGCAGTTTCTAGTAGATTTTCCAGCCTGTTAGACGAACAAGCTCGTTAAAGTAAAATTTACTCCAAATATGTAAAACCTGATGGTTTGAAACTGAGATGTTTTCTGAAACAGCTCAGCAGCTTGCTATAATTGTAGCATGATTCAGTGCTTGGGCATCTTATCTCAAGTGCTGTCTAAGCAACTAGCAGAGCTCCTGACAGCAGCTAGCCCCAATGTCACCCTCAAACATTGGAGCAGTTGTGCTGCCACCAGGGCACCTAAAGATTTCTTAGAAGAATCTCTTGCTTTCTGCAAGGTTGAAAGCACCTGATGGACAAATACATTACACCTGCCACACCCCTGTCCCCAAGCCCTTCCTAAATAGTTGTAGGTATTTTCCCAACCCTACCATTACCATAATTTTCAAAAACTTGGCAGTCATCACTCCAGAGGGTAGGACAGTGCTGTGATCCACATGTTCCAAGTGGGAAAGTGGGACACAAAGAATGGGTGCCTCTAAGGAGACTTAATATCTACCAAGGAAGGGAGAGTAAACTCAAGTCCTGGTTTAGTCACCCTCTCATTAGGGCAATTTTCCTAATAAACCATTCCAGCCTTGTTCCCAATTCTTTTGACAGCATCCGGAGCCATTGGCATTAACTTTTGTGTTAAGGGATGGAGCACAATAGTATACTGAGTTACGTATTGTGCTTGCAGAGGCATTTTTTCACATTCAGCCTTGCCTTTCTTGCCTATTTCTGTTGCAAAGTGATTTCAGTAGATGTAGAGAGCTACTAGAATAGACACCAACACTTGCAAGTATGTGCCAGGTCAGAATACCAGCTTCAAACATTGCACAGCATTGTCTCTAAGTGGGTCAGTTCATAAAATATTGTCTGTTCAAATGATGTCCATGCTGTAGTAAGAAAAAGGGGAAAATGTAGTAGTAATTGAAATGATTTTAAAAGTCTGGCACCCACTGCATGTTCAAAAGAACATTTCAGTGCTCCATTAATAATGCTTCTAGGACACAGGAAATTTGCAAAATGCTGCTCCTAAAGATTATGATCTGAAGTTAAAAAAAAAAAAAAAAAAAAAAAGGAAAAGGTTTTAAAGAAATTTTTGTGTCTTGTGTTTGGAACATTTTCATTTGTACTTTTCCTTTATTTTATTTTGATGAGAATGGTCCTTTGGGTGCATCCTTACCTCAAACGTGTATTCAGCGTGGTAATGAGATAAGAAATTCAGTAGAGTATATTGTGCAACGGTAAAGCATTAACTATTACTCCATTTCCATGTATTCTTTAATAACAGACATTCAGATTCAGCAGAAGACTATTTTACTGACCTTTCCACTTATTTCTAGTTCACTGGTGTGTCTAGAGCTATCTTGTCACTTTGGGATTAATTTTTGTTTTAGCCTAAGGGACTGCTCTGAAGCAACAAGCACTGCTGGAATGTCAGGCAAAAACTCCACTCCGGAAACACTGAAGTGGATCCCACAGCCTCTGGGAAGCTGGGAAAGGGGCAGAAATTTGTGTAGAGGAATTGACCCATGAGACAAAGTGAGATGGGCTCCTGCAGTCTGTACCAGATGAATCTCTAGGCAGCGTTTCATCGCTGTTGTGACTCTCCATACCACAGCCTAGAGGTTGCAGAGGCTGGTCAAAGCAGCCAGCACTGCTACTGAGAACACAGGGTGCGATTTTCTACCCAGGCACAAATTAGTATTTTTCTTGATGTGTCTTTCCGAGCATCCAGAAGTCCCGTGTCTCAAAATGAGGTAGACTATGGGAGAGATGGGGGAAGATTCCCTAGAGATGACATCATGAAACAGAAGAAATTTTTCAAGTTCCTTTCACATTATAGGTGTCTGCTTTTCCTCTGGGCCTTGAGAAGAAAAAAACTTTGATAAATTAAAAACTAGTTAGACTCTCATGGTCTTTTCTAGAGACATGTCAGAAAATTCTATATTAACTTAGGCATGTACAAACTGTTTAGCATCAGATATACTCAACTTTACCTTTGACTTTTATTCTTTCTTAGACATACTGTCAACGATGCTATGCACAAACCCAGTCACATCTATGTGATGCTGATGTGTCTCTCAAATCTTCCTGGCCAACACCTGTTAGACTGATAAATACTCCAGATCTCATGACCACAACCTGCTACATTAGAAGTAAATTTTTAAAAAAGAAATCAAACTATATTGCACGTGTTCACAGCCAGGAAGAGTCTAAGGCATTGCCACCCACTTTGTTGCTCTTGGTTTTCTTTTTTTTAAAAAAACCAAACACTTCTGGGTGCAGATCTTGCAGTCAATGGGAGCATTGATTTGATTCCACTGCAGTGGAGCTGAAACAAATACCTGGAGAAAGACTCAGAAGTCTGTTCCCAGAATTTGGCTGTCCCCTGGTAGCATGTTGCTTTTGGGTAAACAACCAACAAACCAACCATTTAATGTGTTTGATATCTTTGGATTTTTAAAACATATCATATCACTCTTACAATTGCAGGGGTCCTCAAAGTACGGCCTGTGGGCCGGATATGGCCCCCCAGGGTCCTCAGTCTGGACCCCCAGCATTTACAGACCCCCCCCGTTCCACCACCCCACCCCCCCC
>JAVJGJ010000037.1:15745102-15784967 GCA_035590215.1 Microhierax caerulescens
CGCTGGGGCAGAGCCCCAGCCTGCAGCCCGGGGAGGGCCCCAGGCCGCAGCTGGGGGCTCTTTCCTGCAGGAGCTGCAGCCCTGGAGAGCCCAGGCGGGAGCAGGGGGTCCCTGAAGGGCTGCAGCCCGGGGCAGGGCCCGCGCTGGCGCAGGTTCTCCTGACACCCTCCTCCTTTCCTCGTTGGCAGCCTGTGAGGCAGGAGGGTGTGTAGAGCCTGCCCGCTGTGCAGGAGGACAGAGCAGCAGCCATGGACAAATCTGTTCTTAAAAGTTTCAAAGAGAAGAAGCACAGGCTGCCTCCCCTCTTCTCGTCCAAGCTATGTGTGTCTCAGACCTTTCTTGTCCTCCATGGCAAAGTGCCTGCGAGGCTAGCTGCAGGTCAAGGCTTTCCATCGTAGACATTGGGAACAGAATATTGCCTTTCTCTTGCAGCATTCCTTCATATATTTGAAAAGGGATGTCATGTTCCTGTTACATTTTTCTCTTTCTTTGGTTAAACACCCTTTTTTTTTTTTTTTTTTTTTTTGGGTGGTTGCGCTTTACATCTCTCCTCAGCCTTGCTGCTTCCCTTGGACTCTCACCTGACACAGGATCTGGTGCTCTAGCTGGGGCTTTATCAGTGCTGCACCAGGGTAGGATGATCGTGTCCCAGGTCTCACAGGAAAGGAGGGGAGCAGAGAATAAACAGAAAGGAAACAGGGACAGAGAAAATGGGGATGAAAGGTTAGGTCTGAGTTGGAGTGTGGTGTGTATGTCTAGGAGAGGTTTGCCATCCTTGGGTGGTATGGAGAACCTTGTCCTGAGCAGCCACAGTGGGGAACATGTAGGAGCTCATCCTGACCTGTGCCTCAGTGACAGCAGCAGAGGCAGCTGGTCCCCTTAGCCACTGGCATAGGCACAGGCAATGCAGGCAACAGCACTGTGATATTCTGTCTGGCCCCACACTGAACTTATTAGGGGGCTCCCGCAGAAAAAATCAGCCCTACACCTCAATTTCTACATGCATGTGGGCCACTGGGAAATGAGAGAGACAGCTATTGCCTCCAACAGAGACCAGCACAAGCAGCAGCAGCCAAACTGCACTGTTACAAGAAAAGCTCAAGGAAGAATTACTTCTTTGAAGTATAATTATCTTTGTGACTCCCTCACTTCAGAGAACAGTAATTTGCTGCTGGCTTATTCCTGCAACAATCAAGCGTAATGCAGAGAGATATTAGTCTTAGCTATGGACCAGCTTTAAAAGTTTTCCTGTCTTTTCCCCTTACTACCCCCAGCCATCCATGCCTTCCCCTTGCTCCCTAGCTCGCTGGCCCCTCAGCTGTACTAGGACAAGTCCTTGCAGGCTGTGTTCAATGCTTTCAAGGATTAAAAATTGGGAGGGGTTTATTCTAAACTGAGCTGGTTTGGTTATATGGCTTTCGGGACAGCCCCCAAAGGACTTGAGCTACCTCAGCTGAGACAGGAATAGGAACACAAATAAGCATGCAGGAGAGAGGCGAGGAGGGGAGAGCAGGTCCATCAGCTGGCTTTGCCTCCAAAATGGGTATCCTATGAGCGCATGGCCTTGTTAAGCTCTTTTGCATAGACTCATGCAAAGTGGGTCCTGTTTACAGGGGAATGATGTGAAAGATACTGGTAGTGAGTCCAGTTCTTCACTGAGCTTTTGAAACTGCCCTTCTGCTAAAACCTATGAAGCAGCAGGGTGCAGTTCCATCTGTGGAAGGACCCATGCAAAGGTTGTCTCTCAACTGCAAACAAACCTAACTGAGAGGATCTCTCTGCTGCTGAGGGTTTTCCTGATCCCAGCACAACGTGCTCATTGCTTCAAATAAGTTAGAGCATATGATCTACCTACTACTGTGTGAATGTAGTCCATATTAATGTTGGCAGAAGAACTGACTTGATCATACATACAATGTTAAGAAAGGGAAAAAGAATTAAGCATTAGGAATCTGATATAAAGATGCCAAGACAGGAAAGCTTGTTGTAGTTTCCTTGACAAGTCTGTCATAAAGCCCATGTACATTTTTTCTATTTATATATCTAACACTCAATTATGCCATATTTATCTAGTTCACACATCTGTTCTTAAAGTGTTATGTCAAGGGCACTACAGAGGCTAACCACGCAGCAGAAACAAAAGAATCAGGATGGAAAAAAAAAAAAAGAAAAAGAAAAGTAATAATGAAGCTGAACAATGATATTTCCAAAGAATGTAAGCCAATATTTTCAGTTCAGAACAAAGAGCTACATAATACATATACTATATATACACAATATATGTAATTTATGTAATGCCTCCAGCATCTCTTATAGGAGAAAAGACACAGTATACATATTATTCCATGATACATAACTTCTCCTAATTTTTATTGCAGAAGGGTGTATGTTAGTGTGAATTTGATACATTTGATGCTTCATTCTTTCATTGAATTTTAACTTGAAATCTGCTGAGACATGTATCTGGCATTGTTCCTAGCCAGGTGCATCACACACAATGTGTGAGCAGAAATCTCATCTGGTGTTATGTGTTTTACCTATAAATCAAGCTCAACCAGCTTAGAAGGATTGTGCATTATGTTTGGTGGCTAGTTGGGACCTGCTACTGTATTTATGAGGTAACTAAAAACCTTAAAGGAATATAGGTGCCAAAGTGTGTTAAGACTGTACATTAAACACCCCTTGGATATAGTGAGAGATTTACCTACTTGAAGAGCATGGATGCAAGCAACGAGAGTGTATGAATGGCCTATTACTGTCTCTAACCTAAGATTGGGTCCCGCACCCACCTTTCCTTTGGCAACAGCCATGAGCAGACACTTAGAAATATCTTAAGATAAGTGCAAATACAGAGTAATCCTTCCTCTCCTGTGTACTTTGTTTATTCTATAAAACAGCCTTATAATTTTTCTTGGTGTCATTTAGCACTTAAGATATGATCAGTTATGAATGGTCATTCTCATCTCACTGTCTCTGTTACATTCCCGTGCTAAAAAGCCTAAATATATAAACTTTCAGGTTTCTTTTTTCAATCTAAGGGACTTTGGGGTATTTGGCCTTCTCAGATCAAAATCACTCCTACTTCTCACAATTTCTGGCATTTTTCATTTCCCTTTCTTCAGTTCTCCTCTGAGGTTTTACTCTGCTGATTTTGAGGTAGGTGCAGACCCAGACCCAGATATGGGTGTACAGCACAATGACATTTCCTGCTTTATTCTCTGTTCTTTTCCCAACAATTTGTAATGTTCTGCTTTCATGTTGATAATCAGGAAACTACAGAAAGTGAGTCCAAGATCTTCTTGATGGAAATAGCTAATTTAGAGCCCATGATGGTCTATCTGTGTATTCCCATGTGCTTTATCTTATATCTATCAGCACTGAATTGCATCTGCCTTTTATAACACAGCCAGTATCTTGGGGATCTAATGAGTTCCTTGCAGTCAGCTTGAGTTTCAGCTATTACTGATAATTCCATTCCTTCAATAATTTTCTTACCCATACAATCCATTGTAATCTCACAGCTGTGAGAGGTGGAAAAGTGATATTGGGGGTAACTTTCATCTGAATCGCTCCTCCAAGATATTTGAGAGCATTTTTGGATTGAAGCTTCTATCTCAGTGTCTTGCTCCAGCAACAGTGATTGAAAAGTAGATGTCTCAAATTTTTTTGGTATTCACCAACACTTCATTTGCTGTGCATTCATCTTTCTCTGCTGTGCACAAGGCAGCAATACTTGCTTTCTACTTGAATTACATCTTGTCTTCCTCATCAATGCTTTCTGCCATGATCATCTTCATTGATTTAATGGCAGGTGGACTAGAAAGACCATAGAAATGGTCAATCAGTCAGGGTGGAAATCTTACATAGATTTACAGGTATTGTAACAGGTTCCATGCCATGATTATAGCTATCTCCCAAAAGAAAACCTTGTAAATCATATGTTTATATTTAAAGTGAGCTAGGACAGAAATGAACTGCTTCTGTAATGATCACTTTTAAACTCTTACCTTAGAGCTGAAAAGAAATTCTTTCAAGAGCTGTTAAGCCTTATGAGATCCTCTTTCCTAGCACCTGAGTGCCAACAGTTAGCATGAGAGTCTGACTTAAAAGTGGAGTGGATATTGCAAAAGTATTAACAAACATTATTTCCACATAGATATCAAGGAGTTAAAGAAGAAGCACAAATACAGGCTGGTGGATGAAGGGATTGAGAGAAGCCCTGAGGAGAAAGACTTAGGGGTGTTGGACTAGAAGCTCAACATGGCCCAGCAATGTACACTGGCAGCCCAGAAAGCCAGCCATAACCTTAGCTGCATCAAAAGAAGCATGCCCAGCATGTCAAGGGAGGTGATTCTCCCCCTCTACTCTGCTCTCTTGAGATCCCACCTGCAGTGCTGCATTAAGCTTTGGGTCCCCCAAAGTAAGAAAGCCATGGACCTGTTGAAGCAAGTCTAGAGGAGGGCCATGAAGATGATCAGGGGGCTGGAGCACCTCTACTAGGAAGACAGGCTGAGAGAGCTGGGGTTGTTTAGCCTGAAGAAGAGAAGGCTCCAGGGAGACCTTATAGTGGCCTTTCAGTACTTAAAGGCAGCTTATAAGAAAGATGGGGACAGACTTTTTACAAGGGTCTATAGTGATAGGACAAAGGGTAAAGATTTTAAGCTGAAAGATGGTAGATTCAGATGAGATATTAGGAAGAAAGTCTTACTGTGAGGTGGTGAGGCACTGGACCAGGTTGCCCAGAGAAGCTGTGGACACCCCATCCCTGGCAGTGTTCAAGGCCAGGCTGGATGGGGCTTTGAGCAACCTGGTCTTGGAAGGTGTCCCTGCCCATGGAAGAGGGGTTGGAACTAGATAATCTTTATGGTCCCTTCCAACCTAAACCATTCTGCGGTTCTATGATTCTATGAAGAAGTAGCTGGAACAATGGGAAGATTACTGCTGAAGGGCAATATGAAATCCTAATGAGAGGCTGAAATCCATTCCATTTGAAACACAACACCACCCTGGAAGGTGCAGTACTTCGCTAACTCCCTATGTTCAAAATTGCAGCATTCCGTTCATGAACAGTGCTTACAGTAGTAGTAATAATAATAATGATGATGATGATGATAATTATAATGATAATGATGATGATGATAATAAATATAATAATAATAATAATAATAATAATAATAATAATAATAATAATAATAATAATAATAATAATAATAATAATAATAATATACATCTTTGGAAAACCAGCCCATGCTTTGATTCTGTAGTCTCCTAGGAAGTCCTCGACCACTTACTACCTAAGTGGTCTTCAGTAGTTACTAGGCCACATAGCTAACCTATGACAGACACTTTCTCACTCCTCTCCAGCAGCAGTGTGGATGATGGTGTTTGATTTTGGCACAGTTTTGTTTGAAGTACGACAAAACCAAAATGTATCTGTTTCAATATCTATACATATTATTGGGCATTGCTTGGAGGCAGCTCAAAGGTGTCACCTTTGAGGTTGCCAGGAGCACACTGGGTCTGGAAGACAGCCCTGGGGCCAGATCCCACAGCCCCACACGAGGCTTCTCCACCTATCAGCAAGGATGTACACAGAGATGCAGGTTTCTTGGCTTCTTCCCATTGCATCAACAGCAGCGTTGGGAACAGAGCTCCCTCAAGTCCCTGCCCTCCATGAGAAAACTACTACAGGAAACATTCACTACCCTGGAGGAAAACCAAACTTTTACAAATTTTGTATAAACGGATATGTCCAGTCTATTCTACTGAGAACAGCAGAGAAATTGTCTGGCGCACCAGTTATGAAACAATTGTGAAAGCTACAACTGGCATATAAGGAATAATTACAGTACTATTCATTGCAATCTAGGCAGCCTCTGTGAATTTTTCCAAGTGAAGGGGAAAGAGGCCAGGGGGAGCATCAGCAGGGAAGAATAAAGAGCTGTTTTGGGGGTAATTAAGTCTGAACCAAAAAGGTCATGAGATACTTTATCAGCTTTCACACTGAATCCTAACACACCCAGAATGTTATCAATTTGCTGTCATTGTCCTCAAATTAGGAATAAACTATCTGAAATCAAAACCCTGTGGTGCAGAGGAAGCTGAATTTGAATCTCCTCTTTCATTTTGTTCATCTCCATTAATTTGCCACTTGTTAATAACAAGTGAAGAACAATCAATCTAAATAGAGTTCCAGTTACTGGCTGCCATAAAGCAAGTGAGAAGGAGATTAAATCATCATTATGAACCTATGGGGGGAATGTTATACATGGAGGGTAGGAGATGCAGGAAAGGAATGTTTAATAGAAGTGTGTCAGGAAGTAATTTTTATTTTACAGCTTCTCATTTTATGCAACTTTGAATGACCCTAGATCCATTTCCTCTTTGAAACTGGTCAAATGAACTTCAAGAAATATACAGTCATCAACATTACCATCATCATCACCATCAAAATAACAAAGAACCAAGTTTCAGTCACCAATAAGTACTTTAAGTTTTGCCTTTTTTTTTTTTTAAATGGGAAATCATTAGAGGAATTTCTGCATTGAATAAAAATATTATATCTACATGTAGAACTTAACTGCATGTCTCCTACCCCACAGCAGGCAAATGATTTTTAATCTCTAAGGAATGCATCTTACTATGGCCAAATAAATGCAGGTCTTGTGAAGACAGACCTAGTTTTATTTCTCACTGTTTCCAGACCAGATGAGGCTCCTTGACTTTAGGGGTAGGAGATTGATCTGTTTCTTTGGGCTACACATATAATAAAGTGCCTTCTCAAATTGGAAACAACCTTTGCTCCACACTTTTAGTAGCCAGGGAGGCAATTTTCTACTACAAATAATCAGTGTTTGGTCAGTTTATTGATCACATATTGTATTTCTTGAAACTCAGAGAGAATGAGATTTACAACTCTATTCCTGAGAGCTGCCGCAAGATCCATGCATCATTGGTCCTTAACTTAATAAAAAGACTATTTTCATTCTACATATATCTGGTAAAACTTGTCCCTGTCAACTTGCTATACTCTTCCTCCCATTAGATACTGATTTTTACTGACTTACATCCTAGTTCTTTGGGTAAAATCCAAATCAACAGCTGAAATAAGCCAGATTTATTCCACTGAAGTCAACAGAAATATGCAACTTTACCTCAGCTGGGGGATAGGGTTCAGTGATGGGCTGGATGACAGATGAATTTTCCAGTTACTGGGCTGTTTGCTTAAGTAATTACATCTCTCTTCTTTTCATTCCAATATGTATCTTATTACTTGGAGCACAGCAACATCTCACTACCCCCTGGGATACAGTTAACATATATGAAATGCATTTCAGTCCTTATTGTTAAAAACACCTTTCTGGGATTTGTTAACAGCAGCAGGGAACAGGCAAGAAAAAACATATTAATTTCTGAGTAAGCAGTTTTCAAATTGTATTAGCCATTCTCATCCCTTTCCATCAAGACTCCAATTTGCCTCCAGCTCTATAAGCACAACTCAGTGCTTAGCATTCCATTCCATAAAATAGTCTGAAATTAGGAAAACTCTGAGTATAATCTATGTTTGCATGTACTTTAAGTTCCCTGCAGGCAACCAGTAGAATTCCACACATTCTCCTGACTTCACAACACTTCTTTACTCATTAAAGAGAGGCAAAAATTTCTCAAACCTGCCCATTCCTTCTGATGACAGAGAGCTAGACGGTGAACTGGATGTAAGATCATTTGCCTTCCCCACTTATCCTGGCTTCTGGATGCTCTGGGACAGCTACAGGCATCGAGGATGAAAAGAATGGTCTTGTATGAGAACAGAAAGGTTTTAAATAGGGCTTTAGCCAACTGTACCTCTTACAAAAGAGTTTGTTGTGTTTTCTGGTGGTGCTGTACATAGACTATATCTTCAGGTGTCATCCACAAATTAAAAAATATGTCTTTAGTTCAAATATATGAAGTAATGGAATATCCGTACCATTATTAGATTAATGGTTTACAGATATTGCAGTGGTTATAGCCAGGATTGATCAAAAGAACTAGAAATGTCAGATGCCTCCATTTCAGGGTGCTTCTTAAATCAACAGACAAGAAAAAAGTAAGCTAGCATCTAGCAGTCTGGACAGTCACTGGTGAGTAGAGCAAACCTGCTTCACAACTTGTGCTTCACTACATTATGTAAAGTGGAAAAGCACAAAGAGAAGAGCATAAAGAGAAAAGCATGCAGAGAAGCATAAAGAAAAGCATAAAGAGAAGAAGCTGATAAAAGGCCCATTGCGTAACAATCTCCAAGCAGATGAAGTGTCTAGGTATTCACAAAGAAGTAGTATTTATATTAATGAATATATATTAATATTTCTTTAGATAAAGCAGGGACTTAGGTTTGGGAAGCCCACACAGCTCTCTGAGGGCCCATACATTCTGATTTTGAAGGACAGATTCACTTCCCACCTCTGGTGGAAAGAAGGGGCTTAAATGTCTGAAAAGAACAGAAATCAAGTTCATTTACTCTCTGCAGTATATCCCACTGATATGTGTAAGGAGTACCCTGCCCAAAGCACTCTCACTTCTGCAACGCTCATTCTTACAAACCTAAATTTCCTCTCCTGAAGGCACTCTGTGCCCCACACCTAGTCTGTACCCCAAAGCTAGTCTGTACCCCAGAGCTAGTCCGTATGTTCAAATGATATTAACAGCTCTCATAGAAGATGTTATTTCACACTACAAATTTGGATTCCTTTATGTCTTTAAACCTCCACAACTCTGGCAGCACTCTTTCTCTTGATTTTCCACATGTGAATGCACAACTGGAGATCAAGAAGCTGCAAGATGCAAAAAAGTTAGGTATTTGGGTGCCTTTGTATCTCCCAGGTTGAATAGGAAAGCAGAAAGTGGAAGTCACAAGTCCTGCCCTGAGAAGTAACCCCCAAAACTTGTTATGGTAATTAGTGACATGCAAATACATGGTCCCCTACCCTTACTTTCCCTAAAACAGTGGCACTACATCCCACTAAATATTTGGGACTCTTAAGTTGGCAGCTCAGTATCTCCCTGTCAAACATTTAATCACATTGCTGAAGAAAATAAACTGTCAATCAAACAGGCTTTTCTTAGTGACAAACAGTCCCCATAATGTGATACATTCACATTCAGTGTCTAGTCAATCCTGTTGTTGAACTAAAGGAGCTGTGTGGCAGCATAAGCATCACAAAGTTGACTAGTTCCCCAGTTCTGCAACAGACAGAGGGATAGATTGTAGCAGAGCGTGTGAAATGTCAGTTTGCACCTTTGTCAAAGAAACTGAGTGACAGAAATGTCACATATCTCAGGCAAGAAGAGAGAAGATACAGCTATGAATCTGTGCTCTCAAAGAAAAACATAACAAACATTTTAATGGGGACCTTTTCTAGATGGAAATATAAAATAACTTTTGTAAGGGAGCTGGATCTCCACTGACCAGGACGATTATTCTAATGTGACTTAGCCTGCTTCTGCTGCACTGGGCCAGCACAAGCGAACAGCCCTGGGTGAGGGGGTTGTGGAGACCATTATATTAAAAGTAGAATAATTTTAACAGAGCCATGAAAACTTCTTTTGAAAACTTCTTTTGCAGCTAGGCCACAATCGACATCAGTAATCGTGCTGCACTTCAGGCATACAGGTGAAGTGAATGACGCAAATTTACAACTGAATGAGGAAATGCCACTTAAACACACGAACTAGGATCAGTGTCCTTAACTCTCAGTTCATTGACTGGTGGCAATTTATTGACTGTGGCCTGTGCTGATTAGGAAGTTACCTTGATTACACTTACCAGAATATTTTCTCATATCCATATTCCTAGTTTCCAAGCATTATAAATAGAGAAGAATACCCCAGGGGGTTCTTGAACTCTCCCCAGTGTTCATCAAGTACAGAAGCACAAAGCACAGGTCTCCACTTTCTATACCATTTATTTCCTGTTCTGTAAATGAAAGCTAATACTTTTATAATGACAATTAGTACCAGACCTATGTACTGATTGATCAGCCAGCAATACAAATTTGGTCTGAACTAGTCATTGCCATGCAACCATACCAGCTGTGGAAGCAGACACAACACAGAATCCAGCCTGGTGCAGACAGGTACAAATATGACTGGGAAGCGTGCTGAGAAAGAAATTGATGTGGCCTAAACTATACTGAAAAAAATTAACCCGGCTGCATCCATTTGCAGAAATTTGAGCCAACAGCATGAATCCATACTGTATGAGCACTTAGTTATATTTGGCCACAGTTTCTGATCCAGCAGAGAGGATCTTATGGAGAGATACACTTCATCACCACATCACAGCCTGAGTGATGCTGTGAGGATAATGGTGCAAAGTGAAAGAGGTTCAATTAAACCTTTGCAGCATCACAGAGTTAATATAACGTCTCAGCTGATGGGATGAGAGGAAGCAAGAGAAGTGTGCTCATAAGCTGCAGAAAGTTCTTTAAATCTTGACAGTGCTTTTGGAAGTGAGCACTGAACTATACATTGAGTCTTTTATCATTAAAGTTTTTTTATCTCCTTTGCCTCTGTTTTCCTAATATTTGTCAGGTTCTGAAGCTGAAGTATTAAAATGTGACTGGTTGTCTTCATGGTACTATTTTGCCCTAAGCAGATGTAACCACCAGAAATGTGACACTATGATGGTTTTCCCAGTCCTGGTTTGCTGATGCCAGAAGTTCAGATAAACCAAATCATTTATCTTCATTCAATCGCTGAAATTTGTTTCTGGCCATATAGTTATGTGGAAAGATTTTAATGGCTGCTATTGAGGGTGCTGTCCCAAAGACAAACACAGACCTCAGTGGAATTGATGGATTTGCCATGCTTATCTTTCAGACTCAAGCAATTAAACCCTTTGCTAAAGTGAAACAGGCACAGACAAAGAATCTGCTCCCCAACACATTTAACTGCAGGCACAACTTGAGGACACCTAATCACAGCAATTTCCCTGGCTGCAAGTGCATGGGTTAGGATGCTGCTTTGCAGGATGTGTGCACCAGAGAAGGAAAGCCACAGTACTGTAACTAGAACGAGAAACAGGACAGCATTTCTTAAGCCAAGAACTCCCTGGAAAGACAGTCCTGAGGATTTGTGAGCAAGGAAATTTCATGCCGTTGTTTGTTTCTACAGAGGTTTTTTTCAAACAGTGTTACACCAAGAATTTACATTACTTCTCAAATCAATCTTGCTAATTAAAACAAGCCTGCAAGATTGAATGTTCACCAGTGATTCAGGCTACATTTTGCTCAGGTTTAGCAATTTTCATCTTTTGCTTTATGAGGAAATAGACTTCCATTATTCCAGTCCCATGTACCTTAGATAATCTACATACTCAAAAAGCTGTATGTTTCTGCATGAGGAAACCCATGCCCAGAGAAAGATTTGTGATTTGATAAAACCCAGAAAATAAATCATAAAATTGGATGCTATGTGCTTCTGGTGTTTGAACAAGTGTTCAAATAACATCTAGGAAAAATTTTAAATATTTCAAGCGCATTTAAAGCTCAGGCAGTGTTACAGCAATAGCAGCCTGCTTCTGGCCATGCACTACACAACTACTACCATGACTGCTGCTGCCTAAGCCTTATTCTTACATAAACAGAAATTTGCCCTGGGGAAAAAAGGTTAAAGATGTCCAGTAAATCTCTCACAGTATTTTCCTGCATGCTTTTTAGAAAGTTATTTCCTCTGGAATTCAGCTAATTCTAGACAGACAGAATCCTACAAATACACCTGGAAAAATTCCTTATGGTCTGGCAGTATTGTTACTGAGTGACCCTGGGCAAGTTATGCAAGGATGACTCACAAGTGTCAAATGGGAATGGAAATGTTTGCGGGACTATACCCTGCATTTCCAGTCAGACAGATAAGCTGTCTTCTTTAACTTTGAATCACTCAAGTTTTGCCACGTAGCAATTTTTTACAAATGCTGATTTTGTGTGCAGAATTATAAAGACATTTGCACAGTGCAAACAAAAGAGAAATAAAGGCATTTGACCCAAGTACACATAAGAAAATATTCTAAGACAGAACAAAACACCACTTGCAGATACGTTAGAGAAATTAATTTGTCATTCCCATTTCCTTCCTATCACAGCAGCAGTAGTTCAATTTTATTTTTTCAGCAATGACCGTCCTTCTCAGGACTCCTCTGTACTGTCCCTTCTCAGGAAGGGTTAACCTCTATTTCCTCAACAACTTCATAAGTTTATCTCCAGCCTTGATGACAAAAGTGCTATTCAGGATTCGCCTTGCAAGATCTATAACAAAGAAGACATTTTCCACTTTTTTTGCATATCCTCTGAAAGCTGATGACAGGTTATATATGGAGCCACCTCACCTCTCTTTTCTCTAGGACACTGTTACTATACAATATTAGTCTTTGCTACCTGGACTATTCTGCTCTACACTCACTGTTCTATTTCTTCTTTTAGGACTTTAGGGTCTGATTTTTTTTTCTTTTAAACAATTATGTACACAGTCAGGTAATAACTGGCTCACACAATTATGCTAAACAAAGAGATCAGTTAAACAAAGGCCTGGTACCTGGACTGGAAATTACTATTGGCAAATACCAGACTCATGCAGGCTAGGCTTTTCCACCTTCTGCTTGGCACTTTTTTTTTTTTTTTTTTCAATTCAGGAAGCAAAGCCTGGTTGAGTTCCCCTCTTGAAGAGAAGGGCAGTATCTCCTTCACCCTGTGGAAAGCACGGGTGCACACAGCACTGTTACAAAGGGATCTATAGTTTTAGCCACATCCAATACATTTTGGTTCTGTCTTTCTAGTCTCTGACTCTGTTTCTTGGAAAAGTGGCCACTAATGGCATCCCCTGCAATGGCTGGGACAGAGTCCGAGCCTGGAGCTGCTCTGTGTCATTCTGAGCATTATCTCACCCCTCTCTGACATGGCTGGAGGCTACATGACAAGGCTACAACATCGGGGGCTTAGGGCACTACCTGCAGCTCCTTTTTGCCAGGGTAATTTCAGGCACCACCATGGACTCCTGGCACAAGAAAACCAAAATGGAGTCACAGAAATGATGGAGCCTGCAACCAGGAGGTTTTGAGGAGGATAGAAGGCTTGAAGTTGCAATTGCTTTTCAGCGAGGCAAATGTAGACAGGGAGCTGGAAGAAGGCATTGGAAGTGGGCAAAGGTGGACAGATACTGCAGTCAGATGACATATATAGGGAGCCATGGAACTTCTAAACAAAAATAGGTAGTGAACCAGCAAGGTATGTAAAGAGACTACAGACACTTTGACAAGGACTTTGGAAAAGAGAGTACCTAGAGTTTTCAAGAAAAAAAATTATATGGTTGGCATAGCAGGGAGCAGAAGGGGACAGATGTTGTCCCGGTTTCAGCTGAAATAGAGTTAGTTTTCTTCTTAGTAACTAGTGCAGTGCTATGTTTTGGCTCTGATGTGAGAACAATATTGATAGCACACTGATGGTTCTGGTTGCTGCCAGATAATGTTTATACCAAGTCAAGGACTTTTTGGTTTCTTGGGCCCTGCCAGCGAGAGAGCTGGAGGGGCACAGGAGATTGGGAGGGGACACAGCCAGGACAGGTGGCTGAACTAACCAAAGGGGCATTCAATACCATATGACATCATGCTGAGTATATAAACTGGGGGAGGAAGAAGTAAGGTGGGAACATCTGACATTATGGCATTTGTCTTCCCAGTTAACTGTTAGGTGTGATGGAGCCCAGCTGCCCTGGTGATGGCTGAGCACCTACCTGTCCATGGGAAGTGGTGAATTAATTCCTGTTTTGCTTTGCTTGCGTTTATGCCTTTTGCTTTACCTATTAAGTTGTTCCTATCTCAACCTTTGAGTTTTACATTCCTTTCTGATTCTCCTCCCCATCTCTCTGGGTGAGGGGGAATAAGCACCTGCTGCGTGGTGCTGGTTGGGGTTAAACCATGACAGATGCAAAACCAGACAATATGGCCTTTAAAAAAGTCTAAGATAAACTGAGCACAGGGTATGGGGAATCAGAGAGACCCCCAAGTGGAGAATGAAGTGCAGGAGGGAAAAAAAAAATGTATGGGGAAGAAGAACAAAAGGAAGAGGGATATGTAAAAGAGAGGTGGGAGGTGTCAGCATCCATGAAGACACCCCAAATGGGTTATGAAACCCAGCGCTCTCAGGGGTCTTGCATGGAGCAAATGGTAACATAAACGTTTCATGCTCTTTAATTAAATTGAAAGGAAATTTTATTCAACATTTTCTTGTATCTGTAAATCTGGAGTAATAATATGTATTCACATTCCAGGTATTTTGTAGAAATTAATGATCTGAGTAATTAATGTTTGTGTGGTAGTCACATACTACACTGATGCAGAGATGAATTAACAATTCTGTCCTCGGATTGAGGTCTGACTCATGTTCAGCAAGAGCTGGGGAGCAGGGAAATGTATCTTTAAGCAGCTGTCACAGAGTCAGTGGGAACCTGTTGACTTATGCAAAGGCTCACATTGTACTGATCAGCTGGAATTTGGTCCTCTGTCAGGCTGCTTGGCTCCGAGTTATTTCTAAGCAACAAAGAATAGTGCAAAAAAGGTCACCCACTGAGTGTGGGGGATCATACAAAATATTGATGAACTGATCATTAACAGAGCACAGCCTGTCCTGTGGAGCTTAAATTCTGTGGAAAAAGGCTAAGATACATTAGTAAAGATTTGACTATTTGCACAAGGGGAGTGAATTAAGGTTTCCCAAATAAAATTAGTATGTGGCTTTTCTTAATGCTTGGATGCATGCCCTTGCAAGCTTCTGTTGTTTTTATTTTTATTTTTTAATGTTGATTTTCTTTTGGTGTAACATATATTTGGAGAGTTTCCATGAAGCAGTCTTTTCTGACACTCTTGTCTCACAAAACACAAGTTTTCTGATTATCGTCTTCCTTGTAAGCTCATCTATTCCCAAATGTGACATCTGGAAGAGACATTATTTCTAGACTCAGAACCATCAGAGATACTAGACAGCTGCCCAGGACACAGCACATTAGCGTAGCAATACTAATCACTCAAAAAGAAAGGAGATTACAGACACAAGGATTTCTACCAGCATTGTTAAGATTTTCTGTCCCATTCACTGGCTGTCATAGCAGATGCAGTTGGAAGCTGCTTCTTGGTAGTATTATCCTCATTTCATCATTTTCAAAATGAACTATTTAATTTCTGAAAAGCTGATGTGCTTTACTTCAGTGTTTTTCAAATTTAAACACAGTGAGAGATAATGTTTTGAAACAGTCTTTTTCATTTGGGTAATCTAAAGTTAAAACCCCAAAAAGGCATTAGAGATCAAAAGCAGGTTAAGCAGACTGAAAATGAAAATTTCCTTTGGAATAAATAAAACATTTCAGCTTGACCCTAAATATTGTCAAAACTGCTAGGTTTGTTTGACCTGTTTTTTCCTTTCACTTTCATTTTGGCTGTAGTATTGCCCAGCTCTCCACAAACTTTTGTTTGGAGGCTACCTCACTTCTGTGAGAGCTAATTCAGGCTCATGCATAGTTTTGATCTTAGTTTCCGTCTTTTTTTGCAAGAAAGTGAATATTCTGAGCATAGCGATGCATTGAACTCAAGTTCAAGGGTCGTTCATGCTAATAACTTCTCATTTTGCAGCCAGGATGTGACTATGACAGCGATCCATGAAGAGTTCACCAACATTATCCACATACTTCATAGCTCTCCCTTTTCCTCTCCGTCACCTTCTGCCTCAATTTGCAGACAAGTTCTAAATTCACCAGGAGAGAACATGGCTCCATACGCTGAAGCACCTGGGAAATGCCTCTGCAGTCCTTGTGATAGCCGGAGTACCTGCTTTGCTCGGCAGCAGCTCACCCCTGGGGGAGATTCATGTGGGGCCTCTGCTACCATAAGACATACACAAAAAGCAGGGAAGCAGGGGTTTGTCCCTATTTCTTAACTGGTAGCACCTGCCCAGTTGCTTTTGTGCACTTTTAGTGCCATGTTGCCCATCTGGCTGCTGTGTGCTTGGTGTGTGCAATGATTCGTACGCTTCTGAAATAAAGGTGTTTCATAGAGAGAAACCATTATTCACTGGGGGTTTGCACTGACCTTCCTCATCCTGCTAACATGCCCTGTGCATTACACTCTGTGATGCAGAAAGGGCTTTGAAGGAAAAGCAAAACACTCGTTAGTCAAAACAACAGTATAATGTAAAAGCACATCACACGCGTGCTCCTAACATGCAAATTTAGCTGCGCTTTTCCTGGAACAAAGCACTGTGCTGCATATAAATGAAGAGGATGACTGAGCCCTACACAGGATTCAGATCAGCCCCTTGATTCAGGTAGTAGTGGAAGGCACTCAGATATGGCAGTGTCAGAGCCCGGATAAGAACCTACAGAAGATAAAGCAGATCATGTATTTTACGCAGTACCTTTTGTGTCCAGCAAACAAAAGATGAAAGCCAGTTCCAGCAGACAGCTGAGTTTTTCAGCACAAGTGCTAGCCATTTAAGTCGACTTTGTAGCAGCAGCAGTGCTGAGGGAGCTAAACAGAAGATACTGGTTATACGTAGGGAAAAGCCATGGCAAAACACCAGCAAATAAACTCCACCGATACATCAAATGATCTCATGCTTAAAGGATTTGAAGGAAATCTGCTATTCTTGCGTGCCTATGCCTAGAAAACAGAGCTCCCAGGATCTGACACCAAATCCAATAAATCACAAAATCTGGGAAAAAAAACCTACACAGACAGGAGACAAACCAATAGAAACAGTAGCCCATCAGCTCTACATCAAATCAAAGAGGATTTCTTGTCATCCCTTTAAACCCTAAAAGGTTTGATTATGATGCTGTTGGTGACATCACACCCCATTCATCCACTGACTTTTATTAATCTCCCTTTTCAATTGCTACACCACATTTTTTCTGTTATGGTCACTGGTGATGAATATAGCATCTGATACCTACCTGCTGGACAAGACTTCTCTGTAAGTCCCTTCCATTTTGAGCATCCAAGATGTAATGAGCTGTAGAACAGCCATTCATTCTGATTTCTTCCAAAGCAGTAGAAATACGTTGGACTGGGAAAAGTGACCCCTAAAAAATTTATCTTCAAGAAGCTTGAATAGAAGCTAAGTCTCTACCCTGCAATCTGCTCAGCAGGCACAAGCAGGGAAATAGCATTTTGCTTTAAAAACTCTTTTGGTAGTGTGCAATTCCTTCTTTTCCCTAATATCCCATAACCATATTGTTTGAAACTTGACACAGAAAGTAGAGACTTGTCCCCAACTGCCAAGATTACAATCACAGGCATATCACTTGGAATATTAATTTCAGATGAGGTGGGACATGAAAGATAAATCCTCTCATTCATCATTAAACATTTATCGTCAGGTTCCCTGAAATAAACTAGCCTTTAGCGCTACTTTTGTTTGTTTGGTAAATAATGCATTTCAAATATTCAGCATATTATCAACATTTCCTACGTTACCTAACCCACATTCCATCTATTATACTTCCTAAAGCAAGTGCAACCAGGTCCATTTGATTACTCACCCTATATTAAACCATCAGACTATTTTCTGTAACAACACTGTCATATACCATAAATTATGATTAGAATTAATTTGCACTGAAGTTTGCCTGTATAACCGAAAATTCCCCTTTAAGATGTGTCTTTCCTAGTCAATGCTAAATGTCTGAAGACACATCAGAGGAGGGCAATTTATATCACAGACATTTTACATTGACATGTGACCTTCTTAAATACCTCTCAATTTCACTTTAATGACTTTGACTATTTCACAGTTTCTTCAAATGGGACTTTGCCCCCTCTCTTCACTATAGATGCAAACTGTTTCTGAGTTCTGCCAGAGCTGCCTGGTCACCTCCAGAGCTAAAGAAGTGAATTTACCACAAGATAACACACAGTGAAGGTTTACAACAGATGCACTTGGCAACAAAGGACTAGTTCTGAGTGCTTGGCTATCACTTTTCTTTATTACAGCTTGAAGAAAGGAGCTACAGGAAATATAGAAGGGTTTTCCAGCAAGCAACTGAGATAAGAGAAGGTGTGTTGCCTTCAAAGAAGCTGCTTTAAGAGGAGCCTCCAGAGGAAAATAAAAAGAATGCTGAAGGTGGACTAGGGTTTAGATGGGGAGCACTGGACTCTGAAAGGAGAGGGTTCATCAGAAAGACTGGGCCTTCAGCAATTTGCTTTTAACACAAGTCCAATGAGTGAATTAGTTTTTAGCCGAGAAGGTATCTGGTAGATCAGCTGAGAAGGGTACCCTCCCAGTGCTGGAGGGACAAGTTCAGGGGATTATCATGATTGCCCTTGCAAAGAGAGGGGGAGCACTCTGCATAAACACAAAAAAGTAGCAGAATTTTACTGCACACACTGCTTTGGGAACTCAACGCACCACACTTTCATAGGAACTCATGGCTGAAGCAACAGTCCTGAAAAAGCAGTGTACTGTGTCAAAAAAGGCCATCCAGAACCCACCACCAAAATCAAGTGATGACTTGAGAGGTCCATCCCCCTAACTGAATGACACAGAGAGCTTCTCTCTGCTCAGAACTGTCTGGTTGGGGGGTGATTACCATAACCACATAGAGCTTATTCCCAATTCTCCCCTTAGCGAGAACTCTCAGTCAAAATACATTATGAAAAACAGCAACATCAAGAGTTGATAAAGAAATGCAGAACCCTTCTGATTTACATGGTTCTATAACAATAGTTCTCTTCTTGCTTTCCTTCTTATTTTAGATTGTTCTTTATTGTTTACTCAGTCGGTTAGATTGGCATTCAGGAACAGTTTTCTTGTTAAAATTACAAAGGAACCCCTGCGTAGTCAGCCTTGTTACATGTGGAACTTTTGCAGCTGTTGTGGATGGTGGATGTGCATAAGAAGTGAAACAGCACTTTCTTCCTCAGGAAAACAGCTTTTTTCTTTGTTAATGCTGCAAAATAGCTTGCAAGAGATGCTTCTAATAGCTGCTTTACTTTGCTAATCACACTCGCTCTGCTTCCCAATTGATTCATTTGGCCATCAGAAAATCTGATCTCTCAATAAACACTGTTTGAAAACACAGTCATATTTTGATTAACTTTATTGTAAAATGACAAGAAAAGAAGTAACTAAGTTTCCTGACATATTTTTGGAATAGTGCGTATTTCTCTTATTTCAAGTACATTTACTACCAAAGTTTCCTCATAATTTGTTCAGTGAAGGTAGAGAGTCCTGAATCCTCCCTTCACAAAAGAAACTTATGGAAGTTACATACCCAACCTCTTGAATTAATTGAGTATCATCGATAATGAATTCTTCAGGTGTCACATCCTGGGTTTCTGAGCTGAGGAAACTCAACAGGGAATTATGAATACCTTCACCTGCAGCATGATGTGTATCAGAGGGCCTCTTCTGTGTCCTTAGTTGACAACAATTATAAATTTGTAACAGCTCCTGAACAAGTAGTTTAATCTGAAATTGCAGCAGGATTTGCTTTTAGCTTCAGAGGTCCACCCAGTTTGTAACTCAGATCAAGACCATTAGAGGCTTGATTGGTTTGCCTTATTAAAGCTAAGGGCCCTTGCTAACAAGGGCTGGAGAAGGTGAAGGAACTTGAAGAGAAGAGTAATCTTCTTCCAGCTCGCAGAAGGAGTCCACACAGGTTATTTTTTACAGAAATTGTGATGTATGAGCCATCTGGACATTCCCTTCCACTCTTCACATGCACGGGTACAGACTCCCAGCTGAGTCCAGTTTAAATAGAAGCAAGTCTACTGACTTCGGTAGAGCTTGTTTGACTCAAATAGACTTCAAATCTGATCCCTTGGGAGTTTTGACTGAAAAGGAACTGATGCATGCTCTCATAATTTGGTCCCTAGAATGATGAACTAATCTTCTTTCTTGGCCATAACCCAGAAGCAATTGTTTTATGTTTAAAAATTATTTTTCTGGTTAAAGATAATATTGGTGAGACTGCTTTATTTAGTCTGGTTCTACTTTGTTGCTGAAACTTGCACTCAATTCCCATACCGCTTAAGTCATATCTTTCACATAAGCCATAGGAAAAAAAAACCCAAATATTATAGTAATGTAGCACTATTGCCATCACAGAATAGAAAACAAGAAGTGAGTGTCAGATTTATATGTAATGAACTCTCCATACTTTAAGGAGGATTAAATACTTGCACGGTATTGTAACACTCTCAGCAAATGAAATTACTACACCATCTGCTAGAGAATGACATAATATCCCCTGTAAAACATTGTCCATATTATTACTGAACTGTGCAGTACAAGCCTTCTTAATTTAGTGGGAATTATATTAGGATCTGTAGTAACAGACTGTTTCTCCCATCCCACACTAGCAAATATCAATTCTTCTTAGCCAAAGAAAACAGAGGACACACATTTGTGATACTCAGAGCACTCTAGCTCATCGATAGTGGCATGTGAGCCAGACTCAACAGTTTAAAAACACTTCTTTAAAATACTCCACCTTTGACTCAAACAACTCTGCGCTTTTATTTTTCAAAGGAAAAAGACATAACAAGAAAAATACTTCAAACTATGGCAAGAAATGTAAATCTCAGGAAGGGCTACCACTGCAATACACCTTAATCCCCTAATTCTTTAGGATGAATGAGGAAGGCAAAAAACAGCACAGCAGAACTTTATGTACCAGCTCTGTGTTTATACCAGCTTTCCATAAACTTTCGGATCCGTCTATGGAATTAAATGATTGCCACAGTAACGGCCAGTTTCTGAAAGGTGTTGACACTTTGCCCGCAGTTTCTCATTAGCATTCCTCCAGATTTTCTGTACTGTTGAGATAGCTCTGTGGAATGTAAAGAGGAAAAAAAATAGGGATTATGGATACTGCCATTTTTCAGGCTGGAGAAATTCCATGATCCTAATGACTATGGTCCAGAAATTATCTATTCTGGTGGACTGGTTTTAAATGGATAGTTAATAAATGAACAAATAACTGGATAAATGTGAGCACAATTTAGAACCACAGCCTCCTGATAAAACAGGAAACATTCTAAAATCAAAGAAATTTTACATGTAGATATCTGACCAATTTAAATAATTGTAGTCACTTTAAGATAAACACTAATACAGTAATTTGGGTCTGATTTTCCAAAACTCAATACCCACACTGGGACAACATTTCCAAAAGAGTAATTACATGAAGAATACTTAATTTCCTGTCTTCCTTCTAACTTGAAAATTGTGTTGGGTTTACGTGGCAAGGCTTTGGTAACAGGGGGGCTGCAGGGGTGACCTCTGTGAGAAGACATTAGGAGCTGCCCCCATGTCAGACACAGCCAGCTCCAGCTGGCTCCAAGACAAATCCACCAAAGCTGAACATTAGTAGCAAATCTGCAATAACACATTTAACGAAGGGTAAAAATGCTGCACAGCAGCTATGAGAGAGAAGAGTGAGAAAATAGAAGAGAATCAACCCTGCAGACCAAAAGGTCAGTGAAAAAGGGGAAAGGCACAAAAGCAGAGACTCCCCTGCAGCCCCTGGAGAGGATCATGGTGATATCAGATGTCTCCCTGCAGCCCGTGGAGGATCAGAGTGGAGCAGTTATCCTCCTGTAGCCCCTGGAGGATCCCACAGCAGACTAGGTGGATATGTCCTGAAAGAAGCTGCTGCCCATGGAGAGGAGCCCAGGCTGGAGCAGGTTTTCTGTGGGGGACCCACACCAGAGCAGTCTGTTCCTGAAGGACTGAACCCCATGGAAAGGACCCACACTATAACAGTTCATGAGCAACTGTACCCTGTGGGAGCAACACCATGCTGGAGCAGTGGAGGAGTGTGAGGAAGGAGCAGCAGAGAGATGCAGTATTATGGACTGATGGTGACTCCCATTCCACATCCCCCTGCACTGCATGGAGGGTGGATGAAGAAAAGTCATGAGTGAAGTTTTGAGCCTGGGAGGAAGAGACATGTGAGGGAGGTGTTTTTACTTTTGTTTTTATTTCTTGCTCTCCTACTACGTTATTAATTGGCAATAAGTTACATCAATCTTCCTCAAGTCAAGTCTGGTTTGCTTGTGACAGTAACTGGTAAGAGATCTCCCTGTCCTTATCTCGATGCATAAGTTCTTTCATTGTATTTCCCCCTGCTCTGTCCTGCTGAGGAGAGGGAAGTGACAGAGCAGCTTGTTGGGCATGTGGCAGCCAGCCAAGGTCAATCCACCACAAAAACAAAGTGTTTGTGTGTCTGTGTCCCTGTGTGCGATTTTAAGCAAAAAAATCAAAACAGAGTTTAATTATCACAGCGCCTGTGTACAGATGCCAGTATTATATCCTCAGGCTCCACTTCCCCTGTAACGAGGCTGGTTTCCCACCAGCTTCCCTGTTGTTGGCCATGTGAATCTTATTCTTCCTTGCAGTGTTGTCTCTGATTCTAACTTCATAGGTATTAGAGGGTATGACTACATTATGTGGTGAAGCATGGTGCACGGTTTTTAGCCAGCATCAGTCCAAGATGATACATCAGCACAACAGAGTAGACCACTCCTTGAAGGTAATAGGAAGAAAGGACAGTAAACTCTTCCTGGATATCACCATAAAGAAACAAAACTTGTCACTTTTAACTGTTGCTGGAATGACTGAGATGATGAAAGACACTGAAGAGAATATCATACCTGTATCAGAGATCTTATTGTGAAAACAATACCTAAAGCTCTATTTTTTTACTTGTAATTTATCTGGATTAAAAAAAGCAATGATGGGATTTTTACTCAGGAGGTTTCCTAACACCTGTGAGTTTTGAGGGAGGTATTTGTTTTAGGAAATACTTTAAAAAATGTAATATGGGAACGGATGCGGTTTGACCCATAAGAAGAAGCATAGTAGAAAACAAAATCAGGTGTGTCACAAAGAAGTTATTTGTGGACCAAGAAAAACAGAATAGAGAGTTAGGAGGTCAAAGCAGTTCAGGGCTACATTAAAAGTCCAAAGAGACAATTAGAAGTTGTCTCACACCAAAAGGGAGAGAAGCTGGTAAAGAAATGGAAGAAGACAAGTAAAACAGGGAGTGGAAAGAACAATAGGCACATCTGCTATGTAGTGAGGAAAGATCAGCTGAAAACTCATCATCACTATAAGACAGCTGGATGAGAGCACCTCCACATTTTCAGTTGCCCTGGATGAAAGATGGAAAGGTTGTGACATAAAGGTATGATTAAAACACTGAGGAAGCAGCTTTTTTTCTTCCAGTCAGAATATTCTGTAACAACTCTCTCCCTCTCTGTTACCCTCTGAACTTCTCACAGGTCACAAGCATCTCATATTTTTTGTACTGAAAATGTTTGAAGGTTCTTCAAGAGCTCACCACAGCTGTTTCCTTTCACTGATGAACAGTGGATCACCAGAGCAAGAAAACAAGGCAATTTTGAAACAAATGGGACTCGAACACCTAGAGATTAACTTGGTGCTTATGAAAACAGATGAGAAAGACGAAACCACCCCATTAGCCACTACTTAAATTAAATATAACAACTTTCACCTAACTGGGATCTAAAATGATGGCTAGAATGTGAACTGTGCCATCCTCCTAAAGAATTAAGCTTTGTGCTGCCTCTCCTCATTAAGGTGGTTGCCATCATAGCATGTATCTTTCTGATATGTCACTCAGCCTCTTTGGCAGGCATAGCTGTGCGCAGTGAGTGGCACACTAGGCACAGTTAATGGCACTGTGAAAGCAATACAAGCCCTGAAAGCAGGGCACAATGGAGACGAGATAGCATGAAATAAAGCAGATTACTTTCTTTGCCTACTGGTATTAAGTAGAATTGGTGTCAGCCAGCTGTAAGCACTTATTGTGGAACACTTGAGTTTCTCAAAGGGGATTGTTACTGCTAAATCCTTTAACAGTTACAAAAAATTAGAGTCAGAGGTAATCCAGTGCTAATGTACAATTCTATTTTTTACTTTAATGTAGCATATGTAAATTAAATTCGAATAAGGCCAGTTCAGCAGTGGGAAGCCAATTTATACTTTTATTTCTATATTAAGTTTCCCTATTGCAACTCACTATAGATCAAGCTGGTGTACCTATATCTTACTATAAAAATATCTGCGTAGGCGGGAATTTGAAAATGAGAGTTTAACAAAGGATTTTTTTCCTCTCCTTTATCAAACAATATATTTTTAGTCCACTACTTAACATATTTCATTCTCATACAGCAGAGATACCCGGAAGAAACTGAGATATATTATTTGAGAAACAGTATTGTCATTTACTGTACATCTCATTTTATTGTATTTAACTCTGCATTACCAATTCTGTTACTCAGAAGTCTACTGGCTTTGTTAATTGAGACAGGTAATACACTGTGGTGATATTTCAGTGGTCTTTGCAAATGAGGCTCTGCAAGCAGTTAAGGAAGGAGAGAAGGGGAGAGTCAGCTCTTGTAAAGCATATTTATGAATCCATGTTGGAGCATCTTCCCTTTGTGTGTAGGGCCTCTGTCACTTGTTCATAAATGCATATATATACACACACATATACACTTAAGATATATATTTGCTAATATATATATGCATATGCACATATGTCAGGAAACACTAGGATGTAGCAAGTAGTTCCCTGGAAATAGATTCCTGGATGTGATCTAAGTGGCCACCCTAAACTTTATCTGCAACATGGATATTGCTTATGACAAAATTACCCATTCTCAGTCACCCAGTCCTCCAAGGGTTTCCCTGCAAGTTAGTCTTGCACAGTTGTCCCTACAACAGTTCCCGCAGACCCCATCTCGGTGTCACACTCCAAGAGCCACCTCTTGTGACCTACAAAGTATCTTCCTTTTCACCATGCTTCCTTGAGGAGATAGCATGTGTGCAGAAGACTATAACCTGAGGCTCAGAGGGCATCAGAGTCCTGACTCATACCTGTTGCCACCTTGCCTCTTTGCATGGTTTTACACACCCTGCCATCTACACTGCCAGTGGCAAAGCCTGGCTTTAGATGAATGCAGGAGCAATGCTAGTAGCACTGCAATCCACAGCAGATCGTATTGTCCTTGGGTGCAGTGTAATGCAGGTGACAAGTCTACGTTAGGACACCAGCAATAAGCTTTTGATGGGTCACTTCTCAGGTGAGAATATCCATACATAGGCCCTGCAGCACTTGGGGCCTACACTGCCCCTCCTCACTGCCTTCAGGAAGACATCAAGAGGTGCAGGAGACAATCTCCAGTGCCTTTGTATTAACGGCCGCGTTGGCTGCGGTGCTCTGGGAGAAAGGAAGAGATACACAGGCAGATGTTAGGAGTCATATACTCTGGACAGGCTCTGGCAGACCAAAGGTTGAAGAAAATCTGAAGCAATTTATCCCACCTGCCTTGTCACATCCACACTGAAGGACTGCCCACAGTAAAATGTCCTTTATTTGCCTGCAAAACAACATCATTCATGGGCTTGGGTAATCTATTCTACTTGACCCTCTTTTGAGCAGATGGATTGAACCAGAGCTCCACAAGTGCCCTCTCAACCTCAGTGATTTTGTGATCAGCCAAATTCCACCCTCTACCTAGCACTTAGTTTGGAAGATGATGCAGTCCCACAACTGACATCAGACTTCTTTCTCCCAAGAAACCACTTCTTTACTGTGACGGTGTTGAGGCACTGGACCAGGTTGTGCACAGCAGCTGTGGATGTCCCATCCCTGGAAGTGTTCAAGGACAGGCTGGATGGGGCTCTGAGCCACCTGGTCTAGAAGAAGGTGTCCCTGCCCATGGTGTGGGGGCATCGGAACTAGGTGCTTGTTAAGGTCCCTTCCAACCCAAACTATGCTATGATTTTATTCTATGGTAAGAGGGAGATGGGCTGGACCACACCACTCCCAGGTAGTGGGTAACAGGAAAAGGAGAGAAAAACATCTCTAGTGGATCAGACCTATTTCTTACTGTCTAAGATGCAATATGGATCTGAGAATCTGTTGTATTTTACTCTTTTACCCTTTTTTGATAGTCTGGATTTCCCTAGAACATAATTCTCACTTAAAACCCTGACAACAGGCGGAATGACTATACAGTGAATTTGATGGGGAGTCTGAGGGTCTGAGTGGATGTGATCCTACCTACAGAACATGTGTCAATGATTACAACTCCTGCATGAGGCAGCTAAGCTAAAAAAAGGTGCTTTCAATGAGCTTTGTTGAAGCATGGAGAGCTGCAGTATGTGGAGCATCTCTGCAAGACAGATTTTGAACATGACCCATTGACCTGAAAAGTCCTGAGGTTTCCACAGTATTCAGTGCCAGGATCTAAAATCAGGAGCTTCATGGTGTTTTCTTTCACAGGTACCAAAGACAATACAGATGTGGGATTTGCGATGTGATAAGTGCATGCACCTGGGAGTAAAAAGCAGGAGAATTATTCAGCTGGAATTGCCACATTTTTTTATATTGATCTTTTTAATATTTCAAGGAAGAATGAATACAAACAAGATTTTCTGATGAACTCTGAAGAACAGAACCCCCTTTTTTTTAATAAAAATCTTCTAAATAATGATTTCTGGAACATCCACTACTTAACTGATCACATACATTTGATGCTAACTGAAAGATTGCAGGGGTTAAAATACCTAAAATATGAGCAACTGGAGATACTATACACAAAATAGCAGTGAAATACTGTGTGTAAACTTCAGTTTAAACAGTACAGTTATATCCATGACTCATGTCCTTGCAACTATCTGGGGTCCATTGGAGGCCAGTGGAACTCTATATACATAAGGGACCTCAGCAAGGGGATCTTCCTTGTATCTTCAAGCTGCAGAGCAGTTCAAATTTTCTCAAATAATTCTGTAAAACTGAATCTTGCCAGGTGTAGTCTAGGAGGGGTATTTGATTAAGAAATTGAGGTATTCTGACACTCAAACCTTTCTTCTTAAAAAAAAATCATTAAATCCTAATAAGGCAGTTCTTCAAATGAAGTCTCATGGCCTGACCAGCTCATTAACTGAGCTACCATGCTTGACCTTGAGGAATCTCATAGTCTTTGCCAATTACAATATGAAGCTCATCAATTTAACCATTTCTGTTGAAGGTTAAGACCATAGTCAGATAAAATCTGGATTTTACAACCAGCATATAAGGTTGAATCAAAATTGCCATAGTCCCATGACACAAGCTGATGACCTAACTTAGTCAGATCAAATTTGTTAAACCTGGCAGCCTGCAGGCATCTTAATTTTTGGCTTCTGTTGGGAAAGGGCACAGGGACATGGGTAGAGACAGACTGCACAGCACAGTCACTCCATAGACAAGTCCTTATGGTGGTCAGAAAAGGGAGAGCTGGAACCAACACCGATGATGCCCAGAGGTAGATCCCTCCATGACACCGAGGCAGGCGTGGAAAGCAGGCTACAGTGCAGTGCTGGGGATTCATCAGCACACTCAGAGACAGCTCAGTACATCCCGCTGCAGCTGAAGCTAACTAGAGAGATGTGTGAACTCTGTAGTTGAGGGCATGTGCTTCTCCTGAGCCAGATGGATACCATCCACTGCAGATATCCAAGCTCAACAATTGTTTAGTCACAGAATCAAATAATACAGTTTATCTTTCAAGTGGGGAATGCTAAGAAGATAGAAAAAATTGACTTTTGTAGGTGTTTGAATTCATGGTTCCAGCATTATCTTACTAGTTCTTTTGTCACAGAAAGGCAAATTCCACTTGGAAAGAAGGACTGTGACACCGATTTGAATGTCATGAAAATCATAAACATTATAAATTTACTATATATATAATGTGACCCTGAGTGTTTCTAAAGAGTGATGAAACAAAACCTTCTGTTTGGACATTTTGTGTTATTGATTACAAAGAACCCAGATAAGTGAGGCTTTGCTCTGAATGCCACTTTTTAAAACAGGCATTGCATGCTATGCTTCCATGCACACAGAAATTAAATCTCATGGTGATTATTGAAGCTTTCCAAACTGAGCTGAGTAAACATTCCTTGCTTCAGTGCAAAAGCCCATAAAACCAAAGAGCAGTTACTATGATCACTGGGCATTTCTTCTGATCAAAGAACAGTCACCCTGTGTGCTGGAGGCCCCCAACAGCTCAGATGCCCATCCTGTTGCAACTCTCATGTTGTTTTGAGGCACTAAAGGCTAAGATGGACTGAAAAGTAAAAGCTGTTGTACTCCAAACTTAAATCATCCAGTTACAGCCCCAAAAGTTTCACTATATCCTCTGTGGAGAAGAAGGGTGACATCAGTTCAGTGGGTTGCACCTCCAAGGGACACATGGCTCCATGGGGAAGGTTTTCCTGCCTTTACTGATGGAAGATGTAGTACAGAGAGGTGCTGGGGTAAAAGCCACACACATCTGGTAGTTGGTATTTCCATCTAGGAACAGTCCCGCCTCTGTGAGTAACCCAAACCAAAACCAATTACATTTGTTGGTCGAATTCCCCCATCACAAATGAGTGTTCTGCACAGGCAGAAGTGTAAACACGTGGGGCCACACAATTAGACCATTGGTGCTGCAGATATTTCAGCCCTATGATAAATATGTCCTTTGTTACTAATTTGGATTTCCATTTTGGGAACTTTTTCTTGGTTTTGCCCTCCCCCAAACAGTTGAGACAGCCTGAGAGAGAGATGATCTTTGCGTGCTCCTGAAACTTTTCCCAAGTCTAATTTTAGGTGCTAACATGTCACTAAACAGTTGATTTTTTCTTTTGGCATCTCCTTCTGTCACAACCTTGTGTTCAACCTGTAGCTCAGCTGTTCCCTCCCAGAGTCTGTCAAATAATCAGAGGTATTATTCTCCTGTGAGTCTTTTCAATACAGAGCTGAATGTTTCCAAGCATTTGTTTATAGGGAGATCCCACTGTGAGGTACAATGGTATTCAGTGAGCTGATTGAAAAGTTTGATATACAAAATGGAATTAACAGCGTAGGACATTAATGAAAGCTTTGAAGCTGCAAATGAAATCTGCCTTAGATGCTCTCTCTGCCCCCTCTCCTGTCCCACACCGCTGTGGTTTAACCATTGGCACAAGCAAATCTTCCGCATTTATTGTAAAAAGATGGTAAAAGACTTTGCATAACCCTTAGGTTCATACCTAATGCTCCCCAGATCCCAGGAAAGCTTTTCATTGCCTTGAGTGGGATTTGGGTTAGGTCAATAATGAGTTGAATTAACAGTTTTGAATTGTTTCATGGTGCTGCTTTGTTCCTGTTCTGACAATGGATGATTGATGCGTGGGAAAAATCACGTGGATTGAAGGCCCTGTGTAATAGAAACCAGCAATTTGATATTTTATCTAGCTATTGTACATGCAAGTGAAAAACACACGAACATCAGATTTGAGAGAATGTGCTTCTAAGTGACCTAAAAATACAACAATGATTTTAATGAAACAAAATAAGAGCCATAAGGTAAAGATTTATAGGCCTGTATTTAAGTTACTGTATGCCTTCTTCAGAAGACCTTATATGACCCTACAGAACATTTATTTTCTGGCCGAATGACAACCACAGATTGAGGCAGGCCTAGCTACATGATATGCTAATAGGGAAACCAGATTTCTCCCCAGCCCTAGCCTAGACCAACTCTAAAAAGAGAAAACAATTTACAGGAATCCTGATTCACATGCTCAGCATGTAAGGAAACGGTGTCACTGAAAATTGTTTCATTCTGAGGGCCCCAAATAAAGGCAGGTTTTGGAAAACTTCTGTAAAACTGGTATCTGAGATACTATGCATTATTGCAAGCAAGGTCAATAACTGATTAGATTTGTTTAATGTGAACAATCAGATCGCCTGACAACCTAGCGAGGACTTGGAAGCTGAAACATTCAGAAAACTAGTCCCAAAATGCGTCCTGGACTTCATTTCATCTAGGCATTTATTAACTTATTAATCTGCCAGACTAAAAAGTGTGCTGCAGATGGATGTTGTGCTACAGACAGAGCTGTCACACAAGCAAATCAAAAGGAAGCTTTAGCTGTTGATAAAGAGCTAAAATGGAGGAATGACTGATTTCCCTCACAAAATACGGCTTTATTGATAGGACATGGTAATAAGGCATAGAGATAGATATTTCAATCACATATGATTGGTGTCTCACTTGTCAACTCAATACAAAGATAAAGAGTGAAGGAAGAAACACAGTTGCAAAAGTGCTTAGATACAGAAAGAAAAAAATAGTTAACATTTTCTTTACAAAGATACCATCTAAAATTTCTTTAAGAATCAACTGGAAATACCTTTTCAGTGACGAGAGTGAGACAGATAAGAACAAATGCTTTCAATGAATGTTTTTATCAGTTGTCTTAAAGAACATTTACTTCTCCATTAGCATTATTCTTCTGCTATCTGCTCCAGGTTGCTACAGACTAGTGCTCATAATGTCAAGTTTAAATAAGCTCCTTTCTTATTTCTAAATTCCAGACTGATGTTGCATGCACATGAACTGCAGCACTAACAGGCTAGCTCAAGAAGTCAGTCCATGAAGGGTGTCTACTTTTTGTATACCACTCCCAGGTTTTTAAAGAAATGAGCTGATTCACAGCTGATAGACTTGTTAAAACAAGCCTGTATCACATTGGGAAAATAATACAATGTTTTTCTCTGACACCGTTTAGTGCTCCAGAAGCTGCATGTTGCAAAAAGCATGTTTTCAGAAGTGGCCTTTCATTTAATGTGAATGGGTAGCAGCAGTACAAACTTGAAATGGTTTTCGATTTAAGTGTTTAAAGATCAGTGCTTGAAAATTTGTGTACCATTCCCTAATATTGGTGGTTAAAAAGGTTATTTTCTAAATGCAAATCAATGCAGCCTCTGAAACCTGTTCACTCTGAATTTATGAACAAGTAAGACAAGCACTCTGCAAGGTCTGAGTTGCTTCACTTCAGGAGCTGTTCACTCTGAAATCTAATGAAGATCATTCAAATATCAACACTGCTATTTATTTCATTTCTATAAAACCCATCAAAGTAAAGTGCAAAATTCTTTCTGAAGGAACAAAAATAATGCATATATAAAACAGGCTGCTACAAGTAGCTTCTTATTTGGGTGGTCTTCAGGGTGTTGTGATTCTGCATTACATGTAGGAGTACAAGAACCTGGTCTGTAGGGTACTGTGTGATCATCACTGCGTCTCAGAGAAAAATGCCTGAGAGGTATTTCCCAGTTCAAAGCCTCTTCTAGAGCACTTCGTTTGGTGAAAGGATACCAGTTGGTTGAGGGAAAATTTTAAGCTTGCAATATGTTGGAAATGGCAATCCCACTACTGAAAAAGGCACCAGCCATCTGCAGATGATACTATACTTCCAGTTATTTGCACTTGCCTCCTCCAGCTTTCTGGTTTGCCAGTTCCATTCAGTAGATTGCAATTATGATGCCCAGATTATCCGGTTTATTCCCCATGCTTCTTGCATCTCTTCAGCAGATTGACTCAGTACTTTAATTCCTCCTTACACCTTTTTCTAATTATCAACATCTAGGTCGCACTTTGGGGTTATAATACTATCAGCTTCATTTATAGCTTTCCTCACTAAGAAAAGTCTGTAAATGGAGGAAACTGTTTCCCATTTTTCTTAGGCGCTCTTCCTCCATATACACCACCACCCTCTAGTCAAGAAAACAAAGATCCTGCTGGCAGCACCTTTCCAAGGGGCCAAGTGTTTAAGTCTAGGATGATCTGTCCCTCACTCATGCCTGTAGGTTGGACTGGATGGGTTGAAGAGAGCACTACTGAGTCCTCAGCTCCTGTACTTCTGTTCTTCACTGTACACTTAGCTGTTCTGATCAGTTCAGGATCGACACCCAGCATGTGCCCATCTGGTTAAAAAGCCGTCTCTGCTTAAAGAGTTATCGTTTATCTTTTTTTCAAAGAAACTTGAGGGATAAAAATCACCTTTCTTTTAGTCTGAAATCGTAAACCAATATTTCTGCCTAAATGATGTGCTCACTAGCTTGTAATGTTGGTCAAGGACACCACATGCCCTGCAAGCCTACAATCCCCTGAAAACTAAGACTGAAATTAGCATTCTGTTACTAAATTATGGTCTGTAAAATGTAAAACAAATTACCCAACGCACAAGCACATAGTTCCAGCTGTGCTTCTCTACGGAAAGCAGCTGTCCTGATGAATGCGCTCACTGTAAATATTTAAATTGAAAAAAGCAAAATTTTCCTTCAAATATGAGCAAACAGTATCGCCTTATCTCTGCAAGACACCTTGGATGTCATCAGTGAGTTTTACATCACAGACACTAAAATAAGTAGATGAAATGTCACAGGCATTCTTTTTTTATTATTATCTATAATGTGGGGTGTATCGTATGTACCTTCAGTACTGACTGAGAAATTGAGGAGTTGCTCTCAGTAAGCAGATTTCTGAAAAGGCTAAAAATATTTATGTTGGGGAGAAAAAAACAAAATGAAAACAATTCTTGGTTCTTGTGAGTCATCTTCAGCTCTGCCGGCTTAGCATTTATTTCCTATGCCAAAATAATAAATACACTAAAAGACAACAGAAATAGAAAGATTTGGTGGCAAATTTGCAATAAATAAGATAAACCCAGGTTGTTTACATTGTGAATGAATAATTAGTATTTCATGCTTCCAAACTTGGAGGGAGGCAGCATTACCTGAAAAGCTATACTGAGGCAATCGAGCCACATAAATTGCTGTGCCCAACTGGCATCATAAGCCTGTCAGGCATGACGGGATGGAGGGACTCAGAGTGCTCAAGTAAATATCCCAGCAGATGTGTCTGTAGCAGGAAAGTTGCTTTCACCAGCATCAGTTCAGTTTGGGTTTTGGGGCGTTTTGCCCCTCTTGACTGTTTAAAAATAGAAAAATAATTAAGAAGGTGGATACCAATGTCTCCACAGGCACCAGGGAAGGTCTGCTAAAGAATATTAAATTATTGCTGGATGATAATAGTGTAGAGCAGGAAGATCTTGAACAGAAGCAGTTCAGGATTTAAAATGTAACACAGGTCTCTTCCTCAGCCCTGGATGAAAGCGTATCATGTTCTACCAGGAGAAGGACACAAAATCCTATCTACATGTGCTTTTTTAGCAGTTGCCTACCCCAAACCAAATCTCACTCCAGTAAGTTAATTATCTGTTCCATATTCTCTCCCCAGAGGTTTATTCTGATCCATTACCTAATTATCTGGGTTGTTTTCACCCAAGAAAAGAAGAAAAGCCACACTCACTGTGTCTTTGTCATCACAAATGGTGTTCCCCAGGACTCAGTGCTGGGGCCAGTTCTGTTTAATATCTTCATCAATGATCTGGACAAGGGGATTGAGTGCATCCCCACCAAGTTTGCAGTCAACACCAAGCTGGATGAGAGTGTTGCTCATCTTGACAGTAGGAAGGCTCTGCAGAGGGGTCTGGACACACTGGACCAATGGGTTCAAGGCCAGTTGTGTGAGGTTCAGCAAGGCTCAGTGCCCGGTCCTGTACTTGGGTCACAACAACCCCAGGCAGCGCTACAGGCTTGGCTTGGAAGGTACTCAGCAGAAATGAACCCGGAGATGTTGGTCAACAGCCCACTGAATATGAGCTGGCAGTGTGCCCAGGTGGCCAAGGAGGCAAATAGCATCCTGGCTTGTATCCAAAACAGCGTGACCGGCAGGACAAGGGCAGGGATCGTCCCCTGCACTCGGCACTGGTGAGGCCGCACCTCCAATACTGTGTTCAGTGTTGAGCCCCTCACTACAAGGAAGACACTGAGGTGCTGGAGCGTGTCCAGAGACGGGCAATGGAGCTGTTGAAGGGGCTGGAGCACAAGTCTGATGAGGAGCAGCTGAGGGAACTGGGGGTGTTTAGCCTGGAAAGGAGGAGGCTGAGGGGGGACCTTATTGCTCTCTGCAACTCCCTCACAGGAGGCTGTAGTGATGTAGATGTCAGCCTCTTCTCCCAAGTAACAATAGGACAAGAGGAAATGGCCTCAAGTTGCACCAGGGAAGGTTTAGATTGGATATTAGGAAAGATGTCTTCACCAAAAGGGCTGTCAAGCACTGGAACAGGCTGCCCAGGGAAGTGATTGAGTCACTGTCCCTGGAGGTATTTAAAAGTTGCATAGACAAGGTGCTTAGGGACATGGTTTAGTAGTGGGATTGGCAATGTTACGTTTGCAGTTGGGTTTGGTGATCTTAAAAATCTTTCCAACCTAAATGATTCTATGATTCTACATACCATGGGTATATGGTGTCTGTCATTAACCAACTCAGCTGCAATCTCCTCCCTTACAGTGAGGTCTTTGTGACTGGTCCATAAAAAAGAACTGTCTTTAAAAGTTACTGGTGAATTTTACAAAATTAATAAAATGAAGCTTCTCCATGCATTCCATAAGGTAGAACAGAGATACTCAGCTAAGATATATTTCTTTTCCCTTGTTAGTAATGATTCCGTGCAATTTCTCCTTGTGTTGGAGAGGAAAAAAAGGCATCTTTACTGAGAACAACTAAGTTTCCTGGGAGTTCTTTGTGTGAATGTACATACCTACACTCTCCACTTCTTCATCTCCTCCCCACCTCATTCTAGTACCCAACAGAAGATACTTGTGAATTGTTTATATCACCCTGAAAATCGACATTTTTGTTGTGAAAAAAACAAAGTATTCAAAAATAGTCATGCAATTTCTACCAATACAACATTTGGGAATCTACTGTAGGTGTTGTGGATGCAGCTGGGGCACTCCTACCATGAATCTTACCTTTTCTAGTTGTACAAGCAGTTTGCAAAGTGACGAAACCAGAATCCTACCTCTAGAAAAGCAGCCCTGGAGCTATGTGCAGAAGCCTCTATGTGACCCTGGGGCCTTCACACAAAGTGGTATGCAAAGGGTACAGGCTGCAGCTGCTTGTGGTGAAACTAAATCAATGCTACTCCAACAACAAGGTGATGGTAATGCAGACCCACCTTTCTTTTATGCTGGTCTGCTCCTTACAGTTAGCACAGTGGTAGCAAGGGCATCCAGCTGTGAGAACCTGAACATTTGGTTTGGTAATGTTTGCATTTTTGGGGGGCTATGGTGTTTTTAATGGGTGCTTGCACATATTCACTGTCTGACCTCTAAATGAAATCAATGTTTTGTATTTCTTTTGAATACGGACACTGATTTTAGCACAAATCACCAAGATGTTATGAAAATTGTTCATGAGTCTTGAAATAAGCTTGCGGAACATTTGATTTTACAAAGAAAGTTACAACACTCTGTGCCCTGTGACCTTTCTGAAGGTGACTATCATTTGATAAAGGATTCACATGATAGGAAAGAGGCATAAAAGTAGAGAGAATGAATGTTAAAAGAAACTTTTATACTACTGTGGACATGTATATGTATAACGGTTTACTTTTAACTTTATAACACTATGGACTAGTATCGCTACTAGGAACAAGGAGGAAGGAAATGATGTGCGATGAGGACAGCAAATGTTATATAGTACATGTCACTAGACAAGTAGTCTGTTAATCAAAAAGGCTCCAGATTCCATGCAATCCTCAGCCCAGTTCTGTCTGAAATCACTACTTTTACAATTAAGCTTTGATTTGTTTCTGTGTTAGTAGTCTGTGCAGTCACTAATAGATTTGGGTCCTTGGCCTTGGTAGTGGCTTCTTACTGCTATGTAACTCTTACCTTCTGTGTAAGCGCAAGAACAGAAACAACAGACAAAAGTGCTCGCTGCCTGGGAGATTAGAAATTCTTCATTGGCCCATATTTTCACTCAGTCAAGGTTGTGCAGGGTTGATATTCTTCAGAAGTGGAAAAGACATACTGATTTATGCCGCTCAACTTCTCATGATCAGTGCAGCCAGTGCAAAATGAGCTGTAAGCCATGAAAACAAAATTGATGCAAGGTTTAAGCTCTGATTAGGGATTTGGTTCAAGGTCTATGGACAACATACAAAATACTTCACCATTTTGGATTTATCTGAATGCAAATATCTTCAAATGAACTTGTTTCTTTTTTTAACTTTTACATTTTTAATTATTGTTATTTTTCAGTCCTCTGAGTTACTTCTAACAAATGAAATGTTGTGCTCCATTAGCCCAGAAGATAAACTTACTGTAGGCTTTTGTCTATTGAGCTTTTAATTAAAAGAAACTGAATTAAGGATTGAAACTCATCAGCTGTGACTTCTGTTTTTAAATAGCTTTACTGCTTTCAGTATAAAAAAATTAGGCAAACGGAATTGTATGTTATCGTGATCCACGAATATTCCACTGTGGTACATGCTATTTTCCAGATGGCTCCTTGAGGACTGTATCTTACGTCTGGATAACACCTATAACAAACAAGAATCAATTCTTATTAAAGCTTCTTATTATTCTGATATGAAATTAGAACCCATGTGATTTATAAACTTTTATACAATAACCCTTCACTCATTCTTCTTCATGTCACCTATTGGTTATTGGTTCAGGACTTGTTGCTTTTGAGGCATTAGTGAACAAATAAACACCACTGTCCATAAGATTAAAAAACACTTTCTCTCTTCCTCTTTTTGGTTAATATAGCCTGAATGTAGTATATTCATAATAGCTTTTGATCTCACTTCCTTAATATCTTTAGTCTTTTCCTTCTTTTGAGGTCATACTCAACACTGGGTGCATCACATTAAACAATGTGCATTGACATGGTAGCAAACCTTTTCCATTTGCTTTCCTGATCCAGACTTAGTTCAAATTCTTTGAGACACTGCCTAGTTGTTTTTTCTGCACTAGAGTTTATTCACACGGAAAACTGGAAGGTAGAGAATGTCAGCTGGACAAAATGATCATCTAATTAAGCTCTCTGCCTTCAGCCCGAATCAAATACTTTCATGTCATCATTCCCACATGGTTATTCAACCATCAGTCTTAAAAGCCTTCACAAAAGAGGACTGCATCACATTCCTAGCCTATCTATCTCATTACTTAAATACCTAGTGAAATACCTTGCCGAATTGTTGGCATAATTGCTTTTCTTATGACTAAATGTTTTGCCTTTCAAATGACAACTTTCATCATTAATCATATTTGGATTATATTTTAATAACAGATTATCTACCAGCAGAAAAACAAGGGAAAGGAACTATTCTGCCAGATGAAAATGTCAGTAGATTAAATCCTTAAATAGGTGAGAGCTAAATGTGGTTAGGATCTGGCATGATCTGTCAAGGCATAAATAAATGAAAAAAAGCATAAATCTCATTCAAAGAGTTAATAGGCAAGAATCAATGCACCTGAAAGTAAAATAACAAAAGTGAGTGTCTCTGCCTCTGCCACTATAAATCGATCAAATTAAATTTCCTTAGAGGGACACAGAGGTAAAGGATATAAGAAGATCCTGTATTTTCTAGAAAATATGATTTCATGTTAAATAATTTTGCACAACATAACACTTCTTGACAATTTATGTTGACAACAAGTCGTTATAATGTCTGTAGCAGATCATAATTAGGAAAATTAATTTTCTATTGCAAATAGAATTTTCTGCTGAATTATGACAAAAGAAAAATTGCTTCAATGTAATGAGATGCCTGGATGTCTGAATGATAACCAGGCATATGTTTCTCCTTTAAATGACTCAGTTTAGGCTACAGTATTTCGTATTTGGGGTCTGTATTACACCTAGCATAATGAAGAATCACAGTTTATTGAAAATTTACTAGTTTATCTTTCCAGTTGGCTCATCTTACACAATTTTTTTCCTATATTCATCCAACTGGTCCTTAATATCTAGCTTAACCTTTAGTAGGAAGAAAAAAGTAACATGAAAAGGTGTAGCCAAGGGTGGCCAGTCAAGTTACATGATTCTGGAACACCCCTTTAGCTGAATCCCTCAATGAAGTCCTAATTACAGGCACAAAGACCTGCACTCATTTATTCATATGAATAAGCATTACTGATGAGCCTGGTCATATGGAATCTGTGAGGTCACAGAGCTCTAGGCATGTCCTCAAATAAGTTCTGATTCATGGTCAGAAGGCATTGCAATGCCACGCTAAATGAAGCTGCAAATCTTCAAAGGATGATAATGTTCCTAAACAAAGGCAATGTTGGTAACAAAAGGATATTGTTGGAAAAAACCCCACGTTTTTACCAAAAACATTATTTCCTGGACTCAGTTAATTTCAGAGATCCTCAGGGTGGAATTTTGTGGCCCACAGGCTTAAGGAGAAAGAATTGAAAGTATTAACCACATTTCAGGAGGCAAGGAAAGGGAGTCACTAACAAGTCTCATGATCACTATTTGCATAAAGATTTTTGGGAGACAAGAGGGGCAGAAGTGTGAGTTCTGGTTTCACATGTGAGGCATGACCAGATGAAAACATGCTATGACACTGTGAAAAGTTCTATTTGCAGAAGCTCAAAGCAGGATGAATCCTTGAGAATCAGGAGGAATAAGCCTGTGTGAGAGTTTCACATGTCCATGTGCTTTCTGCATCAGTAGTTCTTGATTCATTACTAGTTATTTCTTCTGCTGCTTTTGCTCACCAAAAATTTGGAAACTTTTGAGAAAGAGAAGCTGGAGATAATTTCTCCCCATGTGTGTATTTCCTTCTCAGAAAGGAAGTCATGCAGTAATGCAGAGCATTTTCTTCCCTCATTTGAACAGTCTTTTTCTCACTGATCTCATTCTCTGCCTAGAAGCTACAAATACCAGAAACCATTTTATGGGTGGGAGGACATATTTTTTGTGAGACTGATTCTTGGAGATGGTCTTTTTGAATGGTCTGGCTGACAGCAGCATACCTTTCATGTGGGTAATCCCTCTTCATGAGATCAAATCTTTGCCAGGACAGGATTTTTCTCTGGATTCTGGTGCACAACAACTTCTCTTAAATATGGGAAAGGAAGAACTTCTGTCTGCCACTACAAGAAAGGCAGAGTCCCAGAACTGCAGTTTCCATTCTCAGCATACAGGGTCATCTTTGCATATGAACAATATTTGGGCCAAAAAGTGATAGAATATTATTATTATAGAAGAGCTGAAGAAAAGGCCAAATCCAAAAGTCAAGTCCCTCTAGCAATTAAGAATTCTTTTATCTTCTGCAGACACAGGGATCAGAGCAGAGTTTATACTGTGCTTGCATGCTGCCTGCCGCAATAAGGCTCAGGCACACTGATATTACAGAGATATATTAACCTTATTAACACAGCCTGTAACCACCGACTAGTTGCTAATTGTCCTTATTCTGTGATAATTTCACTCAGGAATCATGTTTGTGTATGTGACATTATGTAATTTTCCTCCCATAAGGCTTCTAAGTACTTTCTTAACAGCTGCATATGTGGGCGAAAACTCACATAACGTTAAAGAACACTTTGACGGGAGTATGATGCTGTCACAACGCAGTCAGATTTTAGAAGAAATATAGAAAAACTTTTAATCAAAAGGTTTATGGACAGTTTTGGTTAAGCGAAATGTAATTAGTCCTGATGGATCCTGGCTAGGCCATGGCAGCCGGCAGTCTCCTGCTTGCAACAGGTATTGTGGGATCACTTATGGTTATGGTTAAATGGTTAAAATTAGAAGAGAGATCTTTCACTCTGCATGCACTGTTGTGGTTTAACCCCACTAAGCCCCACACAGCTGCTCCTTCCCTCCCTCCCAATGGGATGGAGGAGGGAATCAGAAGAGTCACAGTGAGAATATTTGTGGGCAGAGATAAAAACGGTTTAACAAGTAAAGCAAAAGCCGTGCCACAAGCAAAGCAAAACAAGGAATTCATTCACCAAGTCACATCGGCCGGCAGGTGCTCAGCCATCCCCAGGACAGCAGGGCTCCATCATGCCTAACAGTTACTCAGGAAGACAGATGCCATCGCTCCAAATGTCCTTTCCTTTCTTCTTCTTGCCC
>JAVJGJ010000037.1:15784983-15815477 GCA_035590215.1 Microhierax caerulescens
CCATGATGTCCTGTGGTCTGGGATATCCCTGTGGTCAGTTGGGGTCAGCTGTCCTGGCCGTGTACCCTCCCAATTCTTTGTGCACCCCCAGCTGCTCGCTGGTGGGGTGGGGTGAGAAGCAGAAAAGCCCTTGGCGCTGTGTAAGTGCTGCTCAGTAGTAACCAAAACATCCCTGTGTTATCAACAGTTTGAGCACAAACCCAAAACACAACCCCACTATGGAGAAAATTAACTCTATCCCACCCAAAACCAGCACATGCACGAGTATAACGAGGTTTGAGAAAGACTTCCGGTCTACCAGTAAAAGGGACAGAAAACATAGTGCCTGGAAGTTGAACAAAACATGAATCCATGTTAAGGGAATGCACAAATTACTTACTTTTTAATGTTGGCATAAGTTGAAAACTCTAACAACATCCAGGGGTATTAGGCTGGAATTTGCCCTTCCAATAATTGCTTTTCAAGCAACAGGACACACAACCCCCTCGGCTTGTAGTTATAGCTGGAGATAAAACCAGGGGCAACCACCTGCATTGTATCACTTCTAAGAACCATGCAATCACATATCATATTGTCACTCTTTTATTTTCCCCCATGTTTTGGAGTATCCAAGGCATGAGGAGACCTGCTTGGTGAAGTAATTACTTGACGAGCCAAGCCCAAGGAATTCAAATCATTGTGCTTTATTGAAAAGTGCGATAAGAAAATGTGTTTATCAGCAGCACCACTCCTGTGTAACCATATATTTCCCAGAAATCCCAGTTCTCATTAGTTCAATAGTGCCACTAATTCATCTGTAGTTAATGGGCAATATTTACTGCTGTTCACAGAATTAAGTGACTGGATACTAATCTCAAATTCAGGTCACCGTAACTTTTAAGGGCTGACCTGTCAGAGCAGACACTGTGCAGATACAAATTAAAGCACTACACCCAAAGTACTGCAGGATAAGGAGGCATTATCAAGGCTGGTGACTTTCTTACACATACATACTTCTATAAATTTGCTTATTTTATTTTTTCAAATGGGCCTGCCATTTCTCATCCAATATATCACTGTTTAAAGCCAAAATACCTAGTAACAGTCCCATCATAAAGAAACCACTCTGGAAGGCAGCAGAGAGGTGACAGTGATCACAAAGGAGTCTTGGCAAAGAAGCTGACTTTTGCTCATTTTAGAAGAAGGTGTGGTCTCAAGGAGTCCAGCTGCAAATCTGTTTAATTTTGAACAGGCCGTAGGTCAATATTTTAAGGAAGAAGCAGGGTTAACTTTCTGTTGATGGAGGTGCCAGATGGCGGAACTTAAATGCTCCTATGCAAATGCAGATGCATGTATTTATGTCACAAACCAATTCTGCCATGGCATTACAGATCATTCCAGCAGAAATTAGTTACAATACAGAGACTTTGACCTGATTAGTCATCTGGCAAGTGCCATAAAATTCAACACCAAAATTCATAATGTAATTAAAATACAGTTTAAAAAGTGAATTGATATGATAAAGGAATAATAGTCAAAATATTAATAACTTTTCTTTTTATGGGATAAGTTATTCAATGAGTTCTGTTATAGTATTTGATCAGTCTGAAGTATATAATGTAAAGGAAGTATATTCATAGGGAGAAAATGTACATGCATTTGTTCAGCATATCCTTTCCTATCTACAGCATTTATTATTCATATTTTCCCATTCCTTTAACTGTACTAGGTGATTTCCAAACACAGAGCTGAACTGAGTCTGAAGAACAAGGGCATCATGATACTACAAAGAAAAAAACTGTGAAGGGAGGCAAATATAGTAATATAAAGTAAGAACTGGAACACAATTGATTATTCATCCTATCAACATCTACGCCATACTTCATTATTAGCGATCCCTACTGACATGCATGAATTCAGACCTAAGGTGGGCATGCAGACTAAGGACCTGGAAAGAACAAATGTAGGGTAATTAGTAGAGTATTGTGGAATCAGCTAAGGAAAGAACTGAAAATAAAACATGAGTCTTCAAAGAACTTTCTTTTTTGGAGGGCTGTAATTCCCTCCAGCTCCTTATCATCACTTTTTACAATCCGCCATATTTTATCATTTTAGTGAACAGGTTTGTTGTATTTCATCAAAGAGGGCCTGCACTCATCTTTCCTCCCCCTCTCTATTTTTGGTCAATTGTAACTAATTGCCTCATTCTCAGTCCTATTAAATGCTGATAAGAAGAGAATCTCAGACTCTGTCAACTCCAAAAGGAAAAGGTTTAAATCTGAAATCTAGTTTTACATCTCCAGTTTCTATTAATTGTGCAGTATGGTGTATGTTGCCATATCCTTACAATCCAGGATAAATTATGGACCTGAAAGTCAACATGGCTATTCACACTACACCTAGTTAGTGGTGTACAATTATAGAGAAAAACATTATGTAACAGATACAAAGCATAGAAAAAATTACAATGATAAGCTAGGAAAAGTCCACTGAATATATTTTTGAAAATCTAGTTTTCAAGGAATTTCTCATTTCATTTTGTTTCTAAATATAACCTCCTTATAATCCCTTATTCCGTTCTGTCCCTGTACTGGCTGCTGGCCTTACCTCCTTTCAAAGGCCTTTCCCCAGCTGGAAACATTTTCTGAAATAGGAAAAAAAGTTGTTTGATTTTTAGCTAGCTAAATGAAGCTGGTTACCCTTAGAAAGAAACGGAGGAGGAAGAAGGGGAAAGAAAAAAGAGAAAAAAAGACACATCATACCGAAGTAATCTGATAATGCTAAAAAGTCAGTATTTTTAACATGCTCCCTCTGCCTCAAAAGCACTGCAAGTAGTAGCTTGCCTTGGAGCATAAATGTTGGGCTAGAAGCCAATGTACCAGTTCAAAAAACAGAAGGTCTGTCAACGCTCAAAGAAAAATCCCAGCCCTTATTGAACTGATAAAACGCCATTCCTTTTCTTTTCCACCACCTCTATGGAAACTCTTTTTCTGTTCCACCATCCTCCAGCTGAGCCTGGCTATTCTTCCCAACCACTGAACTCCAATATGGTTTGTCTGTCTTTCTCTCCCTCCCCTCCTTAGCCTGTGATCTCGGCCACCTTTGTATCTCCCATTATCAGCCCCAGCAGCATCTCTGCTGTGCTCTGACTGGCAGCACAATCAGAACTTGTTCTCTCTGGGATTCACAATGTGCTCTGGGGAGTGGAGCCTCACTCGTACAAGGAATTAGACTTCAACAACATCAAAGGGGTGCAGGAACAGCTGGCAGGACTGATGGGCCCCATAATGGGCATCTACAATAACTACTTGCCACCCAGTTGCCTTTCAGGATTTGTGGAAAAGCAAGAAAGGATAATGAGAGTTTGCTGAAGAGTCAGACAAAAGAAGGAAGAAAACCAGCATTTTCTGACGCTGAAAGGAAGCATCGGGGCAGGGGGAACTAAGAATGAGTGCAGAGCTTGCAAGGGAGAAGCTTGAAAATGCTCCAGATTATAGGGAGGCCTTAACAACAAAGCTCAGAGCATATGGCCACCATAAGGTGCTTTGATTGGATCCATTATTGTATTTAGGCACATCTCACTTGAGGTTAACTCCAGTATTTAGGACTGTCTCCATCTCTAAGACATGCTATATTTTTTCTGATTATAAATTCTCAGTATGCATGCTGCTGTTAAGCAGAGAACAAAGCCTCTCTGAGAGCAACTCTAAGGTGTTAATGTTTGAAAGTCTATGCAGACTGCCTGAAGGGTAGGTCTACAACCTATTGGTCTACCTATTTCGATCACCTTTGAGAATTGTACTCACCCAGATCAAACTGTTGAGTCGCTCTTCCCTCATTTATAATAGATATTTACATTGCAATAATCTCCGTTGCACTAGGTCCTTCTCAGAACTGGTCTTGTAACTTCTTCTGGGCTTGTTTTGAAGTGTAGGCAACAGGGACAAGAAGCTGGATGCAGAAAGAGAGAAAATCAGGAGCAAGAGAGGCAGGGTTGGTGCTTGCTGATGGCAGCTGCTCACAGCCCGTGACTTTCAAGGATGTTCTGAACACAACATAGGCACGGACAGGCCTGATGGGAAGACCTGTAAGAGCAAACCCTGCGGCTCAGTATAAATTCCCAGATGGGGCTGGACAGCTTCAGGGGTCAACTGAAGATGTTTGTACAGCATTTGTAGCACACCCAGGGTGTACAGTACATCCTGTATATACAGGTGGCGGATTTAGGCCAGCATCTCACTACCACTGTAAACATAGGCACTGCATAAGCCTGAAGCTCTGGCTTAAAAGTGGGGATGGCTTATTTTGGGATGTTGCAGCACACTTTAAACTATGAAGCTGCAACAAGGTCTTTCACCATCTCATACTAGCACACTCTCCATCCCAGTCCCTCTGCTGCCTTCTCCTCATCCAGGGCCCACTCTCTCTTCTCTTGTTTTTTCCTCTCTCTGCTCTTACTTCTTCCTCTCGCTTCTGCTTCTCCCTCTCTCTTGCTTCTTCCTCAGCTGCTCCCTCTTCACTGGCTCTCAACCCTTTCACAGAACCAGCCACAGCTGCACCTTGTCTACATCACCAACCCCCTGCCCCTGAAGCCAGCCCACAGTTGGATATTATCAATGCTAATTAACCCATCCACATTCTTCTACCTTGGGAGAGCTCTAATTTTTCCACTTCCAGACCTTCCCTTGATTTATGTTGCAGGCATGACACAGCTGCTTTAGTAACAGCTCCTGAATCAACATAAAATTCTAGCTCAGCATTTTAAGGACAGTAAAAATTGGTTTAGGTTTATTTTGGCACATAGTGCTAGAAGTTTTAATTGGGGCATTACTGCCACAGGTGAGGCAGAAACCTTTTGGAAGGGGTGGAAAAAAACCTTGTAGGGAGTACTGTTTAAACCAATCAAACTATTTGTGTGAGGTTTATGCAGGGAAGTTGTGGACAGAACAGGTTTGCGCATGTCTGTGAACCAAATGAAGAAGAAAACTTACCAGAGCCCTCAAAGGAAAAAAAAATCCCTTCTAATGAAAACAAAAAAATCCCAACCACCCAGTATTTTTAGGCAACTCAGGCACTGTGAGAGTTTCTATACAGGAATAAAATAAAATAAAATAAAATTGTCATTATTCAACTTGTGAAAAAGTGAACTTGTATCCTATTTCTATTAATTCACCCTACCCAGGAGCTAGGGAATTTCATAGTATGAAACTGAAAGAAATTTGTAAGGGCACCTACCAAGAAGAAATAGGATGTTTCTTTTCTTGACATGGAAAGAGGAGGACATGCAGGAAAGAGAGCAAAAAATCCCACTCTACTTAATTTGTCACCTTTCTCTTAGGAAGGCAGAAATTCTTAAGAAATATTTATGAATATAAATTTATCATAATCATTCTCTTCGAATTACATAATGCTTGGGAAATTTTTGCTCATAAATACCTCAAGATGCCTCCACACTCAGAGTTTGCAAGACTGATATGGGAAGGAAATAAGATTTACCTCATCTAACTTTATCAATTGCACTGAAAACATGAAGAGCTTTGTAGAAGACATTTTAACCCAAGCTAGTCATGACAGACTATTTTCCTAATCAGTGGTCAGATCCAGAGGAAAATTCATAAAACAGCTATTTTAGGAATAGGTGAATTTTAGGACAAAATGGCCTGACATGTATCAGCATATCCTCAACATCTAAAGAATGAGGCCTCAAATAACTGAACCAGACGCTGAGTCTATGTGACAGGCACTTTACCCTGAACAGAGAGATGCCATCCAGAAAGTCTATGGTTGATGATACAGCTAGAAGTTACTGGTCTAGTGTCAAATCCAACCACTGTGGTTTGGTGTATCTTGGACTTCTGGGTCTATTAAGAAAAAAACATTCAGGTCAAAGGAGAAGGCATCTAGATCAGACTTGAGCACTTTAGCACCTGAACAGGCCACAGCAATGCCATCTACAGGTTTTACCTAATGTCCACATCATGAAGTGCTCAGCTAGATCCACACAGCTCAGTATTTAGGTCAAAATGTACTTTTGCCTAGCTTCTGTGTGATAACACTCCAATTTTATGGGCATAACAAATGGATTTGCAGTGTTCTTGTTTTCCGTGTAACATATTCAAGAAATATGCTAAGACAGTAAACAAAGACAGTATGCAAAGAATGGCAAAGGTACAAGGGTGGGTGCAGTTACAGCATTTATAAAGAAAGATCATTTTATGTTCTACATCACTTTTTTTCCTAAAACATCTCATATCCTTCAGAGTCAGACTGGCCAAAGAATTCACAAGACACCAAATAAGTGACCAGATTTTCAAAAGAAATGCAAATACTGAATAGACAGCTTTTCTAGAGGTATGGCCATAATGTAACATTATCTGATAAGGCAGAGGCACCCTTTAGAAAGTTCATTGCAGATGCTGTTAAACTTGAAACCTGACCAAAAGTAGTGAGTACCATGACGTTTACTTCACATGAAAGATTTTAGTGTCATTAAGCAAGATGACACAGAGACTCAGAAGAAAGAACATCACCTCATGAAACACTGACACCACGGAGTTTGTCCTTGGAGGTCTTCCCATCCAGGCAGTGATCCCAAATAACTCTGCTCCTTTTATGCTATGTGGCATCCAGGGCTCAGGATGATAGACTGCAGGCCATATGCTAGATCTCTGTGTTTGCTAAAAATAGGACATTTTTTTCTGTCCTGCTAGGGACAAGTCAGTATAAATGTGACCAGAAACCTGGCACAAATCCATAAGGCTGAGATGAACAACAGAGGTCCTTCCTTCAGGCTGGTCAGACAGCAGCCTAATCAAAATCCTCTAAGAACAGGAGGGGGTGTGGAACTGATAACTAAGTTTATTTTCCCTCAAATGTTTCCCTCACTCTTTGATCCCTATATCTTTTGTAAAGTAGCACGCACACTTCAGGCAGCCACTGCTGATGCTGATGGAAGAACCAATGCCAATGCAAACATCCTTTTTTCTCTGCACCTTCCTTCCCTTTCTCTCTGGGACGCTGCCAGCATTACACATCAAGCTTAAAAGATTTTGGAAGGTTAGAAAATGCTGGCACAGTAACCGTATGTGCAGCTGCTTCCTCCTTCCTTCGCATTAGCACCTAGTTCATGTTTAATAATAGCACGGAGCTGAATCTGAAATTCACTTCGAAGCTATTAAACAAACACCAATTATTTCTGAGGGACACAATCTCCCTCTTGCTGACACTACCTAAAAGCCCTTGTCCTGCTGAAGTTCCTGGAGGCTCCTGGAGACGGAGGCCTGGCTGAGCAGTATTCCTTGAGCACTGTTACTGCCAGTTCGTCTACTACCTCTCAAATTTCCTATGCAGCTGATGTCCATGTAGCTTGAACATGCTACAGAAAAGGCTATAAAAAAACGTGTTTATGCCTGTGTTGTGGATGGATCACAGCTCTTGATGTTACTCCCTGCTCATGCAAGCAAGGCCAGTTTCATCAGTTGGTCCCTCCCATTAATAAGAACTAGTGCTGCCGAATGGGAAACAAACTGTCCATGAATATTTTCATAACCAAGGTGATGACTCACTCACATGAGTTTAATATACTCCTCTTTCCCCACCATTGTCAGATCCTTGTCCTGCTCTCCCACTAGGTATCCACCAGCATGATTAGACAGGAGCTAGACAATGAGCTCACTGGCATCCAGCACAGAGGTGGGGGTATCAACCTTCTCTGAGAAGGGAGGAGGAATGGGCAGGAACCCCAAACAGGATCAGTTTGTGGCAGAAGAAAAATTTGCTCCATCAGTGGCTGATCTTCTTTAGGATGCACCCTACACACCCACCACCACCTCACTGGCCACTTGCCCTTTCCAAGAATCCTCATCACCTTGGTTGTGTCAAATCCCACATTGACTCTTTGTGCTGCCACAATCTAACTGAGGCTGCAGCAAGAAGAAAGAAGAGAAGGCAGGAGTGGGTTTTGTCTTTCTTTTTGTCTTTTTTAACCTTTCATTTTTTTCCTCTGAAATCACTTACAAGTGATAAGTCAAAATGAAAAACCCTCATGACTGCTGCAGAAATAGACCTTTGTTTTCTATCTTGAAAAAGGATCTAACCTAAAAACCCCCGCAGATACACAAGATTAATTTTCACTACTTTGTTTCATACTATTTATAAGCGGCTCTTGCGGAGTTTTAGATTTTATGGCTCAGCCTGCTGGCTGAAAATACTTTCTGTCCACTCCTGAAGCCTGATTGATTAGCGCTGCTAGCCAAATAGCAGTCTGTATCAGCAGGCCCAGGCATGCAGGCTGGAACATGGCTCTCAACACTTATTTTGAATTCCTGTATTTACACAGGAGCACACTGCAGAAGAGGCCTTGGTGCATAAGCAGAGACAGCGTTAAACCTTCAGCTTGGTTCCCTGAGCCCATGTTTTGCAAACTTGAGGCAGGTACTGGAAGGTATCAGGCAAGGAGAGCTGTGAGGACAGGGGTGTTGTCTAGAAGAGATGGTCAAGCTGGTCTTCAGTAGGACAGTGGGAGACTGACAGAATTCAGGCACACTGTATGTACACCAAGCTTGCAATGATCTTTCTGCTTTGAGGCATGATGCTCCCACATCAGGTTGTACACTGGAAGAGGTGGGAGTCAACTGAGCGAGTTGTGCTCTGGAGTGTGAGACTTGACCATTCTTAATCTGTCTGTGTGTCATAGTCTATGAATATCAGATGATGGATGAATATTTCTCCCAGTTCTGCACAGAATAGCTAATGTTGTAAGCAGATATCCCAGGTTAAAAGACAAGTCAGCTCAGTAAAAAATCTATACGTTCCCTCTCTCTGTCTCTGCCGCCAACCAGGCTTGATATTCAGAAATTAATAAATAAAGCAGGAGTTCCCAGCAGTAACTGGAAATACAAGGTGTTTTGGAAAGAGCTGTTAATTTATACCCAGAATAAATAAATCTGTCAATACATTGAGTGGCCTTGAGTTAAAATTTTTACATTACAGTCTAATTTATTTTAAATTCCTCAGAAACAGAACACTAAACCTAGAAAGATTGTCAATAGGAGGCAATCAAATTCCCCGAGCTAAACCTGCAGCCTGAAGGAGAGAGAAATGGGTAGGGCCGCTACACAAATACCACCTGGCATGAATGCCATGCTTGCTCTCCTGTAGCATCGAGCTCTGATTTATACAAATGCTTAAAATGTCCCTTCCTCATTGTCATAACCATCACAGTGTCTGCGCAGTCCCGAGTGCCTTACTCTATGGCACTTTCTCCCACTTTACAGGTGGGAACAGAGGCAGTAAGACTAGAGGACTGGACTAAAGTCCAGAGACAAAGGAAAGAACTGCCCAAATAATCACTGCAGGCTAGAATTAAGCAGCTCTTCCCTTAAGTAGGTACTTAAAAAGTTCTCCGAGGACTTCACGATGTCGTCGTAATGGAGCATTAGTTACAGCTTAACTCCAATAGAAAACAGTTTTAAAGATGCACTGGATGGTTTCTTAAGATTGCCTTGCTTCATGGCCCTGATTTTCAGTGATATTTATAGAACTTATTCCCATTGATTTCAGTGAGAGGTATTCATCTAAATAAAGCCAAACTGTTGAGTTCTTGAGCAGTGTCCTATGCCTCGGTCTCATGTCCTGCTGGGAGGATGGACACATTTGTCCAGTAGCACCTAGGACAGGGGATGCTTTGGTTAATCAAAAATAAAACTTTATTGTCAGACTGCTTTTTGGATTTTTGCCTCTGTGCACTGCAGAACACTTTATGTTCTCTGTGAGTGTATATTAGTTTCAGACCCAACAGGCAGAATCTTCACCGAAGTAGCACCAGTAACAGAAGGTGAAAGAGAGACCAAGTGGTTTAGCTCTGAGTAGCACCATCCAAGCCAGCAGAAACAGCAGGTTTTGGTGTGTCACGTGCCTCACACAGTACTTTGTTTGATTTCCACACTCAGAACACAAAGAAATAGTCCATATTAGTGCCAGCAAATCAAAGCCCAGCATTTCTGGTGACCGGCTGCTCTCAGGAACGCAGTGCAGGACACGGCACCTCCCCCATGTAACCACACTGTTGTGGAGGGTTGTGCATGGCTTCCTCACCTTGTAAGAACTGTTTAAACAGGATCAAGGTTACGAGGACTTTTGGGGTGGGGACTCCCTATACATGTCACAGGAAAACACTGTGTAAGTCAAGCCTGCAGACTATGTGCCTTTAGTGCTGGCCACCCTGAGTCTATGTTAGAGCATAATATGACAACGCAGCTGTGAAAACAAAACACTGAAACCAGTAATGCAAAGTGCTGCTAATGACACCTCTGCTTATAGTTGGGTTAGAAATGAGGGTATTTACTAAAAAGAAGCTTACGTGTTTCTCTCCCTTCACCCACCTGTGAAGACTTGTGAGGCAGACCCAGTGCATGTTTGCAAAGTGAGCTGAAACACCCATATTAATTATGGCCATTCATAAGGTTCATTTTGCAGCGGCGTATTGACACTGAAGCTCATGGGGGAAAACTCCTCTGCTGCCTGAGGAGCCTGAGGACAGGTGGGAACAAACTGGTTCATTTGCATAGGTGGCTCTAACTGTGCTGGTGCAGGGCTGCTTTGGTGAACATCCTTTTAAAGTTTGATGACATAGACAAGGAAATCAAACCATATCATACTATTAGTAAACAATAAAAATGGACTTGATAGAAACCTGGGGGGGGGAACGTTATAACCTGGATCCACATACTGCCCACATCTCTTCTTCATCCTTTCTAGGGCAAAACCTGGCTATGAAGCAGACCTTTCTTCCTTACCCCTTGTTTCCAGTGTCCTATTTTCAGTACACAGGTGCCATCCAACAGATACTCAATCTGAGAGCTTGGGTGATGCCAGAACATGCTGGGTGATGCATGCTTAGACCCACAGGCATAGTCTATATGAATTTGAGGTTTACTCATCAGCCATTTTTACTTACTATAGGACAGGATAGTCTGGGAGAAAAGGTAAGAGGTATCCAGGGAGGAGATAATCCCTGCTGAAAGATCTCTGCATGAGGATCTTTAATGTCCATACTGGAATGTGAGTGAAACCAATTTACATGGACAAATGCTCTGATGCCAGCTGAGCTTTGCAAGACATACAGATGCTATAAGCAGATGAGAAGGCTGAAGACACCGGATACTAGTAACATGGGGAGAGGCAACGCAGATGAAGTGACACTTGCACATCACCGGAGGAGAACAGGGCTGCTGCTCACTGCATGAGATGTAGGAGCTGGAAGTCTCATATGTGGGGTGATAAGAAAAAAGCAGCTTGGTGGCAGATTGTGCCTTTCAAATACATGTGGATGAAGCAAAAAAGCAGAGTCAATTACTATAGTGACTCTCCTCCCGTGCCTCTGGCACCCTCATTTACCCACAGAGAGATGAGATTTGGTGGTAGGCTGGGTGACAGCCTTTGGGCTCTCCTGGGGAAGGAACAACGCATCAGGACTGGACAAAAGGCATGAGACAGGTTTCTCCCAGTGGCTTCATTAGCTGGTGGGAACAAACTGTTCACCAGGGGCAGTGGAAAGCCAGAAGGGATAAAAGTATTCGCACACACAACAAAAACTAAAACAAAACCCCAAAAAAATATTTGATCAGGAGATATTCTGTAGCAAAATTGCAAAAAGCTGCAGATGCAGATTCAGTGGGAGCCAGTGTTCAGCTTATTTGCATGCTTATAGTGGTGACTCACTGTTGTGGCATTTTTAATAAATTATTGCTATGTCCTTTTCTCTATTGTTAAAACTTCCTTTGTTTGATATACTCAGGAAAGAGATCTTACAGTTGCTGAGGACAGACTTTTTTAAAAAAATGTTAGTTCAGTGCCCTGCAGCAGTCAAAGACACAAATGAAACATTTAGAATTATTAGGCAAGGCACTGGGAAAACATTCTCTCCTTGAGTCCCTGCATAAATTTGGTGTGACACATCCTGGATATGGCATGCAGCCCTACAACACGTCTTCAGATAGCAAAGATACAAAGAAGGGCAGCAGGGATGATTTGGGTATCAAAAATCCTCCACACAAACCTGCTTGGAAAGCACATGAGTAGATAGGGAAATATGGTCAAAGAAATGGCAGGAAGGGAAATGGTAGAAAGCAATGAATGGTATGGGAAAGGTGCAGACCTGGAGGTGTGGTGAAAGTACCTGGGAACAAATTAAACTGATGTTTGCATGACTCAAAATTCAGTTGCAGAACTTACTGTCCCAAGAACACAGGCCCAAACTGGGAAGAGATCTGGAGGGGAGAAGGCATATTAATGGAAGATCAGCAGCTGGTCAAGAGGCAATCTCCAGTCCTGGCAGACTTCCAAATTGGTGAGGTATTACATGTGTAAACTCTTCCTTACACTCCGTTCAATTTTATTCTCCCCTTTCTGGCAGATGCTAACATAACAGCTTCACCATTTCTCTTACACACCAGTGGACATGACAGCTATTCCTTTCAAAAACTTCCCTCTGGGCCCTTCCTTTTCCCGGCTTTCCAGGAAACCACGTGTGTTGGAAGGGGTGCCCATCTGAGCAGAGCCAGGGTGGCACCTGGCAGACAGGTTCCTCAACATCACCCTAAACATGTGTAAGAGTCAGTCTAACAAGAGCGGTATTGTCTCAACATTGCTAACAGAGACCTGGAGATGGAATGTGGTCCTCATGGACACCAAGATCCACACTGATACCCGGTGCCGGAAGGAACAATGACGATAAGGTCACATAACAACTGTTGTCGTTACAATGAACCATAACATGTGTGATAACTTTCAACTGACAACAATCCATGGGCCAGAGGAGGAGCAACGTGTATTGCTCGGCATAAAAGAGGACTCTTTAGCAACCGAATTTTAGATCTTCCCCACCAAGGATCACGACAATCAGAAGGACTGGCAGGATGCTGCCTGGACCTGGGACCATAGGGACGCCTTAGACCCATGGTGGTAGCTATAATCCTCTTTCCTTTTCTTTTTACTTTATCTTTTCTTCACTTTCTGTCTTTCTACCTATCACATGCCGCTTTACGGGCAAACAGTAAAATTGTGCTGCTTGATTGAAGCACAACCCTTTGGCGTGGTCACCTTGATTTTTGCACTTCGAGATCATAGTAAATGAACCACCTTGAGTCCACTGAGTGGACCGTGACAGCATGGTCCTTCAGGGCTCAGGACAGCAGAAAGGCTGGTGTGTGCCCTGTAACTGATGGGCATTTCTGCAGCTGATGGCCCCCATGCCCTCCCCAGCTCCCTACTGCTTCTGCGACTGCTGCAGAGAGAGCCACGTGCCCTACCCCGTGCAAAATGCAAACTACGCTGTGCTTCATTTATTAACCAGAAACAGAGTGTGAAGGAAGAATTGCAGAGACCAAGTGTACAGCTTGAAGCTCTGCACCATAGCAATAGCAGAGATCTGCAGAGACTCTGCCTGAAATGCTCTGTGTGCTCCACATATCAAAAACAAACAAAAAAATACCTTGGCTTAAAAAAAAACCAAACAAACCTTGCTTTGTACACTGTTTGCATCACCTGGAAAACACCAAGTATGCAAGATATGTTCCCTCGCTCTGAAAAGAGTCATCTCAGGCCTCTGCAACAGCAAGATCTCCTCGCCATGTCCGTGTTTATCATATGTCACCCAGCAGACACATGATGCACCCTCTCTTTGTTAATTAATACCCACCATGCACTTTCCTGCCCAGGGTAGTCAGTGCTCATTCTGCTCATAGTTGAGAAGCTTTAATACATTGCATGCTTGATGTGATTTTTGCGTAGGATTTGTAATTATCCACCCCAAAGGCAGATCCCTCAAGTAGTGCCCGTTGGCAGGGCAGTGAACTTTCATTAGATGTAGCTGCAAGGATGTTTTCCTGCAGCTTTACATACATACAAATGAGACTTTACACACAAAAATATATAATTTTTGTTTGGGTTTTTTTTTTCCTCTCTTAAAAAATCTTGACGTGTTAATTAGAGGTATCAGAAATATAATCAGATTGCATGGTTTATTGCCACAATAAAGAAAGAAAGAGAGCAAATGAAGGGAACAAGGGGAAGACAAATTTGTCCTAGTATTTATTTAGAGATCTTTCACCAATTTACAGTCCAACTAAAGATAAACAATTCACAGTACCATAATTGTGGAAACACTTTTGTGTCACCTCAGCCATCTGGCATGCTGTATCTCTCTAGCCCATCTTTTCATACTTGGTGGGGTGGTTGTTTTTCCTTGCTACTGTGAGACACAATTTTGTTCAGGAGTTGTATTCCTCCCCCCAAGTTGTTGCCCACAACAAAGGCAACAACTAAACAGTAAACACAATTTTGGCAGAAATCACACCTGTTCCAGATGTGTACAAACATCTGCATTCCTGGCAGTTTGTATCCACTCCTTGCTTTTGAGGTTTTTTCTCCACATTCCCCTTACCTGTTGCCTGGGACAGCTAGATGAGAAAGAATACTTCTGTGGACCCCATTTAATATCTGCTTCATCATTTACCTTCAAGGCATTTGGAAGCATCTGTCACGCTGGTGATACAATAAGAGCAGTAAAATATAAATGAATATTTATGCAAAATATTTATGTTGTTTACAGTGACATGACTACTGTATCCAGAAACCTACATGATGAAAGTTTATCATATGCCTACACAGAATTTTGATTTAGGGAACCTTTAGATGTATTCTCTGCCAATGTAGCACAGCAGCCTGTGATTGACATGTGTCACTATAGATTTCTTTCAATGGGTCAGACAAAAAGGTGTTAAGGAAGAGTTTACCTTAAGTAAATGGTTGACTAATAAATTGTATTGTGTCACTACATCTGCCCAAGCAAGGGATACATTGAGGCATTGGCCCAAATACTGTAATTCTGGGGACAGAACTCCTGTTGCTGAATTTTTTATTATCAATTTGAAGCTTTAAATGATTATTACTACCCGATCCTGACAGAGAACAACTTTTTGCTAGATGGTGTATTTTAAAGCAAAACTAAAATCCAAGGGTTAGATATGGTATCATACATGGAATAGAAAGATTTATAATGATCTAGATTATTTCAAATTATCTTTTCTAAAACAGTAATATAATCCAGCTACAAGTGAAGAGGAATTATTCTGGGTTTTTTCCTCTAATACAAAAGCTGTTCTGATGATTAGAATTTAGGATAAATATTAACATTCTGTCTTTGTACCTGAACAGTTTGGAACCCCCAATGATTGTCTTTGCAATAGTTTCCTACTGATGATGGTAAAATTATAGCCAAAGCTAAGGCTAATTTAAGAAATCAGCCTAAAAGAGTTAGCCAGCAATTGGCATGAAAAATTCAAGGTACAGTCCCTGCACTATATTTGTTCTGCTGCTGTTGGAAGGAAATGATTTGTGTTAACCTAAAGCGATTTGGCAGCATGTTACTTTTTCTGCCAAAAAGTAATGGGTTTTTTTCTGCCATTTTGCCTGTAATCCAAAATCTACACCTTCCATTTCATAACAAAGGAGAAGAATTTTTCACCTCTGTGATCGCTGAGATAACCTTCGAAACAACAATGAACTGTAAACAATGCTGTGATGTTTGCCTCCCAAGAAACAATGTGAGCGTTACTGGCTTCTAACCATTCATTAGGTAACTCGATACACTAATTGCAAAGCCTTCAAAGGGAATCCAATGAAAACATGCTGCTATGCAACTTAAAATGTTTTTGAAGATGAGTTGCCCTAATTAAAGACAACCCCCCACCCCCATGCAAATATGAACTAGTACCTGTGCAAAATATTTATTTTACCACCCAACCTGTACAGAGAGGTCCCGGTGTTTCCAGGCAATGTCACGGCTGGGTGGCTGGCACTCGGTCCTTGCAGAGTGCGAGGACCAGAGGTTATTCCTCTGCTGGTTTATTGAGGTGCCAGGTGGCTGTGGCATTCATAGCTATAATTACCACATCATGGGATTTTTTTATCGTGCTGTCTGAAAAGAAATGCAGGCAAATAAAATCTAAGCAGGCTGCAAGAAAGTAAAGAGCACCCTTCTCCAATCCCAGTGCCAGGTGCAGGCAATATACTGGAAATGCACTGGAGTACCTGGGAAAAGGACCCATCTCTGAGGTCCTGGGACTGTCAAGCTCACTCCCAGCAGTGTGAGCTTTAAATCATCACAGGCGTTACACCAAGCATCAGACAGATGCAACCTACAACTTCTAAGAAAAGTTTCTCAGCACTCGTCTGCACGGTCTGGTAAGGATGAACTGTGTCCCCTGTAACATGCATTATTAAGGGCATGATGGAGATGAGAAACAAAGAGACAAGTGCCAGCTAATTCCTGCAAGACATCCCAAATCCCGTGTGAAATTACTGGGTACGTATTAAAAATTTCAGGGAGAACAGAGAAGCTCATTGCCACTTACAAGAGCTGCCTAATTAATGTTCACTTTACCTCAGCCAAATTTTATATTCTGCTGCTCAGTTATGTAAATTAGGCAGCATTTTGTGCTATGATTAATAGGTCCTTAAACAAGCAGATTTTACGTCTTGAGATAACACCGTAAGGAGCTGTGGGTTTTTTGTTTTGTTTTGTTTTGTTTTGTTTTATTTTGTTGGGCAAGGCTTCCCACCCCCCCAACTATATATTTCTGCTCCAAATTATCTTTTCTTTCTTAGCTTCAGAAGTGATTCTGACATTATTCAAGATAGTATCTCCCACTAAGTATGCCTTGTATTGCTCTACATTTCATTCAAAGTCATGTTTTATATTTATCACAATAATCTCTCATTATGACTGGAAAACTTCATTTATTGCATACAATATGAATGCAAGTAATTTGTATTCGGAAGAGTCTTGACTTCAGAAAGAGTAAGACAAGAAAAGAATCTTATTGATTTTTAGTTAGAAGTTGACATTACTGATGAAAACAGTATCTTTGAAAGGAGAGCTAGAAAATTGTGTTTGAGAATTTAAGTGAGAGATATTAGACAAACCCAATTATAACGGAGACTCATACTTCAACACAAGCCTGGCTATCAGAGGCTGAGACAGCACCAGTACTGGTCAGATTAACAACTCTATTATAAACAGCCTAAGGGCTTTTTAGCCTTTGAAACTGGACATGACTAGACAATGCTGGAATCCTTTAAAGAAGCAATTTTACAGGGAAAAACAATGAAGTTTTGAGAAAACATGTATTTTCTTTAAGCACACATTTATTACAAGATATAAAATGTGATTTAGTAATCAAAACATTTATGTTAATTTTATACAATTCATATGTAAAGTGGTAGTTGGTTTTGCTTTTAATGTCATTCTTAGCCAGGAACAATTTTTCCAGGATACTATAACCAGCTGCTCCTGTACTACCAAATGAAACATCTTCTGTTTTCTTCTTCAAAGCATCTTATGTTTGTTGAAAAGAAATATCTTGAAACCTTGAACTAAAATAGCTCTTTGGAGAACTTTTAATATCTTAAGAAAAAAATAAAGACCTTCTTGACATGCAGGTAGATGTATTAGTAGTAGCACATAATCTTGCTTTGTTCTCTCTTCAATAAGCACATACAATTTTCTCTGTGAAAAATGGAACACGCTTTAAAATGAAAGCCTTTTCAAATGGATGTACTTTTAATTTTATAATATCAGTTATTACACAGAATCCATTTTATGACATGCCAATAATGCAAAATTTTAGAATAATTTTAATTTAAAATAAACTTTCACACCAAGTTTTCAGCTGTGGGCTTCCAGAGGAAGATCTTTCCTGCCTGAAAGTCAAGATAAGCGGCCCATGGTTTCTCTCTCTTACACAGCCTTCTTTCCTCACTATTTTAAGTTTTTCCTCTTGCCTGTTGTCTCCATTTTTTTCTGGTTCAGGAGCTAAACGCCTCCCTGACTGCAAGGGTTTTGTGAGTTAACAACAACCTCTGAGCCCTTTGCTCTGAAGCAACTCCAGACACCTTTGCTTTGAAACTCCTAGAGCTGCTACTTTGCTTTGTCTCTCTTCAATCAGGTACCTCATAACACATCTCAGCCAACCTCCTTCTCTGCTTCAGTTCTCTCCCTCAACCATCTCACTAATGAAATATCCATCTCTGATCTGGGTCTTAGTCAAGGTCCCCCAAGGTCCTCAGATTGCACCTGCTGTCCTTTTTCTCAGTTAACATGCGAATCAGTTACAAGACACAAACCCACTGGACACAAGATCTCATCTATTCCATGTTCATGTATTTATTTGCTTTTCCATTAAGCTTTCCAAAAGCATTTTCTTTTTTGCAGCCTGACTTGCATAACATTTCTATAACATCTTTTCTCTCTGTGGCTTTCCACAGTAGCTTCTCTTCCACCACTCACACATATTCCAAGGCTACAATGCCAGGCAGGTCAACTTAAAAACCCCCAACAAAACATACATACAACAGAAAGACACTTGACAACAGAGAATTGTAAAAGCACAAAAAATCAGATTGGGATGAGGAGAATACCTGCACTTGTTATAAATTTATGTAATTTACACATATTTTTAAACTTTTTAAAATCCATGTTTGCCTGTTTCTTGCATGTACAAAACTTTCCACAACAAAAAATCAGTTGTTTTGTTTTTTTTAAGAAAAGATTGTTCAAAGTTTATCCACCAAAAATAAAAAGAATCTAGGAATTAGAGTAGACTCTCAAATCATGCACCAACATTCTGAAATTTGTCTGGCAACACTCAAACTGACCAAGTCATATGTAAAGTAAAAAAGCTCAAATTCACACAAGTGCTCAATAGTTTAGCTTCTTCTGTAGACCTCTGGGATTTCAGAATCTCATGAGAAGAGGCTTTCAGATAAGTTGTCTGGTATTTTTCATTTCAGTGAGGTCTGTAATACTAAAAGGAGGTAGTTTTCAGCCTGGGCAAGAAAGTAAAGCGCTGAGAGAAAAAGAAACAGAACCCCTCAAACTTAATGTGATTCTCCTCCAAAAAAGGTGTGGGATTTAAGCATGAGTTAGTATCTGATTTCATAAAAAAGGAATTGCCTATCACTGTTTAAAATTGTAATTATAAAAAGCAGTATATCTTAATTTTTGTAATAGATACATAGTGTTTTTCTCTTTAAATAGACTGAGTAATGGGAGAAGGATGAAATCTGCTTATAAAGAGAAGTTTTGTCCAGGTCATGCTCATCTTACTCAGGTGAGTAAGTTACAGTGAACTCAACACTGAGTAAAGGCTGCATGATCTGGCCCACAAGCAGGAACTTGTTAAATGATATCAAAGCTCTTCAAAAGTCCCAGGCCTAAACAATAAGAAGCTCTTAAGGAATGTTCCTAAAGATAGAAAATCCTCAGGAGGGATGCTAAAACGATCTTGTGAGAGCCATCCCCACAACAAGAAGAACCGGGAGAAGAACCTCTCAGGAGGGGGAAGTCTTCAAAGGCGACCCCTATTAACAGCAAACTTCAAAAGTGGGATGTGACATGATGTGAAAATCCTCCCACTGATGTTGAGTGCTTTAAAGATAGAATCCCCTGAAGCGAAATGGAGCCTTTGAAGTGGCAGTATCAGCATCAACTTTCGAATGAATAAAGGTGCGGTGTATTGCAGGACTCCTGCATCAGTGTTACAGAGCTCCTTGTGACATGAGCCTTCTTGCTTAAGTTTGATAAGCCTAAAGGCCAGCCAAGTGGGTAAGCAAAGAGAAATTCCATTTAGCTAACCCTAAAAGACCTCTTTGATCACTCCCAATTAATCTGCCTAATGCTGAAACAAAATGGGGTTCAAAACAGGGCTGAATATTTAGAGTTGCCGCCATGGGGCTCCATTGCTGTACAGTACTCTTCCAGACGAGGTGGGGAAAGGTTTGTCCTTCTAATTTTTTTTAGTTTGTATAAATATTAAGACCCTGGATTGACAGCAACACTTGTTAATGTTTCTCTTTTTATTCAGAGCAGTTTGGAGCTATGATTCTGCGCTCCTTGAAGTTCATTAAACAGAATACATCATGGTTTTGCTGGAAGTCTGTTTCTCAAGCAGAAGTCCCCAAACAAGTTAATATCCTTTCAAAATGCAAGCTGCCACGAAAGCACACAGTATTTGCTGATGTTCACACAATGGAATGCAAAGCTGTGGTCTTAATTTACAACTGTAGAAAAACGTAAAGGCAAAAGCAAGGTTCTATGTTTAAACAGAAATCACCAGAAAATAATAGAATCTTCCAATTTAGCCTACTCTTGGAAGTAAGAAAACCTTTTGTCTTGAGGACCAGAATACTACTACAATAATTAAACCAGTCAAGATCCAAGTATGATGAAATTGTACAGCTATAAAGGTGAACTACATTAACACAGAACAAAGGTCTAGAGCAGGGGTCCTCAAACTACAGCCCACGGGCTGGATACAGCCCCCTAGGGTCCTCAATCTGGCCCCCCAGTATTTACAGACATACACACACACACACACACACACGGGTTGGGGGGGGAACCAAGCAGCCGCAGATGACTGCCTGCCACTTAATCTGTGCGCTGGCCCCCTGGTTAAAAAGTTTGAGGACCCCTGGTCTAGAAAATACAAACACTCATGGAAGTGCTGTCCTGAGCCAATTAATCAAGTCTCCTATTACAAGTAATCATAGAACAATGCTCTGTATAAATATAATAATTTATACTGTAATTCTTTCTATAAATAAGTATTTCTATAAACATGAAACAATTTAACTTATGATCCTTCCGTATTCTGTTTCAGAAATTTGCTCCTATAATGGCCAAAAATCCTCTGATTTGCATCCAGAAAGCTTTCATTTGTATCTATTCCGTCTTACACCATTGTTCTTTCACTGAAATAAACAAAATACAACTCTTTCAACTCCACATCCCACATCCTAAATTTCCTTTTTTCAAAGAAAATATGAACATGAAAATATCTTTCCAACAACAGTAATAGCACACTTTTGGAAAGCAGGCAACACAATGTAACCACATTGACTAAAATCTTCAGGATACTGGTATGTAAAACATATCCTGAATAATCTGTCAAAGTTATCTACAAATAAAACCACATTCTCATAACAGCAAGTGTTAGAGAATGAAATACTGATGGACACTGTAACCCTGTCCATGATGACTTGGACATAAGGATTCTCACAGGTTTGATTTTCTCTGCTCATCCTCTCTCCTGGGCAGATCTGAGGCAATTCCACTGTGAAAGGTATTAGGATCTGATAACACAGTGTTGCAGCCAAGCTAACAGCTATGTCTACACTGTTAAGGAAAAGCATGTTCTAGCCAAGGCTTATTTCTAAAGGACTGATCATCATCTTCACTTCTTCAGGACAGCTAAAGTGAAGCCTCTCCCGAGTACAGTGGTCAGATCCCCACTGCACGGCATTTGGCTCTCAATCTCCTCTGAGTCTGTGGCACCTCTCTGACCGCAAGACAGAGCTAATAAATTGGATGCTTTTTCCATTAGAAGTGTCTCAAATGACATATATGAGGGGTCCATAGCAGTCCACCAGACTGCTGTATTGCGGCATGATACCGAGAGTACACCGTGCCCCTGGGGTGCAGAGAGTCAAACCCAGAGAAGCCTTTGCCTTAGAGATGGTTAGATGAAGCAGTCTCCAGAAGGGAGAGAGGGACTGAAAAAGCAGTTGGGATTCAGTGCTGAAGGTCACTTTCTTTCACTCTGTAGTTCAGGGATGTAAACTTAACCAGAGTGCTTTTGATGTGCCCTGGGCTGTACAGTGTGAGTGTACCACTGAAACAGCTTCTCAGCAGTTATGAACTGGGCAGATTTTAGCCAGGGATGTCTAAAGTTTCTCCACTTGATTCGACTCCAAAGTTCATCCCTTTTCTAATAAATGGTTTTCCTCCTTGAACACTGAAATACATACAGAACTAAACACTTCATAAAAGAGGTTCCCTCCTTTTTCAGTGTACTCAGATTTTCAGTGTACTCTGTTGCCCATATTTCTAACATCAGTGATTATCTGCAGAGTGTAAAACAACCTGCTTTGCAAATCCATACTTAAGGCAGCAAAAGGTTAAGGCCAAGTTCACCAGGAGAATGATTCTTACAGTAATTACTATTGAATTGCAAAGTGAAAATAGAAGTGGAGGATGCTCAGCAAAACATATGTGCCTCTGAAGAGTATCTGGGGAAACTAAACAGGAAGAAAGGTGCATAGTATCCTGCTCAATGTAACCTGTTTCTGTGGAACCTTCAGCCAGGCTTGTAGAGGTAGAAAAGCCGTGGGGTTCCTCCAGGCATGGGCAGAAAGGAAATTTTGCATGTGCGTAGCTGAAACCAGTTCCATGCAATAATAAACAATTTTCTTAGAGAATTAAGGAGTTCACAACCCCCATTTACAAAACAAAAACAAAAGCCCACATAGCCTTCCCTGCTCTGTAAAAGCTGCTTACTGTGCCAGAAGGATTTTAAAAACCTGCTTAGTTCTTTCAGTATTAGGATCTTGTCCTTCAGGCAACCTTGTGCTCACACAGAGTTCATTTACTTCAGCAGCACTGCACAGAGGGTTCCACCCCTGCAAAGCAGAGGGTAGGGCTGGGGGAGTTAGTGGGTGCCTCTTTGCATCCAGCAAACTCATACCTTTGTACAAAAGGAGTCTCACAAGTTTATCTCTGGCTCTCCTCCCCCTGCATTTGGCGAAAATGTTTGGTTGTACATACTGTGAGGGGAACGTTTGAATCAAACCCTCTTTTCACTAGGAAAAAAAAAAATGAACAAAAGCCTTTGGATATACTTAGCAACAGTATTATAACAATGTTTAAATGCTGGGCTTGAACATGCCTGGTTTAAATACACCCTTAATAGCCCATGGCAGATCTGCAAGATGGATCCTGATGCAAATACAAGTATTACCATGTGATTTTTTCAGCCTTGCAGGATTGTAAAAACGTTTCTACAAAAACAGACAGAGAGTTCCTCCAATAGTATCACAACATCAGTCTAAACCCCAAGCTTGACAGTTGTAGCCAACATCAAAAGCAGCTGCTCTAGGCCTGTTTTTGCAGAAGCCTGTATCGCTTCTGAAACACAAAACAACACTATCCACCTTCTGATAAAAAATAATTTTTGTAGTTGCCTTCCTGAGCAGTTATGTTAACAGAATCCTTTGCAGGTCACATCATAATGTCCTTTTTTTCAATAAGAAACTCCAAGCAGTCCCAGTGAAGACTGACACGAGAAGGCCAGACTTCAGAAACTGCAGTCATGGGAATATATACATCATTCTTTCTTTACCCTGCCTTCCTTCTTCTTTCTTCCTTTCCTATTAAAGAATTTTATTATCTTCACTTCCCCATAGCCACTTTTCTATGTCCTCTTCTTACCCCCATGCCTACTCTCCCTGTTCTTGATACTCCCTTTGTGAACACCCTGATTATCTCTCTTAATCTTTTTCCTAACCTCCCTGCCATGTTAAAATCCCAGAATTCCTTAATTTCGAGCTATTGCTGCACCTTGCTATATTCTCCTGCTTTTCTGATTCTGTTCGTTACAGTTTGAATTCTTCTGTAATTCAAACCTAGACAATCCCCAACCTGGGTCCCCTGCCTGTACCCCCTAGCACCCAGAAATTCCCAATATCTCATCCTTGCTGGAGCTCAGAAGGGGTATTCCTGTCTCAGCATCATTAACATGTCAGTCATAACTGAGATTTTGTACTTCAGAAAATATCTAAGAAGTTTCAGCTTTTCTTATCTATCCACACAGCCCCATCTTTCCATCCAAGCCCTTATCCTCCTATGCTGCAATCAACAAATCAGAGTTGCAAGAGGTCAGATAGTCTGCCCTGCTCTGCCCAATCCTTAATCAGGATCAAATATATCTATTTTATTCCTAACAGATGCCTTCCTAATCTGTTCTGGGGGACAGAGACTCCATAGACTCCCTGGGAAATCTTTTCCAGTGCTTCAGTGTCCTGACCAACAGGAAGACATCCGCTTATCTAACTCAGATGCAATTTAAGCTCACCACTTCTTGTCTGGTCCACCACTTTTCACTGGTCTTGATGGATACAATTTTTTCCCCACCTCAAAGAAACTTGGGGTGCTACCACAAAAATCACTTTTACAGCTTTGCTGTAGGAATTTATCTTTTCATCCCACCAGAGCAGCACCTCTACCCTCCCCACCTCCCTTGTACAGAATTTGGTTTCAGGGATCTTTGTCACTTTGCCCACTGCCTTTCACTTTTCATGATGTTAGCTCTTGTCTCTGTTCAATACATCTGTGTGGCAAGAGCCCACAGCAATGACGTGATAGGCTTAAACCTGTCCCTTATATTGAGATCCCAAATGAGATCAGGAGGCTTCAGAATGCAAACACATCTTTTTCTCCCTAATAGGTTTCATCCAACTAAAACCTACTAGGTGTCAGATAATAAAATCTAGGAAAAAATCTTTTTAAGTTAAGAAAACTCAAAGCAATGAAATCCAATGCAACATAAATAGGAAGGTAAGGTCTGGGCTTGCTCCTTCCCCATTGATGCCATTGTAGGGTCTCGCTTTCAGCAGTTCACTGCCTCACTGCGTGGCAGGCTCCTAAGAACATTCTCCTCTATGGAAGGTGGCTGACTCATCCCTGTCCCTCACCACAGGTTATCCACAGTGACCATCCTCTCCAGCACTATTTCTGTCCCTGGAACCTCTTTCACTGCTGAATAGCTTCAGAAGCTATGAGCAGTCTCCGTCCTGAGGGCATTCTCTTGAAGCAACGTGTTTGGATAATCTCACAATGAACACTGCCCACATCCCATTTTTGAAAACAGGGCATTTGTGTGTTGGAGAATCCTATGTTCTCATTGCTAAGCAATCTTCATGTACATGTCCCAAAGCTTATCAACTTACAAAGCATACCTCAGAAGACTTCCTCTCTGTGCTGATTCCAAAAATCTTGAGAGCGAGTAGGGTCATGGTTTGCTAAGATAAATGGCAGTTGTGCTCAGCAATACTTAAACTCATGTCTCAGATGGTACCCACCAACTCTCTCTTCCTAGACCACCAGAGGAATACTGAAAACTTCACATGTGGTGCAAGTTTTAACATGCTACAGTAATAACATTTGGTTTATTATTCATCAATTTAATATCAATATGAAAGCAACTGAATAAAGTCCTTTACTTACCTTCTGAAATGAAAGTAAGTATGATTCTAACTGGGGGAGAACAATGAAACTAAAGAATAGCATATTGCCCCTACCTCCAATGATATGTCAGCAATGCCAAGAAATTTCTCAGCAGTGCATGATCATAGACTCTGTACAACTTGCAAATCTCCAAGGAAAATAGAGTGTCAGACATATGGTTTTCAATTTAGTGTCTCTTGTCAGCCTGTGTCATACAACACTCCCATCACCTCAGGATGATGTTATTAAGTTATAGGGCATCTCAGCTCTCTACTTCTTGCTAGATCTGTGTGCTCATGAAAACTGCTAGGTTCACCAATCCTGAAAATGAAATCTGAAGTACTGCTATGTTCAGCCAGGGAAATAGCAAAATATATTGCTGAATGAAATCTCGCCTCATCTATGCCTCCAAGGAATAGGGTTATTTTTTAGCTCTGCATCTGTTTGATGACATGTCCATCAAGACTCTTGAGAGTCACACCAAGGCCATCTTAGGCCTGATTATGGTCAGATTTGACTGTTAATGCTTAACATGTTAATGTTGTTAGACTGTACAGGTGAATCTAGACTCTCTGTACAGCCCTTACCCACTGCTGCTCACGGGATGCCTACGTACCACAAGCCACCTGTACCAGTGGCAATGAGGTTTTGTGATTTGGCCATGTCCACAGGAAAAATAAGCATCCTGTTATCACCATGAAGTTACAGAAGATACTGTGTGTGTTATGGTGACAGACCTGCTGGGACCAGGAATTTATCATGATAGCCTGAGTTTCATTAAGATCTTTTCAAACTGAATATTAAAAAAGATCTGTTTTGGTTTACCTTGAACCAAAAGACTTTTTGACACTACAGTGTTTCTTCCTTCTCTGTGTTTTTATGTTTAGGTTCAAACACTATATCATTTACTGAACTTTACAAGGAAATTACCTGTATGGAATTCTGCAGTAGGTTTCTTGCCTGTGGAAAAAAATAGATAATAGTTGTTTCTATTTAAAATGTATCAATGAGCATTCTTAACAGGTTTTTTTTTTTGCAATGTTTTGAAAAATGTTTACTACTTTTGTCCTTTTCTTCTTCCTGCATGCCATGTTTTATGTTCTTGAAAGATGAAAGAGACCCCTATACTAAAAGATCTGGCAGAAATGCAAAGCCACAAAATAATCTCTTTCTTCTTGTTATTTAAAGGAATTGTACTGTATTTTATCTGTCCTTCAGGACAAAACTCAAATTCCCTGGGAGGCAATAAAATTCTATTGACTAAATTGTCTTCAGAGCAAACATTGATTTGAAATCAGAGTAAAAGGAAGCTGGCTTGTGACCTGTCAGAATAGTCACCTGATATTTTTGAGAAATTGATACAAAAAGAATCAAAAAACCACACATGCAGCTTTTAGTAGTTTCTGTTACTCTGCTTAACTAAGCCAGACAGTACAGAATGGGCAATTATGCAGTGAAAAAAAACCAGCATGCCAACTAAAGATTGGAAGCAGAGGACTGAAAATTTTTCCTCATTAATTAGTTGGCTAACCTTTATTTTAGTGGCATATTATATCTTTTTTTTTTATTATTATTACTTATATTATTAAAATGGACACACAAATTTACTAAGCCCTTTACTGATAAACAGGCAGCCTCAACAACCTTAGGAGATGATACTTTAGAAGAGAAGTTAAAAAATTATTTCAAATCCAAGACACAGCTTAAATTGGTGTTAGAACACTGGTTGTGATATTTCTACTTCTAGTTTTTATAATTACAGATAGAATATACATATTAAGACAGTTTCCAAATAAAATAAGTGTCATTAATTAGGCATGCATTGAAGTATATGCCTAACTTTATTAAACCTAAAGGTCTCATTGTTTTCAATGAGATTAAAAAAAAAAATCAACATGTGAAAGCTGGTTGGTCTTTTGCCAACCAAAAGGAGCCAGGGCAACAAGTAAATAGATCTTCAGGGGAGATAACAGCATACAGTTTTCTAAGACTAACATGTGGTTGCCTTAAACCAATTAAAACCTGTGTTTCCACTGGAAGGGGTCATCCCAGACTCACTCCAGCCATGCAGTCCAGGTGCCTGCCCTGTGTAGGTACAGGAACTCACCGAGCAACACCAAGAGCTGAGTCAGTGTATTAGATTTGCCTGGCAAGGTTTTGGCAGTGGGGAGGCTACAGGGTTGGCTTCTGTGAGAAGCTGCTAGAAGCTTCCCCCATGCCTGATAAAGCCAATACCAGCCGACTCCAAGATGGACCCACCACTGGCCAAGGTGGAGCCCATCAGCAATGGTGGTAGCACCTCTACAATAACATTTAGGAAGGAGGAAAAGTTGCTGCACAACAGCAACCAGAGGAGAGTGGAGTGAAAGTATGTGACAGCGACAGCTCTGCAGACACCAAGATCAGTGAAGGAGGGGCAGGAGGTACTCCAGACGCTGGAGCAGAGATTCCCCTGCAGCCCACGGTGAAGCCCACAGTAAGGCAGGCTTTCTCCCTGAGCCCATAAAGGACCACAGTGAAGCAGATATCCACCTGCAGCCCATGGAGCACCCCACAGTCCTCCTAGCAGGACCTGCAGACCCATGGAGAAAGGAGCCCAGGCTGGAGCAGGTTTGCTGGCAGGACTTGTGACCCCACGGGGGACCTACAATGGAGCAGTCTGTTCCTGAAGAACTGCACTCAGTGGGAGGGACCCACGCTGGAGCAGTTCAGTGAAGAACTGCAGCCCCTGGGAAGGACTCATGTTGGAGAAGTTCATGCAGGACTATGTCCCGTGGGAGGGACCCCATGTTGGAGCAGGGGAAGAGTGTGAGGAACTCTCCCCCTGAGGAGGAAGGCATGGCAAAGACAATGTGTGATGAAATGACCACATCCCCCATTCCCTGTCCACCTGCGCCACTGAGGGGTAGAGGTACCAAGAGGCAGAGAAAATCAGGAATGAAGTTGAGCCAGGGAAGAAGGGAGTGGTAGGGGGAAGGTGTTTTAATTTGGTTTTCTTTTTTTTTTCTTATTATCCTACTCTGATCTGAATGGCAATAAACTAATTCCCCCAAGTTAAGTCTGTTTTGTCCCTGACAGTCATAAGTGAGTGATCTCCTGTTCTTATCTTGATCCATGAGCCTTTTGTTATATTTGTCTCTCACTGTCCAGCTGAGGAGGAGGTGTGATAGGCTGGCTTTGGTGGGCACCTGACAACTAGCCAAGATCAGCTCACCATAGTCAGAGATGTGATTGGGCTTGAAAACTTACCTTCAGAACTCCTGCTCACCAAAAGCAAATACTGAAGTGATTACTCAATGTCTGGTTGTTCCATGCCTGATGGTCTGGCTCACAGGGCAGCTGTCTTCTTGAGGCCACATATGTTGACCTATGCATACAGCATGTCTAGTCCTTTGAAAATAATTCCCATATGGCTTTAATCAGACGGACTGCATAGTGCATAACAATCCTTTTATTAGCAGAGCATCTCTTAGGCTACATCCATACAAGTAAATAAAACAGGGCCAAGGCACAGGCATTGGCAATGGTCTACAATCATCTGTCCTAACTGTCAGCAGAGCCTCTTGCATGGCTTTGGCCCATGCCAAGTAGTACTGCCCAGATGATACCCAGGCACAGCACAGGAGATACCAGATGCCAAGGGTTGTTTCCAGTAGGCAATTTGGACATGGACACCATATTCTGAGGATAAAGGGAGTGAGCTTGAGCATATGGAGGTGATCCATTGCCATGCTGCTCGGACTCACTGTCATGGTTTAACCCCTGCCAGCAACTAAGTACCATACAGCTGCTCACTCACTCCCCGGCTATTCCCACCCCTACCCAGTGCGATGGTGAGGAGAATTGAAAAAAAGTAAAATCTGTGAGTTGAGATAAGAACAGGTTAGTAACTGAAATAAAGAAAAAATAATAATTTTAATGAAGAAGAGAGGGAGAGAGGAGTAAAGCCCAAGGGAAAAAAACAAGTGATGCACAATACAACTGCTCACCACCCACTGCCCAGCCAGTCCCTGAGCAGTGACTGGTGGCTCCTGGTCAACTCTCCCTAGTTTATGCACTGAACAGGACATTCCATAATAGGGAATATCCCTTTGGCTAGTTTAGGTCAGCTGCTCTGGCTGTGCTCCCTCCCAGTTCCTTACGCACCTCCTCACTGGTAGAGCATAGGAAACAGAAAAGTCCTTGACTTGAATAAACACTCCTGAGCAACAACTGCAACACTAGTGTGTTATCAACATTGTTCTCATACTGAATTCAAAACACAGCACTGCACCAGCTACTGAGAAGAAAATTAATTCTACTCTAGCCAAAACCAGGACACTCACAGAGCACAGTCCCTGGACAGATCAATTTAGTGGCACAGAAGTTGCTTTCCAGTCCAGCTCATACAGGCTGAGTTTTACAAATGGGAGATCAAAAGTTCCCCTTCCAATAGCAGTGGAAAACATTTGAGATGGTTTTGGCTGCCTCTGGACTACTCAACTGATCCAGAAGTTACAAATCAAGTCCAGAAACATATGGGGCACTTCTGAGTATGATCATCTGGTAGGGTTTGTTTGATGAGGTCCTTTGTACACTGTTATCTGTGTCACATGAGGAAATGACACACAACGGGAGAGAAGGACTGCTGTTCTCCCTTTGCTGTTCTCCAGCCCTTCAAGTTAAGTGCAAGCTTTCTCCAGGCTTTTGCACTTCTGCCCAGTAACAGACCTGTTGCCCTTTGATGTTTGTTCACATTTGATTTCTCAGACTTTCCAGCAGGACCAAAACAAGCATGCCACCTAGGTTCTTCAGCATTTGGGAGAACAATTGAGCTGCTGGAAAACAGTTCAGAGCCCTTCCTGCAAAAAACTAACACAAACCAGTCACAGCCAGCTACCACCCCACAGGTAGCAGCAGCCTGGGCTCAGACTTAATAGAAGATGAGTAAGGCCCAGTTGGCAAGGAAAGAGAAATGTATAAACTGTGTCCAAGGCAATGTCTTGATACAAACTCAGAAAATATCCATTCCCTGACTAATAGACACCACATCTACAAAGCGGTCTCTTTCCTGTGATCAGCTTGGCAAAGTTTTAGGTTTGTCCATGTTCCTTTAGTTCCATTCAGAGCAGTTTGTTGCAGCTCCATAGATGGCCCTGTCAGTTCAAGAGTCAGTCACTGCTCCCCTCACACTTTTTTCTCTTAAATCCATAAAACACACCACAGTCATTCCATTGGGAGACGTACTATTTAGTTGTGTGGCTGTATTTTATACAATTTCCCAAAGGTTGCATAAAATCCTACACATAAATTACACCCTTGATATCATAGCAATTTCACATTTCCTTCCCACAACAGCATTCCAGCTCCTGCCTTTTCACAATATCACAAGAAACTCTGGCAAGAAAGGACTGAG
>JAVJGJ010000037.1:15825933-15842322 GCA_035590215.1 Microhierax caerulescens
CCTCACCTACCCCTTCTGAGGAGTTTACAGCATCCATTGCAGCACTCCAGCTGGGTGAGTCAACCCACCCTGTTTCCGTGATGGCAGATACATCATAGTTTTCCTGCCACACAGCAGCTTACACCTATTTGTTGCTGTGCTTCATGCATTGGTGTGGATGCACTTCAGTTGTGCTACTGATCCTTTAATGTGACTCTAAGTTAATATTTAATTTTATATTACCCAAACATTTTAGAGTGTTATTCTCAGTCTAAGATACTGTGCTTTAGCATCTCCTTAAGTTTTATGACAATAATTACAAAATTATTGTGGGTATTTTCTCATTTGCTATTAGATAGAAACAAGAAGAAGTTTTCTTTATCTGTAGAAAAATAATCAACATACCATCTGCAGCTGAGGCACTGTTCAGAAATTCCAGTGCTACTGGTGATGTAGACTAGATGTTTGCCTGGTCACAGGAAAGATATCCTTTCTATTGCCTGTTTGTCTGCATTCAAAAAGTAAACTGATCGGGACAGTATTCTGGGTATTCCCACACTGAAGTCCTGTAGCAGTTACAAAGTCAGAGCAGCAGAATATACCTGAAAACTCCTGTCATCTTAGGAGTATGGAGCTAGGTCTTAGTTCAGGAGTGAGATCATCTGCTGCTTTTGCTCAGAGAGGATAACTTCATGTAATTGCACATGATTCAGAGTTGCCAAATTAACAATAGGAGTTTTGAAGGGCAGCCCTCTCAGCATTTATTCATATTCAATTGCATCTTAGTGCACACAAAGGTTTTCTGTGCCATTATTCTGAGAATATAGCAAGAGTATTACTAACATATTGCTCTAAATATGTTGATCCAGAAACCTCCTAGTTCATTCTTAGTTCTGAACAAGTGACACCTCCATTGGGATACATCAGTAAACTCTGTCTCAGAAGGAATAAAACAGGTTTCTTGAGAGGATGTCTTGGTTTTGTTGTGAGAAAATGTCTTTTCCTTTCCATGCAGGTTGGCAAGTCCAAAAGGATGTTTCACTACAAACCATATCATCAATTTAATGGAGACTTCTGTTCTTAGGTGTGTGTTTTTATAATTAAAAATCTTGATTTACATATATGTACATATATAAATACATATATTTACATATATGGTATTTTAGTTATCTTGTGTTGTGGTGGTGAAGTCCTGATGTGCTCTTCTGACTCCTGCACTTAACTGTTGCATCTTCTTCTAAAACTACTTCATAGTTATCTACAGGCTCTTTGCACTCCTGACCATCCTCATGGTAGATTTATTTTACTGTGCATGTCACTGACAAGTTTTGAAAGTTGTGATGGAAAAGAAAAACCTCCGGTCTGAACTTCCTTCCTAAAACTCAGCAAAATCTACACTCAGATGTCACAGCCTCAGCAACACATGTGTGCGTAGACAAGCACAAAAATATAAATGTCATTGTGCAGCATGGACTCTAAAGTCAATGACTTTTAGACAGCTACACCGCTAAGTCTGTTCAGCAGAATTAAGTTCCTTATGAATATTCAACTGCTTGGAAACTTTTCTGGGCCGCAGAAGCTACTTTGGCCCACTGTTTAGAAACAACACCCAAATCCTCATCAGTCATTGACACAGGTAGTGTGATTATTTCTGAAGAAGGTAGGACATTCCTTTGCTCAGGATTTACATTGCATTACATAATTTAGTTGGAAATATTTCCTCAGTTATTTTTTAAAATTTTTATGTATATACATATGAATATATATATATAAGTATATAGAAGTATGAGAAGAATATATATCTGTTCATACATATAAAAGTATGAATCAGCCAGCATGTGTGAGTTGGAACATAATTATTTAAAAGAAAATATGCAAAGAGGGTCAAGGAATTATATATTTTAACCACACTGTATTTGGCTTACAGGGTTGATATGTTAACCACTAACTAACTACTCACATAAGACAAACAATAAACAAATTATGAATTTCTGAGTAGAAAGATGTGCTCTGGTTTTGTACCACTACAAATATCTGCCATAGGTGACTCTTCCATCTTGCTATATTAAACTTTATAGTTATTCTTCCAGTGTCCAGACTACAAGTTAATCAACGTAATGCACAGTTCATATCACTAGTGGTAAGCAAAAGTCCCAAGATGACAAGCGAGTGTCATTAAGAAGTAAGGAATGATTTGGAGGAATATAAATTTTAGCAAAATCTGCAGAACAAATTGTATACAGTAAAAAAAATCAAGTCTGAGAAAGAGGATAACAGAAGGAAATATTTGGATAAGGACTGTGATGCTAGGCTTCTATGTTTACTTTTGGGGTTGTCTATGTGTCTTTTTTGCATCTGTTGACCAATTTCTTTATCATAACTTACTTCCACAGCAGCACCAGCAGCAGCACCCACACAACTGCAGAAACATCCATCTACAATCAGGATTTCATCCATGATTTTTCTAATTACTGCAACTTCAACCATCCCTCACTGCCACAACAGGAGCCTGCTTATGAGGAAATGAAGGTGCACACCTACAATACATTTTAGAACATCCCCTGAAGAATGTCACTGGATCCCACCCAGTAATCAGCAGAGATTCTCCCACTACACCAGCCTTGCTATGACATTTTTTCTATGTTTTAGGGTTTTTTTTTTCCACCAGAGTTTCACAGCCTGTCTGCTGTTAGTCTGGAAAGACTTACTATGAAAGACATCCAACCTCATGACAAATTGCAATAAGAGGAAGCTGGCTCGAACAGTGCGTTTGTGCTCCATTCACCTTAGGCTCTGATGCTTTGTTACAAGAGACATGTAGCTGTGTCTGGTCCTTCTGCTACTGCCAGTGCCATTTCAGAAGAGGGTCAGCAATTTGCCATCCATCTCACAGGCACTGAAATGCTGGCATCACACGACTAACTGCCAGTCTGACGTAACACTGGACCTAAGCTCCCTTTGATACCCTCTACTGCCCAGTTGGAAAAAAATTATTCCAGAGAGAACAAACACACGAGAAATACATGTCCACAGAAATGCCTGGAGTTTTTACAGAGGAGTCAGCAAGCATCAAAAAATCACTCCTCTTGTGACTGCAGCTAAAAAAACCTGAATTATTTATCTGAAGCATGATGGGAAGTTTGAAAGCATACTAATAGCTTTAAGCTATGATGGTGATCGGATTTGGTGGCCTCAACCCAAATGATATTATTTGTTACTGGACCTACCATATACACAAGACAGTAGCAGAAGAAAAATCAGTAGATTGAGCACTCTTTTTACAATGTCAACACAGAGGTCACGCACAAAATTGCTCAGAAACTGAGATACAGGAAGGAGATGCTATGAGGTTAACTCTCCAGTTCAGGGTCAGGCTACCACCTGGACTGCTGCAGTGCTCAGTGACGGAGAGGTCTTGAGTCTCCTGCAAAGTTCAACCTGTCCTACCAAAATACCTCCCACTGGCACAATGAAATCCAGAGCAGAAAGAAAAATATAGTCATAAAAATTAAAAACCCCAAACTTTACTGTTATGAAAAAATTGCAGTTTTTTTTGCAAAGTTCAGTTGCTCTAGCCATAGGTGATGTTTAGCTCCTTCTAACAAGTCATTTGTACAGATGCATGATTGGTATTTAAACATCTATCACCATTTTTCCTATCTCTTCCTTTCTTTCTTGTGGTTTTATTTGGTTTTGGGTTTTTTTACTGTTGTTGCTGTCTTGTGACAATTTGTGCACGTGCTTGCTGTTAATAAGTTGGTAAGCAGTCTCACTGAATGCAAGTAGTCTTATTGAATTCTGTTTGCCAGCTTTAGGGTCACAGTGTAATCCACAGTAAGGCAGAAGTTTACAATCCAATGTTATAAAAAAAAGCAATTTATACCAGGGAAGTAAGAGTTGTACAGAGATGGGAATACAGCCATGCGTCCTTACATGTGTGCATATATGTACATATATTAAAACAGAGATGCAGATCAGTACAACAGTTAAGAAGGAGAGAGAAAAAGAGCTATCTAGGTAGTTTCCAGTTAATTATATCAAAATGAATTGTGAGAATAAACAAGTTAATAATGTAAATATGAGAACTTCAGATTATTCTAGAGAACTGGCTTAAAGAAGACAGGAAATTTTAATATCAGCCCCAGTAGTTGGGTTATTGTTACAGAATGCAGAAAGATTTCTTTCAATTAAAGGCAACTATTTGTTCTGCAGTTGATAAATTATTTGCCAGCTTTGTCTAATACTGAAATTTTGGCTTCATGCATTCAAAATTATTTAAATTATTAACACACACGTAAAGGAAGCAAAAACTAGAATGCAGAATGTGTTACACCTCACATGGTTCTGTTTTTCCCATGGGCCTGAAGAAGAGAAAGTGATTCTCAATGCTTTTCTTCCCCTACCCCGCCACTGCTTTTATTTGATTTCATGAGTTTGCCCTTGTGCAACTTTACATTTATGAATTCATAATGTGAGCCAGCAATTTCTTATGCAAAGTCAAGTAAATTGGTTGCAGCCTCTTTCTCCCACCACCCCCCAAGATACTGTTATCTGACACATTTTATAATAGCACCATCTTTCTTCCATTAAAGAAATTACTTCAGTAAGATTCCAGTTTTCCTAAGGCACATCACAGGTAAAAACCCGAGTCATCACCCATTAAGTAGTTTTAACTTGGCTACTGAACAACTGATACATAAGTATTACTTCTGAAGTACTGTTCTTTTCCTTCTGAAATTGTTTATTTCTAGCTTTCATTCCAATTTCTGCCAGAATATGATTTATGGAGTAGAGCAACTCTCTTCAGATCTGAGACATATGTTTCAAAGCACATGTTTGGCTTCCTTTTACTGCATGGTACCAATATGTGCTACTCAAAAACTTCCTAAAATCAGCTAAAGTTGTCACAAATTCCCACTTCAGGAGGTCCTTTGTTCTGCTTCTCCTCTTTCCCCAAAAGGTTAGAGGGATAAGCTAGCTATTCACTAAGAAAAACAGTTGCTTGGAAATCTTTATTCAAATTAAGTCAGCTAATAAATGCATCTCTTGGTGCCTACAGGCCTGAAATATTCACAGATATTTGCATCAGTTAAGATTTTTCATGTTTGTATTTTCCGTATTTATTCATTATTTTCCTACCTATTATTTGTGTTAACTCCTTGACGGTCATTGAGCGCTGTGATTAAGGTGAAATTCACAGACTGGAAAAACAAGCAGCTCATGAAAAAACTGTTGAAGGCAATCAATATCTACAATTTACCTGTATGGCTCTCCATGATGTTCCATACATCTTTATATGTGCTGAAATCAAAACTGGCCCACAAATAGGAGAAAAGGAAGATCAACTCATTTGTATGTATTTGTTTGTCCAACTGCACTTTGAAATACATCCCTGAAGACTACAGATAGAAAAAGAATGCTTTAATTCTGAAAATTCTATAGGAACAAAGCAATTGCCATACTGGATCACGCCTGAGGTACTCTGTATCTCCCAGTGGTCAGCAGCGTGCGTTTCAGAGGAGTGCTGGAGTATATGCCTCAGTTTTCAGCCTTCCTGGGTAGATTGTATTCAGGTTTGTTCTTTCTACCTTGGCAAAATGTGCAACAGAAAAATAGGAATGGACATAGAGAGAGACACTCTGAACTTTAGAAACAGACAAAAAGAGACACTTCCAACACCAAGGCCTAAAGGAAGATTTAGGACTTCTTGGTTCAGAAAAAAAACAAAATGCTATTAATGAAAAAAAATATCAATTTCAGTATTAAACAAAACCAAACCAAAACAAAAACAGAACCCGAAGAGGAGATGCTCAGCCAAACACAGAGGCGACATAACCAAAATGGATCAAAGGCTACAATATTTTGCACATGGTGAATTGTATCCCGTGCAGAAAGTCAGCAGAGGGCCTAGGCTGTCCTTTAGCTTTCAGTCCCTACCCTCAGAGCTTTCCTGGGACTTCAGCAGTTTACAGACTTTATGCCTGTCTTTAGGACAGAGGTATATTTCATCTGCAATATGCAATCACCTTACAGGAATACCAGTCTAATGTATCATCAAATCTAAGGGTTTAGCAGGATTTTTTTCCTTTAACCACTCAGATGTATGTGTAAACAAGAAGGCGGCTATCCAGAGTTCCGCATCCATGTAGTAAAGTAATTAGAAACAGGCTGAAGCAGACCTGTGATATGATGTGTATCAAAAAGGTTTAGGAGGCTGGGGAAATTTCCAGGCATTACCCATATAAATAATATTCAGAACTGGATTTTTTTACACAATTCAACATCTTTTTTTGACATCTTCTGAAAAGACACCAAAGCCTCCTGTGTATAAGAATCATAGGGGATGAGATGACATCCCATCTTTTGGAAGCAGAACTTTTCATTTGACCAGTTGTAGAAATGCTGTGGGATGCCCTAGGGATTTCTATCTCATTTTCTAGCATGAAGGAGTTGCTGTCAACTCCAAAGACAGAGAATTAGTCACTACAATAAAGGAGGAATCCTTCTTATATTGCAAACAAGCCTGTTTATCAGCTCAAGGAGACTGATAAAAGAAAAAGTCATATTAAACTGCTCAAACAACATAAGAAGTAATGGATTGGTTAAGTGACTAGTTGTTCCACACAAAACAAATGAAAAACAAAACCATTGCTGTACTAGTTCTAGTACGGTACATTAAAGTCATCAGTTACCAATAACTTAGTGCTAGTACAAGGCTCTTACAGCTGCCACGTAGGATATAATTTCAACTGTATCATCTGTATTTTAATTATTTTGATTAAAAGCAAATAGGCAGGGGGGAAAAGAGCCCCTATATTATTATTGCACACCGTGACATACCATAAAATTCACAGTGTCCCACTGCAATGCAGACCCCTGGCAATACTCTACAGCAATCACCCATTTAAATGGTTCTGCAGAAATCATTCTGATTCATATATGCCCAAAGAAAAATGACTAGGCAGCAGTGATATGAAACTACTTTACTGCACAAGAATATCTGCAATAAATAAGCACACTGAAAGTATTGGGTACACAGACTTCTGTTTGCTAGAATAATTCCTCCACTGAATTGACACTCTCAGATACGTCAGCCCTTCCTGGTTTCCAATTTTACCTAAACAGAAATTCAGAGTTTCAACTTTTATGATTTTTTACAAGCTTCTCTTCTATTCTTAACAAGCCAAACCAGATTTTTATTACTTTTACAAATCAGGCCAACAAACAGAGATCTGAGAGCATCTCTCTTTCTGAGAGGAGAAATATTCCTCTGAGGTGAGATATGATCACCTCATTTTAATCTCCACGTCTAGTACTCTCCAAAGCCCTCCTGACAACTTTCTAAGGCAGGGCCAGAAGCAAGGTAACCAACTAAGAGGTAGGCATATGTCCTTACTGCGAGCCGGTTGTACTCAGAGCAGGGCACCCCTTGTTTCCTGTAAGCTGTCCGATAGCCACGGTAGATAGCAGGTTTTGAATGCTTGCACTAAGCTTCTTTTCCATAATTATATTAAGAAGAAAAAAAACTCTCTGAGAAGCCACTTTAGTAATGAGCCTGTGTTTTGACAGCTACTCCTACAGAGATGATTTCATACTTAGAGGAGGATAAGGCAAGTGTCTTCACCTATTTAGGCTTGACATGGGCGAACACCATACACCTAGCACAGGCCTTATAGCAGGAGCAGTCTTTGCATCTTAGCAGGACAGGGGGAGAAAGAGGTTGAAGTGATGGTGTTGAAGTGAAAAGGGGGAGGAAAATGCAAAAACAAAGTTAAAAGTCTAGGGTAGTTGAAAATCAAAAGGAAGAGCTATTTTTTAACCAGTCTAGGTTTTAAACATTTTTTAAAACTTCTGCTCATGAACAACCTTTGCTAGCAGGCTCTCTGCAAAGGCCCAAGCTACCTTTAAATCATACTGGGCTTTACTCCCAAATAAGCTTTTGAATATAGCAAGACTCCAGATCTATTGAAATCAAGTATAGTCTCATTTTTCTTAGAACATATCCCAGAGATGAGCTTTTATTTGTCTCTGAAATTGCAGATACAATTAGTACCGAAATTACCAAACCCTTAAGAAATGTTCCAAAGCTTTTAAGCTATTGTAGGAAGTGTCACAGTTTCTATATAAATATTAGAAAAAGTACCCTCTTAAATTTTTGCCAGGGTACCTATTTTTTTCTTTGAGTGACTGAAGTATCTGAGTGTCTTGAGTGCTGAAACCTTTATTTCAGTATTCTAGCCACTAGGAGATGAGCAGCAACAGGATCCAGATGTTCTGCAGTCAACTACTAAAGGAAAGAGCAGAGGGTGTTTTCTCTATTTTATGTAGTTCTGGAAATGTCTTCCTCAAGACAAGATCCCAATGGCTGCTGAAAAAGATGAGTTTTCCCCTCTGCATGCAATACCTGGCATCAACAGCAATATGGAAAAAGAATAATCTCTTTAAACAAAAGGGGAATGTGCCAAGGGTCTGCACCCTTTCTACCTCTGCTGATTACTGGCATGAAAACAGAAACAGATAGCACTTTTCAGCTGTACATATAGTACTGGGATGTCTAAAAGAATTATTAAAAAGCATGTGGGGTGGGGGGAGAGCAGAGAGGAATCGCAGAAGAGGAGAGGGCAGGGGCATGCAAGAGGAGGGTCCCAGAAGCACATCTGCAATCCAAGGCAGCCAGATCAACTGATACCTCAAACAGCTCAACACTGCTCCCTCCCTCCCTTCCAGGCAGTCCCTCTGCAGGTGGGACACCTGAGCAACCTCCATTTTATTGAACTCTTCATTTTTCACATCTTTGAACCTTTCTTTACACCACGCATGCTTGCTCATCTCTGACCTCCAGCATGATTTCCAAGCCCAAGAGTGTGCGGGTGCTCACAGGGAATATACATTATGCCTCTTTCTCCTAGACAATATGGTCTGACCCCAAATGCAATACAACCATAGTCATTTAAAATGAATAGGCAATATCCAGGAGATCTGCACTAACCATGGAGAACAATGTTCTGTTATCCACCCCAAAAGTCTAGTCCAAAACTCCATTGTTCTGCCTACAAGAAACCATGTTCTAATTATTTTTCTAAATTTAGTCAGATACGATTAGTTCTCACGATGACACCTACTTGTAGCAGTAGTTTTAATAGGTCTTTCACTTCCTGGCATTTGCCTTTCTTGTGCATTTGTAAACAGCAGTCAATATCTCTCCTCATTTTTTTTTTTCTGATCTAGTCAAGCCAAGTTCTTCTGATCTAAGGCTCTGGGTTCATTATGTTTCAATTCAGCAGAAATCATGGCAGGTTTTAGAAGAAGCAAACATCCCTCCTCCCTTTTCAGAGTGTGCATGCATTCATGTAGCCACGAAGTGAATAAGATCAGAGAATGATTCAGGTGAAGGCTAAACCTCAAATCTATGTTCTGCAACAGCACAGACTTTTTCCAGGTATTCATGCTAAAAACCTGTTTTGAAACTCTTGAAATAAAAATGAGTATTTCTTGAAAGTGACCAAAGATGAATGCAGGATTTTAGATGCCTCCTGGGACTCAGACATGAACACAATGCTGGAAATTGCCCATCAAAGACTACAATTTCTATTTCCTAGGTTCAGGCTTTCAAAATTTTCAAAAATCAACTTTGTACTACAATGAAACCAAGGCTGTGAAAAGTTTCTTACAAAAAAAAAAAAAAAATGTAGCTGGCATTATACACACAACACAATATATTAATTAAAATAAAAATACATCTGATGACTCCTTCATCTTCTTGTGAAACAAAGACAAAGCAAAATTTAAATGGGGGATGGGATGTCTATAAACTAGGTAGGCACTTTGACCACCAGGTGATTTGCTTGTCTGCATACATCCCTGAATTACACCAGAAATTAATTCCTAACACTAAATCATATTTCGAAACACATTTCCTCAGAACAAGACAGTTTGTGCAAACAGTTTGAAGAAAACATAAATGCGTATTGGCAATGTTAACTGAAATACTTTCACTCATTCTTGTCCTGTTATACACTGGAACCAGTACCTCCTGATTCACGGTTTAATGATTTATCTATTAATCCTTTCTGATCTAAGGTGTTTCCCGTCTTGAAAATGTCTAGGCTTCTCCTATCTTCTTCTGATTAACTCATATAATTGTGCAATTCCTGTAAAACCAATGCTGCAGTTCAACTTTCCTCCAGGTTATTTGTACACATTTCATAACAGGCTGGTAGTTCCTAATGCTCGGCTCTGGGGCAACTCACTATTAACCTTTTTTTCTTCTGAAAAATTAGGTTTTTATTTCTATTTCATTGTCTATCCTTAACCACATTTAATCCATAGCAGGATGTGACCTCTGACCACAAAAGTTTCTTAATAGTCTCTTGTGAAGACCTTCAGCTAGAGTCTTTTGTTTGCAATTTTAAACACATTATACTCATCCATTGTCCTTCCCCCACTACTTTTTTCAACATTTTCAGTGAGCTCCAGCAGGTTGAAAAAGCTTCAATTTACTCTTAAAAAATATCTGGTATCTTATTCACCTTGGAGATTAAAAATTGGAATAGCTTCTCAATTTATTTCATAGTACTGCCTTATTATTCATCAGGAGGTAATTTTTAGCAACAAGCTTATCTTAATAAACACATAAGGGTTAGCCTAATTCTACTGGGTACCTTCTTAGCAATCTAATGCTGATAAACAAAAGTACTTTTAGAAAGTGATGTGCCCATAACGGTGTAATGGGTACTACAGATAATATACTCAGTAATATTTTCACCTTACCAATTAAGCTGTGGATATTCACAATTAAGAAAAAAACAACAACAAACACAACAAAAACCACAGAGACTGTAGCACCAGGTAAACTTGTACAAATATTCTAAATTTGTCTGGATTTTCACCCAGGTCATTTCCTCTGTCCTACATCTTTCTGTCATTGACATTGTAGGTGCCTCGGGAATTCCTAGACTAAGTCCTAGACTCGGGAATTCTAGGACTTAGAATTCCTAAACATCAGATTGCAGCTGACAGGAGATGGGCACGCAAACATTTGTCATCCTGGTTAGACAGGTCCCACAGAAGGAACTCCTACACATCTTTGCCATGCAAACATGCTTTTCCTCATGCAGCAAGGAGGCAGAAGGGCACGAGGGGGCAGGCTGGAAGAAAAAGTTGACAAACTCATGACCTGCTCCTTGTCCTTGTCTAAAGAGCACAGATAAAAGTGGTTGGCAGAAAGCAACCTAAAGACACATTTAATTGTTCTGGTTTCCACAGTGGCCATAGTGGGCATAACCATATCTTTTATAAAGCTCTCCAAAACATGCTAATTAACGGAGGTGCCATTTTGACTCATATGACCCCAACTGAGTACCCTTGGATTACCAAAGGCATCTCATAATGGTGGATATGTGGCACTGCAAGACAAGCTGTTGCATCTCTGTTATATTTCACTGCTGTGTTGTGTTTGGTTTTCTTTACTTGTACAGTAGCAAAAAAAAAAAAAAAAAAAAAAGTATCCTTTCTCTGTAGAGGCAGAGTTAGAAAAGAATTATTGTTTAAGCAGCTGCTCAGGAAAGGGGAGGGAGGCAAGAATAGGGACAGTTGCTGCAGGTTCATAGACAAGTCAAAAGGGAGAATAGATGGGTGAAAGAATGTATGCCATCCAGGATTTTGTACTGAGCAGTTTCTATAGCTTTACATGATTGTAGTGAGAGCTTCTAGAGTAGAAAAAGTACTTAAAGGAGAAAACGGTGGATATGGAACTGAGATACAGAAGGATGCTTAAGTCTATTCCTTCTGAAATAAAGCTTTTCATAAAAACACTCTTCTTCAAATATAAGCCAGGACCAAATTGTTCCCTCTTCTGCCTAACCCAGAGGGAATATTAGCCTTCTGACAGTAATCCTTGCATTGTAGCTAGGCTGTGAGAATAAGGATTTTGTCCTTTGGGACACTTAGTCCCACAAGAAGCTGATATTAGTAATGGGTGTTATTGTTAGTAGTTTAATGACTGCCCTGTGCTTCCTACAAAATGACTGGATCAGTGCTGCCTTGTTCAATTACTTTGTCTGAGTTTAATTACACTACTTAGCTCCACCACTTCATTTTTAAAATAGCCATGAATGAGGTGAGAAAAGAGACATTTTCCCTTATCATCCCAGCATGTCCTCTCCCTGATCTCCTCTGTAACAGCCTTGATTTGTAATGATTCACTAGCTTTCCCAATGTCTTCATAGCCTTAAAGTACTCTGTATTTTCTCACTTGCTTTGATAATTTGTTCTTCAGATTGTCTCATCATTTCTTAATCTCCATTTTATATCCATCTTGAGCAGATGCTCTGTTCTTCTGGAATGGATGACAGTTTTTGTTTCAATAATTGCTTTTACCCTTTTGCTTAAACTCCCTGAATTAATCTATTTTTTATCTCATCCATTTGTAGAAAATGGAAATAAAGTCCAAAATTTCTCAGATTTTTCTATGGCAATTTCACCCGCTTTCAGTGCCTCTTGAAGAATGTTAAACCTTTCCTCCCCCAGCTTCCATAAGTTGACAGCCATAGGACTAAACACAACTTTAACCTGCAGAGTTAAAATACAGGGTGCCTTTTTCATGGCAGAATTGCATCATACTTGGCAGCGTTTCTGTCTTCATCTGACACACAGATCTGCAGCCCACCTATTAGTGTTATGAGGGATAATTTTTGTTTGGTGAATTGAACTTTTTACCTCCAGATAAGGATCTACAAATAATATATAATCACCACTTCAGTAGAATCGAAAGACCTCAGAGAAGATTAAAATTTGCAATGTAGTAGATACTTTTGATAAACTGTTACAACACATTCCTTGATACAGAGGATGATCAGTTGGGTGTGGATGAGACAGCCACAAGGGCAGGGGAGGGCAGTTTTTGAAATGAAGCAAAATTTTTTTTTTATTTCAGTACTTTTCTCATGTTCATTGTAAAAACATGTTTGCACTATATCGTAGCTTCTGCAACCCTTGCAGTCTCTGAATAAAACAGAATAAAACAACCCAGACAGATCTGGGACTGTTGCAGAATTACAGAAATGAATGCTGAGGTATAGCAAAAATTCCAGAAACTTTCACCACCAAAAGCTGGAGGTGTCTCCAGTGTCCACTCTGTGCAGATACTCAAGTGCTGGAGTGCTGGGTGAAAGATGGATGGCCTGTAAAGAAAAGAACAGGAGAACAGCAACAGAGACCTACACTGTTCTGCTGCCAAGTGCAAGGAGCCAGCCTACATCAAGTAAACTGGCATATTTGGTTCAGAAAAGAGTGTGGTGCGTGGGCCCAGAGGTAAATAAAAGCCTGAATGAGACACCTGCTTTTCCTCATTGAAGTTCTTACAGGTGGTGTTTGTGCTGGGGGAATAGGCTTTCCAAAGGGATACCCATGTGCAAAAAAAAAAAAAAAAAAAAAGCACATGCACACCAAAGAGGGCTCCCCTCAGGGATGTGGAACCAGAAAGACACCCTGAAGACATACAAGCAGTCTGCAGCAAAGCCTGAAACTGAAGCCATTTGTCTCAGGCTGGTTTCAAAAGAACCATCCAGTTCATCCTGCCTGCTCGTGGTTCCACAGGAACCCACCTCAGATCAGCGGCTCTGTGAGCAGCTGAAGGACAAGGCCTGGCAGAGGCTGAGGGACAAGGCCTGGCTGTCTGGGGTGGGGGGTTTGGCCCAGGGAAGAGGCCTGACGTTGGGCAGTGTGGGGCTGTCTGGAGCAGCCAGGCAGGACCCAGAATGGGGAGGGGATTTTGGTGGAAGCAGGGTGTGTTCTGGGTGGGCTGGGGCTGTATGAGGAGGTGGTGCTCCAGCAGCTGGGGAGGCACTTAGCAGAGGACAGGGACTCCTCTCCCAGAGAATGGCTTGCAGGGTATGTGATGCTGATCACTGGTCAGGCTTCTGGAGACTGTATTTTTCCCCCTCAAGCACCACCTCCACTTTTCCTTCTATACTTGTTCTGCTTTCTTCGACTGCGGCAGGCCTGGACAAGAACATGAGCAGATGACAACACAATTCTGCCTTCTCCCTCCATGGTAAATCAGCCAGCGCTCGTGAAACTTTCTATAAGGTCATCAACATAAAAGCAAGGAAACTCATATACCACCAGCCTGCACCCCATAACAGTCTTACAGGCAACTGTATGCTCTGCTAGAGCTGTGGCAAACAGATTTCCACCACTATTTTCCCTTTCTGTGCAAAACTTACCTCAAAATACAGTTTCCAGCTCACAGGCCTATTGCTCGGGTCTTCTGGTTCACGTGGTCTTTCCTGGGCATCTTTTTGAGGCTTTTCCTTATTGTCTTCATACATATATTCTCCCAAAGACAGCATTTTGTTCTGATTTTCCATGTTCGCAGATGGTGTTGCCTGTGTGTTTGTAAATATACACAAAAGTATATCTATTTTTATATAAGCACTTCTAAATCCAAATGAAATGGGCAGTCAGAGGGTACTCAGAGATCATGAGCAACCTGGGTAGTGGAAGGTGTCCCTGCCCATGGCAGGGAGGTTGGAACTAGGTGATCTTTAAGGTCCCTTCCAACCCAAACCATTCTATGAGGCGTTCAAAAAATGGCAGCCAGCCAAACATCGAGCAGTGCAAAAACACGCAGGGGAAGATGGTGTTAAAAACACCTCGGTGGCTTCCATGTACGTCGCAGGAGTTTCCTGTCTTGATGTGCTTCCCAGGTAAAGTGGAAAGGGGCTGCTGGTCCTGCCAGGTAATTAGCAGGAAATCTGCGAATAGGTGGGGTATAGTGTTTTACAAAATGGCGAATCCCAGGGGAAAGAGGGGTGATGAGTGGGTGACGCGACTGGGAAGGGTGAGGTTTCCAGGGCATGTGGGACATGGGCAGGGGCAGAACTTCCACTGGAAGCTGGGGACAGAGCATCCGTCACTTGTCTTTTGCAACAGTTGTCTTTCTGTGACTTGACGAGCTTATCATGAAAATTTGCTGTATTAACAGTTGCTGGAACAGGACTAAAATGTCGGTAGCACCCTAAAAAAAAAAATAATAGGGAAAAAAGTAACATCTGTGAGGGAAAATTCCTACAAGAAGTAACAGATGTGATTCAAAAAGGCTTCTCTGAAAAGCATTTTAAGTTTTAATTATTTGGCGTATCTCACTGCGTAGAAGCAGAACTCCCACAGATTTCTGAACCATAAATAGCAGATTCAGATTATATTTAAAGAGATTTAATGCCATGGGAGAGTGGACACATTTCTACAGAATAAGCTGTACAAAATGACATTTGTGGAGGCCTATCCAAAAGAGACCTAAATACTGTACAAAAAGCATGGCAAAATGCAAGTTTTGTACAAAGAATAAATTTCAATTCATTCCTACAAATGCAATGATGAAATTCCCAGTTTGTGCTATACTGAAAAAAGGAACAGGACAAAATGCTGATGAGTACAGGGAAAAAACCCACCTCTGACAGGGATATGGAGTACCTGACTGAAAAGGTATTTTTATCTTGTTTTCATCCTTAATTTCATACTCATTGATTAATAAATTTATCCTGTGCTTCATATGATGTCATGCATTATTCAAGCAACCTCTTAAAATTTAACAAAAGCACAAGGAACGAGAGGAGAATGTCATAATGCACAGAATTTAAAATCTTCCTAAAACAAAGGTATGCTTTAAAGAAAATATCTACTAAGCATACCAACATAAACAAGCTGGTTTCCACACAGCATGATGCCTGGTTTTATTTGTCTTGTTTACCACGTTTTTTTCATGCCAGGAGCCCTGTGTACAGAGCCATGCTGTAGCTGAATAGCATGCTGTAAGTAAACGAATCATTACAGAAGGGAAAACACAATTCTTACTCATTAGGCTCACAATTCTTATTCATTAGTATATTCTTTCCCCTTGATTAAGTAGTAAAAAGGAAGAGGGCTGGGGATTATATGAGAGGTACATAGGTTTTTGAAGTGCAGCAATTCTCACAAAAAGGCTGCAAGGAGTTATGGAATGAGTGATCTCTGCCTGCAGCCCCACACTTTAGTCAATCCAGGTTACATGCTTTCTCTGCAGGTAAAATTCTATATTCTGAAATGATACAAAGGATGGCAATGTCAGGCTGTTACAGGACCTGAAGCATTGAATGCAGATAAATTGTAATAGCTTCCAGTCTGCTTTCCTGGAAATCTGCTGTATAATTAAGAGTTTTCCACTTGAATGAAAACTCGTATCGTTCCACTCCTTTAGTGACCTTTACTTTGCCCTAAATAATCTTGTTTATGCTGTTTGACTTCAGACCTGGTTACAATTTTCCCATATGGTTGTTTAAAATTTTCTATTGAAATGGTTTTGTTAAAACAAAGGGGGGGGGGGGGAGGGTTGGGGGGAAGGGGGGGGCACCAACAAAAAAATCCACAATG
>JAVJGJ010000037.1:15842422-15858744 GCA_035590215.1 Microhierax caerulescens
CCCCCCCCCCCCCCCCCCCCCCCCCCCCCCCCCCCCCCCCCCCCCCCCCCCCCCCCCCCGCCCCCCCACCAACAAAAAAATCCACAATGGCAACAAAATATGAGCATTACTTGATCACAAGATGCTTTTTCTCTATAGAACTTGATCACACCCAGCAATCGTGATAAGCAAAAGACAGCAGACTTCATGATAAATTCATAACAGATAGACTGAGATCACAGAGGACTCCTGGGATTTACAGACCCAATTAAAATTAAATCATACTTGAGCTCTTGACTCCCTAGGGAGTCTTTCACAGCTATCACAATTTGGTATCACAATTATTGTGACTATGCCTATCACAACAAAAGAATCCCACAAGCTCCTGTGAGTCATTAGAAGTAAGTACCCCAAAGTGTAAATGCTTAACCAGAAAGGCCTTTTCTCTGCCTCGCAAGCCTGAGAATTTATTATTACAGAATTCATTAACCATGAGTGTGGACACTGCAGTTTTAAAGCCAAACTCTCCTACAGCAAGAGGTTGAAGAAAGGCGTCAGTACGGATAGTAAAATTTAACAGTATTTTTTCTCTGTCTATGGGAGAGTGAGCATGATAAACAGACACACCTAGATTTGGAGGGTTTTTCTCCCATGAACTTCTTTACCACGTTGCCTTATGCTGAGTGGATATGTAGATAATATGTGGATTAGGCAGCAGACAGATCATCTATCTAAATGCCATCATGAAACAGCTGCCCTCTTCTTTTCTATCCTGTTAATGCTAATCTTCTGAATCTCAAGCAGGCACTGGTATTGTTCCTAGAAAGACAATAATAAGAGCAATGGACCCAACAGAACACTATGCAAAATGACATGTCACATTAGAGGGGCACTTTGTTTTCATCTGAGGATTCAAAGTGTTGGAGGCAGCACATTTAGAACAAAACTCCTGGACTGAAACCTTGAGAGCTTCACAAATCACATTTTCTTTGCAAGCCAATGCAGCATTTTTTTCCTAATTGCCAAGCTGCTGATTTTAATGTAGAGTGGACCCTGTCAATAGGCTGGGATTAATGTTGTGGAGAAACTGTAAGTACCTAACAAGAAATAGCACTCCCGCTGATAAAATCATCTTTATTACTTGTACTTGCACTTCTTGGTTCTAATAAGAAATCCTTGGCCCAAGATAGTTTCTAAGCTCTTGGGGAGATGTTATACATTTACCTATGACTTACTCATTTGTATAATTACAGTCCCTGGAACTGAAACATCATGTGCAGTGGGTTTTTTTTTTTTCCTCTCAGCCAGATTTGATGAACTTCTGGAACTTTGTATGAAGCCATCTAACCCTGTCTGGTGTTGCTGCCTCATTGTAAGCTGTTGCATCTCTGGAGTATGTCTGCATGTGTTTTACGTTTGTGCCTTGCCATGTCTTTTCTGCTGACTTCTGTACACTGGAGATCATAAGGATACCAGTGCAGCTTCTTGCGTGGCTCAGAAAACATAAAGAAGGGAAGGTGCTATGAACATGTTATGTGACATAGGATCTTTGGTGTCTGGACACTTGCTATTAAAGACATATCAGCATTTCAAACAGTAGCCACAAAAAGTTCAAACTGTTTTGGTAGAAAGACAATTGAAAGGATGTTGACTAAGTATTAGAAGATGATTTTGTTTGCTTTTTACAATAAGTATGAAATTCAAACCACCTTAAATCTTAATTAATGTGGGTTTATGTAAAGTTTTTGGGTTAGTCCATCACTTCCCTGGTGTGAGCTCCACCTTTTTTTTTTTTTTATTATTTGGTTGGTACAAACTGAACAACATGAGGCAGATTTTGCAGGCACACACACAACCCAGACAACTACCTGGCTATGTTGTGAGCAATGGTTGGAAAAAGACACTTCCAATTTTCAAAGACAGGCATAGTCAGCCACAAGGTCAAATGCATGCATACATGGTTCCTTTAAACTGGTGATGTGAAATAAGAATGCAGGTTTTTATACTGGTATAGATCCAGCTGGTTACATCTGTAATCAGAACTTAAGGCTTTCTATATTTTATCCTCCAGGTATAATTTTACCTGTTCATATCTGTAAAAGGCTGCTAACTCATATTAATCAGTTAATAGTCTATTTAAAATTGATATAAAATATACTTGCGATATAAAAAGTGACCAGAGGAATATTTCTCAGGTTTTTTACCTTTCTCACTTCTACATTTAGGCCATGTACATGGCATGCTTTGGCCTGGCAGCATTGCACAAGCACGTGCTTGGAAGATGACATGAGCCTGCTCTGCTAGAGGGTCAGTAAGGTGTAGAGCACCACTCTCCTTTCCTGCAGCAAAGACCAGTGCATGGAACACGACTTTTCTAAAAAACAGTCAAGTCTTATTGCCATTTACCTGGAAGAAGCAAGTTTTGGATGAGCACACTGTAACAGTGACCTAACTTGTCTCTGATACTTCAGAGCTTGGGTGCTGTGCCCAGGTGGCAAGACCTGTCATGGCCAGCCCTGTCACACACCAGGAAGATGTCATGGGGTTGGTGCCACAGGTGCAGTCCAGGACTACAAGTTGCTGTAGGGCTTTCCTTTTTTCTTCCTTCTGCTGGATAACATCTGCTCTCGCCTGAGTGCACATTTGACCATGACACACTGTGTGGGTGTCAAGAGCAGCATGTAGTGAGTCATTGCCACCATTTTCTCTGCAGAGAGCCACCTGTGTGCAAACCAGATTTGATCCTGCAAGTTTATGATATCTAGCAGCAGTGACAGCTGAAGGTATCATGGTGTAGGATAACTTTTATCTGCGTTCTGAGCAAATTGGAAGGCCACTGTGTGGTGAACAAGTTCAGTAGATAGATACAACCCCAAGTGATGTAGCACTGATGTTTATTTCCTGCTCCAGGATCCTACCCCAGTGTAAAGCTTATACATTCCTGCTTTGGACAGGTGCTAAGCTGATCCCACTGACAGCCAGCTGAAGGGGCTTGAACAGTTTTTATAGGAATTTATCTTTTTACTCTTCATGACAGGAACTGGGAAAAGTCAGTCAAGAAAATTACTTCAGAGTATTCTGGTGTCTGCTAAAACACTTATTCATTGTACTGGCAATTTCTTCTGTCCTGGAGAAGGAATGGGTGACATTTCTCAGGATTATACAGTGCTCCATGTACTGTGGCCTAACTGCTGGCTGAGTCCCCAAGACAGGGTGGTAATTGGCTCAATGCACATCAGGCTCTGTTCGACTCCTCTTTGTGAATGCAAAAGCTGGGAGGTAGCCAAGGAAAGAGAATGTACAGCAAAACACAGCTGACGTGAATGGCATAATAAACAAAACCAGATGTGCCTCTTTACATAGTCAATGTGAGGAAGGTGGGAGCAAAATCTGTTTCAACAACAAAAGAAAACTGGTACCCAAACCCAGGAGGCTTTGTAGACAAAGAAAGATGCTGTCAGTGATCATAAGTGAAGTAGCATTTGCAAATCACTAGAAGATAACAATTGCGAGGAAATAATTGTTGTGGGTGTCAAACTCACAAAACAGCCCAAATAAACGACACAAACATGATGCCAGAGTTCAAGGCTTACAGTGAAGTACTGATGGCACTTGGGCTGGCAAACCCAGAGCCCTTCACAAATTTATTGGATGGATCAAAGTTTGTTACTACCCTGCCATGTACTGTGTACTCTCAGATGCAGTCCAGATTTTTGGATGTAGACCAAAGGGAAACAATATAATACATTAAACATGATTTAAATTTGAATGACTCTCAAGTGCAGAGGATGGCACTCTTCAAATCAAGACACCTTGAGCTTCTAGATATGCCTGGCTTATGGGTTGCTATAATGTCGTTGTTGCTATCATGTCAAGACCACTGTGGAAGTATTGGCCTCTGCATTTATTGGCATGCAGAGCTTTCACTGCACGTCTTAGTGGCAGTAAGTGGAATGATAATGGATATTTTTGGTCCCACCTAAGACAAAAGTTGCACTGAGCTGGGAGTTTTACATACCAGTTTCACACATCACCTTCACACACTAAAAAACCCCCAAACCTTTCTCTCTACAGACAGATGACAGGTGTGAAAACTGATAGGTGGGTAAGGTGAGTTTCCAAGGTTATTTCAGTGCCAGAGTTGAAGTTTCTAACAAGTTATATCTCATGTCTAAATATCCTTTAGGTTAAGCCCCTCAGTGCTGCTGGCAGCAGGGTACATTAGATAAATCAGAGTATTCAGAAGGAAGAAAATTACTTTAACAAGATAAAAGGTTCTGCAATTCCTGTACTCCCATTATGGAAAGAATTAAAAAAATAATGGTTCTTAGATAGCATGTTTATATCTCTTAGAATCAACACAAGAAGATGATATATTCTCATTTTATATCAAGCTATCAATGTCTCGGGAGTAAGTTTTTCCCTTCCACATGGAAGCTGAAGATTGTGAAGGCTGTCCTTAGACTGTAAGAGTTTTGGGGTAAATAATAGGTCTTTGTTCTTTATTTGCAAGTCATGGTCAGATAATTAGCCACAACAAGGATGCCCAAGCACTAGCTCCACATGAAACAATAAATGCTCTCCCTTCTAGGTTCCTAAAAAGATTTTGTACTGGTTCATATGCAGAATTATGCACCCATATTTTGGTATTAACCAACTTTGAAACTGCAAATTTTTGTCTACTGATTTTATAGTGGATCATCAGGGATGCAAAGAATTATCTGTAAGTGAATTATTATAATATTAATAGCAAAACTGTTCATTCATGTCATGAGAAGCCCTAGCTCATGGTCATTATTAATGACAGAAGTTTGCAGCTGAGTTATAACTAAAACAAGAGAGAGAAATTTTTTTCAGTGCTACCTATCTAGAATTAAATAGCATCTTAGTATTGTAACGCAGAGACAAGTTGGCAAATGAAGAGTTATACATTTAAAATGCACATCTATATACATTTAGAATGCAGTGTGCCATGCACTCACAGAAAATTTCCACCTAGGTTCTTTAAGGAGCAGGAAAAATGGTTTTGCAAATTATTTTCCAGTGTTATGGTGAAAAGCTTTACAGTTATTTCATAAAAGCCCATTTTATTTCTTTGTTCACTTATTCCTTACACTCTTTTAATGCCAAATGGCATTTTTCTTTACTAATAGCACTGTAGTCCAAAAGACCAGGAACAGCAGTAAACTTATTAAAAATTTAAAAAGGCCTCTAAGGTAAAATAACAGAGATGCTTGGCTATGCTATCAATGATTTTGGAGTTGGTTGTGGTGGGTTTTTTTAATATTATTTTTCCTTAAACTAATTTATTTTCAGGGCACTTGCAATATTCAAACCAGAGGACATGGAGAATAGGTTTTCAGGCCAGAGGGGATATATTTCTTAAGAAAAAAATAGGAACTGAATAAAAAAAAAAAAAGAAAGAATAATTATGGTTTAAGCTTCCCTTTTTTTGACAGTTGCTGTTGTTGAGGCTAAGCAACCAACACAGCTGATCACCAATGAGATTTCAGTCATTGTATAGTTGCTTAAGTTCAACTCAAAAAGCTGAAGCACTCAACTCAGTCAAAGAATTAAAATGAGGCCTGGGAACAAGAAGTGACATCCTACACATTCATATGATTTAAAGAAAAAATAAGTTTGCAACTACAGTGTTGAGCTTTATGATGCAAATGTTTATGTTTCTATTTTACTCCTGGAAAGAAGGAAGCCCCACGCATTCTAATAAGAACACTGAAGTCTGAACAGCAATCTATATACTCAGAGAATTTATTCATACCAGATAGTGGTTTTGGTACCAATTTAATCCCAAAACTTACTTTAAAAAGAAGAATCAGCTCTCTAACTGGTAAAAAATATTATAAGTATTACAGTCCAGAAACTTATTATTTATGAGCCCAAATACAAAAGATTGCACCTGGTGAGAAAAATTTTGTTTAGCTAGTAAAAGAGCAAATCACTGTTGAATCACTGATGCAAAACAACTAGGGAAGCACAAATCATTTGTTTAACATAATTCTAACTTATCTGTGATCTGAACTGCAGTATTTTTTGCAATATAGTCCAAATAAATGGTTGTGCTTGGGTTCAACAGGTGGCAACTAGCTAAAAATCATATCTTGAAGTTTACAATACAGAAAGAAGCAGACATTTGCATGAGTAAAGGTGAAGTGTGCCAAGAGTTAATAAAAATTTAGATATAATGGATGCGTAGGTCCTGTTCCTAATGCTTCTAGATAAAAAAGATTTATCTGATCACAGCAATGTTTACTGTTTCTTTTAGTGAAGACATGAATCTTTGCACCTGCTCATTAATGTGCTCAAAATTTTTTGCCCTTTCTGCTTAAAATGTAGGTAATATTACCCAGAGGCTGTAATGTAATATTTAATTAAGTTATTTACTTTGACTCTGAAATTGCAAACTATCTAAATTATAACCCTCTAGTCAGTACTTAAGCAGTAAAAATTTAAATTTAGTAGTCATTTTATGCATACCTTATATACTAGGAATTAATTTCATAATTCCTTGGTGATGATGAAGATATTTAGATTGTCTCTGACCAGCATCCATAAAGGTGTTTGATTTTGTCATCATGGGGAGTGAAGGGGAGGTGATCAGTGCAAAGTATCATGTGTTCATCCGCTCTTTGCTCCATTCAATTGTCTTCTTTCAGTGACCTCTCATCTTCTCTTTAGGCCTGATGAATTATTTCACTCTGAGAAAAAAAAGAAAAAAAAAATCATGGTGAACCAGACTTTATAAAGATAAGATATCAAAATAAGTTTAATTATGCCTTAGAGTGACACCATGAAAAGAAAAAAAAAAGGGGGGAAAAAGCCCTTAGTAGGTCTGCTCAGTCAAAATGATATAAGTTGGGATCAAAACCAAAGTAGACTGATTTTACTGCATATTTATCTTATTACACTGACACACAGTAAAATTGTCTGGATCCCTTAACTGTTTATTTCTGTACCTTCTATTTCTTTTACATTCAGCTTTAACTCTGACCTTATAGAATTTGTGCTATTTGTTTAGGAGACAACTGTAGCATTAACTTTTTTTTTCTTAATCTTAAATTGTATTTTTAAATGTTGACTTCCATTTTATTCCATCATTTTTACTTTTTGTGTGTGTGTGTGTTTGTCTCCGGAGGTCTACAGAGTGAAAAATTTCTTTTCAAATCTTTGTTGAATAAGTGTGTTAGTCTAGCCACTGCCTGGTTCAGAATTCTTAGTGCAATTGAAATATTTCGGCATGTTAAAAATAAATCTAAGTGCCCCATTATAAACCATTTCAATATCACACACTTCTGTAGCTGAGAACAGAATAATATCATAATCTGAATAAAAGAAATGCTGTGACAAAATATATGTAACATACTGAACTGAGTGTACAATAAGAATTTCCAGAAGATGTTAGGCACACTGTGTGGATTCATGAGAGCCAATGCAGAATAAATCTGTGACCTTTTCATTTATCCATTCCTTTCCCCTTTCAAAAACCTACTGATCTTTGGGGAATAGTTAAACTTAAAATATCTGAGTATGGGGAACTTAAATATTTCCTCTAAGAAGGAAAAAAATTAAGCTTACTAAATGGAGTTACAGGCATAGAAAACATTCCTGCCCCAGAAAAAAAGGACAAAAGAAAGAAATGGGTCAGAACATCAACTGATGTAACTTCAGGTGTGATTCCACTTAAATGGGTGACAGAGACATCAGTTTTAAGGTGAAAAAAAGTGTATTAGACCATCCTACTCTGACCTTCTGCATAAAGTGGGCCAGAAAATTCCATCCAGTAAACTCCTGCTGAGCTGATAGATCTCTTGATTTACTCAAGAAGAGGATTTAGCTCTCCACTTTTTGAAAAACCAGTAGATTTTCTCCCAAAGAGGTAGAATTTCATGAGATGGCTGAAGTATTTGATCCAGTATTTGATTTGCAAAAAACACTTACAGTTTTGATCTGCGGTGACTGTGAAGATGCCAATAGCCCATGCTGGCCTCTTAAGGCATTGGTTCACTGCAAAAGTGAGAAGGGCAGTGCTTTAAAGAAAATGAAAAGCTTTTTGGAATTCCCAGCTGACAGCGACAAATGTCTAGATGACAAGGTAAAACAGCAGGTGTCTTTGTTATTGAATATAAAGAAAGGTCACATATGGGATGAGTTTCTGATTTTTAAGAGAATTTTAACTGGCAGCATGTAATAAAACATCAGAAACAAGGAATAAAGAAGCCTAGTCATGTATAGAAGTAGAGACTTCACCTTCTAAATGACATGAGCACTAGACACGGACACAAAAGCAGAATGAAGAGATATAGCATTCATTTCTTGAGAGACAAGATAGCCCTTCATGAAAGAATTTGTTTTCTCAGTGGCTGGATCTTCTAATCTTAAAATCAATCTCTTTTAAATTTTTTTCTTTGCATGGTAGAATTCACAATAAGCAGAAAGTGCCATTGGCTTCAGATAAATGTGTGCTTCATGTTTAAATAGACATAATGAAGGTGGTTGGCTTGAAAATGGAATATTTGTAGTAGTGGAAGTCAAAAGTCATTGATTCACTTCAGTGAAGTGACAGCCAGAGGAAGGAGAGGTTAGCTTGCAAATGAGAAACCTACTTATTCAAATTATCTTCTTTCTGTTACCTTGGTGAAGTTTCTCTGAACCAAGTGAAATAATTGTAGCTAATTTTGATGAAAGTAGACTTAGGGGTTTGGAATTATAATAATCTGGAAATAATGCTGCAATGGCCTTGAAGGGCAGGTTGGACAGAAGCAGCCAATGACAGGAATGGATGAACTACATTTTAGCAGGAGCTGGGCACTTATTAACAGTCCTTTAGGAGCTGAAGCCTACCAGACAGCTTTAGACTGTATTTTGGCAGAGCTGCCAAACAAAATAAGAGACAATTCTGGGTTTTTTTTGTAACCCAGTACATTGAAACCAACCCATAGGTTATTCAGGGACCAGGTAGGAACCTGTCTGGTTGCTGCCTGCTCCAGACGGCTGTCACATGGAGCTGCTGCTGGAGCAGTAATACATCTGGATGGGTTTGAAGCCAAAAGGAACACTGTCAGCCCCAACAGTGTATTTGAAATTGAACACACATCTCCCAGAACCTAGAAGAATGTCATGACCATCCAGCTATTGGACTGAGGCAATGATATTACTACCCAGCAGAGACAGCACTCTGGCAGACACTTCTGGCTAAAGCAAATTTCCCTCAGAAATGATGAATTCTGCATTGTGTCCACTGAACAAATGCAGAGGGATTTCTATTCAGTCCAATGTATTTTATGTTTGAAGTTATTTTCCAATTCCTATGAATAATTCTTGGCTAGGAGCTCTTTCATAAACAACTTATTGTGAGGGCTGAAAAAGCAGTGGGATATTCTCTGCTTGTTGAAGTCAGCTTTGGTCCATGGTCTGTGGGTAACACGGAACTCTATTGATTTGGGTTAGCTCAAAATTTAACCTGACACATTTTGATAGGCCACAAGTCCAATATCTAATTCCGATGCCTCATTGAATAAGCAGACCTCTTAGAATGAGACCTCAGATGTAAAGTATTATCTGGGTATTCATTTGCCTGCAATAACCAGCCACATCTATTTAGGTATGACAGTAAGTAAGCCTTAAAGGGATGCACAGATGCTGATGTGATTGCATTTAAAATAGTGGTATATCTAATCACTGAATTTGATGCTTTCGTATCTAATCAGACTGTATTAAAAAGGGTTGGGGAAACAGGTAAAATTCCTGTGTGCAAAATTATTTAAAACACAGGGCAGAGGGAGGAACCTTTGGCTAATTAGATTTTCCATTTTTTCTCCAGTATTTCATTCATGCTGAGAAATAAGTAATTTCTGCAATAGAGGACTCAAAATGCTCACTAGCCATCCTTCTGGGCAGGAAGAGGCTTTGGAAAACAGAAGTACCCTTGGGTCAGCCACAACCTGCTGACAGGTACCACAGTCTCCTGCCTGTCCTTGCATGCAGCAGGGATGTGTCGCTCTGTGTGCCCACAATTGATTATATTCGCATTGCAAAGGACCACTAAAGTCACTATAATTACAGGACTGCTTTATATGCTCTGCTTACAGCCGTGTTTATAGTTGTAATGCTGCTTGCAAGGGGGTGACAGCAAAAGCTCGACTGTGGCAGGCAGCATCTCCCCTACTCATGCCTGTGCGAAGGGTGCGCTGATGGAAAAGGTGTTGCCCTGCACCAGTAAATTGCCACAACGAGTCCGTTTGCTCTGCTGGGCTGCCTTTGGGCACATATCGTAGTGAAACGGAGTAGGTTTTATCCCATCGCCTTTGACAACATCCCATTTTGATGTCGTGAAATTGGGCTGGCAGCCCCTGTACCTGGTTTCAGACCAGCCAGCCAGGCTGTCACTCACACTTCCCACTGCCTCCATGCGCAGAGGGTCCCTGGGGCGCAGGCTGGCAGGGGCCACCGGCACATCACTGGGCTGCCAGCACCACCAGCAGGGAAAATCACTGCAACCGAGGCACAGTGAAGAGGTCTCACCACAGCTTTAATCTCTCTTAAGCACAGCTGACCTGACACAGCCCAGAGGAAGGGAAGAGTTAGCAATGCAGAGATGACTTATGGTCCTGTAAACAACGGAAAACAAACAAAAAAGAGTAAAAAGTGAGTAAAAGTATGATCATATCCATCAGGCAATTAGTCATGAAAAAATTCAGGGTCAGCATCCAGGGACAACTTCTCAAAAGCCACTTCTACAAGTGGCACCAAGGTGGGACAGCCATCGGACTTCAGACCTGGTACAAAAAGTGTGTCACCAGCACCCAAGCCAGGGCTCAGATAGCTGTAGTGCAAGAGAGCAAAGGAGTGGGAGGAGGAGGGACTTGCACCCACAAATCCAATGCCAGGCTTTGCAGGAAAAGTAATAAAGAATAACACAGCATAAGCTTTTTTTCCTTTTTTCCTTTCCTTTCCAGTCTGATGGCTGTCCCACCTTGGTGCCACTTGTGGAAGTGGCTTTTGAGAAGTAGTCCCTGGATGCTGACCCTGAATTTTTTCACGAATAATTGCCTGATGGATGTGATCATACTTTAATCACTTTTTACTCTTTTTTGTTTGTTTGTTTTTAGCAATAGTGCCTGGGCTGGTTGGGATAGATAAACACATGTAAAAATCTCCTTTTCTCATAACTGCCTCTTGAAAAGAACCTGGAACACAAGTGAAAAGCACATCCTTAACCTGACGTTTCGTGAAAGGCAATCTGTCAGGTCTTTAACTGGACATCCTGATGGCAGGAGGCAGAGGGATGACATTTAATGCTGTCATCCCACAGACCTAAGGTGCGTGAGAATTTTATTTAGGATTTTCTTTAATGACTTCAAGATTGCTTACTCTTTCCTTGTCACTCCATCACAGCTGAGGGCCCACCTACGATATTCTAGCACTGCTTGCTAGAATTGTGTATTTGAACTTCCATTACCTTCATGTATTTGCTTCCTTTCTACTGAACTGCTGTACTAGGGGTGGGTCAGCCCAACACAGAGAAAGCCAGTGCCCATAACTGGTAACGATTACAGCAGTTTTCTGGGACAGTGTTAACAAATGGCCTTATTGCATCTAGAAGAATTCCTCTCAGCTGTATTCCTTGTTCTCATAGGAACAGGCATCCTGTATTGCCTACCAAGTATAGGGACAAACTAAATTAATCTCAGAAAAAAATTCACATTTATTCTTAGTTCACTAGATTTAAGAACATGACACTACCTATTGGAAATCTGTCTTTTCTTCTGGAAAAAAAAAAAATAATCTCCTAGCACTACTCTGAAACATACTGTATAGAAAACTATTTTCTCGTTTGATAATGAGTCTTATCACTTAAAAGGCAGGTCATGAGATTTAGTTTTAAGTTCCCACCTTCAGACAGCTAAGTAAACATATCTTGGTTTTCAGGGATGATCACCAACAATTCCTCTGTTGATTTAATTAAGCATTGTGGTACTTAGCAGCTCTGAAGAATTCAGGTCTACCTTACTTTGGGTGTATAGTGGTGTCTAGCTCTAGGCATCCACAGAATAAAAAAAAAATATGTTAGCTTTAAAAACTCAGTAAAAAAAGTCAAAGTAACAATTTTGGCCAACCCACCTCATTCACATTTCCAGTGAGCATTTAACATGGTCTGAAAGTTAACCACTATTAAGAAGAAGGAGACCTAGGGGAGCAATACTGCACTGGCAAGGTGATAAACTACTGGCAGTATAATCAGACTGTTACAGCACAAAATTGAGAATGTGGAAATACAAGTTCTAATCTTGACCTGATGTGTGGCTTTGGCAAAGTAATTTCAGTCCCTCCTTTCAGTTTACTAGCTAATAAATAGAGAACAGTAAATTATTCTGAGGATGCTGTGATATCTAATTAATTTTAGTCAAGCAAGCATTTTGAAAACTGACCATACTAAGCACAATTTTCTACTACTATGAGCAGAAGTAAAAAGGAAATCAATTAGGTATGAGGTGTCTCTTGGGTGACACAGGTGGAGCACCTGTATTCTTCTGCAGGCTTCTGGTACACAAGTCTTTCTGCTTCAAGCTTTCAAATATATTCAGGCTCTTACATATAACCTGGCTCAACTGGAATTCATCAAATAATTGACATCTTTGTGGATCTAAGTATCCAGTTCAAAAAGAAATAAAAGTTCTTCCATACCTTCCTCATAGTGTTGCTCTGACACATTAAAACCTGAGGGGTTTTCTAACACAGCAGACTATGTCTGTACACTCTCCAGCTTTTATCTCTGTGTTTTAATACTCAAAAAAATCAGCTTTGGGTTTTTGCAAACTTTTTTAACCTCTGTGGAACAGCAGAAAAAATCAGCTGCCTATAACATGCAAAAGGATGGGACAGTTAACATTGCAGCTGTAAATTAAATGTTTAAATTAGATACCTGGGCTTTAGAACCAGTGCTGAGAAAAAAGAAGGGGAAGTCCTCACTTAGTATTCTTTCAGCATCTCTGTTTGACAGTTTGCATTTTGGAGACTATCAGGACATCACAAAGGTCATCAGCCTCATTATAATTAAAGCTGAGCTTCTGTAAGATGTACAAGAAATCCATTCAAAACTGTGCATTTTCTAAATCTGTAGAAAACAGATTTTAAGCATTTTCTGTTTGAGATATGATCTTCACAGTTTTTTTTTACAAGACCTCTCTGCCCGATAAACTATGTATGCTGCCTAAGGTCTTTAGACAGCCCCCTTGCCACTCAAAAGGTTAACGCAAGCATCTTCTTGTGTTTCCAAACCCACATAACGGTATTTTCCTATCATGACTACTCTTCAGTGAAATAACGTTAGTTCTAGGGATGATTCTAGTGGTATAATACTCTTCAAAATTTACAGACTTGAAATACAGGAAATAAATTCTGACAGCCTCACATGTGAGGCACAGGCTCATATACATGATCACTGTATTCTTGGGGGTGGAGGTGCTGAATATACAAGTGTGTTAATTGGCTAAGTCAAACCTTTCGTTATTGCTCCACTGATGGCTTACCTCCAACAGTATTCACTCCTCATTAGAAAGTTAAAGCATATTTTGAGCATGACATTTGAAAAACCAGTGGTGTTAAACTAGACAGAAGCAGAAGAAGCATTAAAGTCATACCGAAAATACAGATTTTAACCTGTGTCACAGACAAAAATAAACAGATTTCAAATGGAGAGAAGCTTTTTTGGATATGATAAAAAAATAATTTAATTAAATTAAGCACTTGTTTAAATTTTGACAAACTTTTTAAATGATGGGGGAATGCATGGTTAACTGATACCATCTATATAGTAAACTCTAAGTTTGATTTCGAGCTGGAGTTTAAGTAAGAATGTCAAAATAGAGGAAGAGAGCAGTTTCTCTAGATATTTCAGCTGTATCAAACCCAAAAACTAGAATTCATGTGAAAATGTTTATCTGCATGCCAGCCTTGCTATTTGATGTTAGCTATCTGGATCATTCAGGTACACATAGAAATTTATAGTTATTTACCTTAGTCCAAGTCTTTTGGTAGCTGTGATATTTGCAACACTTTCTGACTGCATATTTTTACTACATTTCATTAAAAAAATAATCAGAATCATTGCAATAGTTTGTCTGCATTTTGCCAATGTTGAGTCTCAGGCTAGAGGGTCTTGAGTGCCCTCTCCTCTTACGGTTGAGTCTTCAAAAGAGACAGGAATGAAATGCTACAGAAAGGGGTATCATCCTAATGAAAATTAAAAGAAGACTGTAACACAGCCAGTTGCCTTTGTGAGGGAGTGTGTGCACTGCGAACACTCCATCCTACTAAGCTGCAAAGATGAAAAGCTCTGCACAGTCTGATGACTTCTGTTGTGCTTCATTAGAACACACAAGGGAAAAGAACCTCCATGTTTAAGTAAGTCCAGCATCCATTATTGTGGGCCACTATATCAAAAAACGGTCCTAATAAACTAAACAGCTTCCTCAGAGCATGTTAGTCTTAATGAACGGATGTTTTAGGACCTTACTGCTATAATAATTAGAAACTTTTCACCCATCTCCAGCCTTCACTTACCTGTGACCAGTTCATATCCACATGAAGTTCTTTAAGCCCTAGTACACTCTCTTTTATATCCTCTGCTCAAAACTACATCCTCAAATTAAATATGCCAGGCACTTTTAGTCTCATCTTCAAAGGAAGGCTCTCTATTCTACTTTTGAATAAGAGGAAAGTTTTCAATAGTTTTTGAGACACAAAAGTAACAGTACTGCAATGCTGTGGCCAGCGCCCCATGTTCCCTGCTGTTCTTTCTCACTTCATTGTGCCCCTTTCAACTTCCAGGAATCAGATTCTGTGATCCTTCCCCTTGAGGCATTAAAGAGACATTTAACTTGTGGTATTTTGTCCATATACACTGTGATCAAGTCACCTTTCAACAAACCAGCCTCCAAGCTCGTTACACATGGTGTCTTTTGCAAGTCTTTGGGCCACTGCTTTGTGGGTATTTTCTGCATACACTCCAGCATTTAGATGTTCTTCAAATAATACAGACTCTCAGAATATAAAAATATTTCAGTATCAATCCATCCAATGCTGTAGGTAGAGAAAATCCACCTCTGTACACTCCTCTACCCTGTTCATATACTATAAGATCACATTTAGTCTTCTTACTGTGGCCTCTAGCACTTTGTTGGAGTCACATCATGGGAGGAGACATTTTTCAACTCTTTCAAATGCCTGACTTTCTGTCCTAAGTACGTACTTTCAAATTTAATTGTATTAAAACATATTTTATTTGAATGGAACAAGTTACCTCATTCTTTATATGTAATTAGCTTACCAACTTTTTGTATTCTGCAGTTAATCAGTGGTTGAGTTTATATTTATGGTATCCAGATGATCCATGAAAATGTTCACCAGTTTATACAGGCTGTCAGTTCCCAATGTCAAACCCTAGCAACATCCCCAAATTCACAAAATTGACATCCTTTATTCATTTGTTAGGTACCTGACTTTTATCCATTGTAACATATATCTTATTTATACTGTGTAGGAGCATTAAATACATTCCCTTTTAGTACATAAAACTTCACCAGAAGGAACCATTCTGCTGAAAGAATAAAATCAGATTTGTTTAACAAGACTTATTTTCTGTTGACTAATTTTGACTCCTGTCATTTAGCTCTGTCTCAGCTGACAGTGTATCAGGGGAATATTCTCTGGTTGTTGCTAACAAAAGTAATTTTTACCACTGCTGCTTCTTATTTATGGCTTGTACACAATAAAAACTTAGTTAGCTCCAGCTGTAGCTGAATAGAGAGTCCAGTCTTCAGCCAGCTCTTAACAGGATGGTATAATCCCACTTTGAAACAAGAACCTAGGCATAAATGCTTTCTGCCTCCAAATGCTAATATCAGTGTCCAGATGGAACCCAGGCATCTTATTAAGGAGAGCATTTTTAAACATTGGGGTCCAAAACCTAGTTTTAAACAAGAAAACTTTGCATTAATCTGCCTATATTATATTAGCATAACTGAAATTCATTTGTGGTTTCACTGTATTGATCTTTGTGCCAAAACTTTAGTTCAAGCAAAGAACAGGTTCATTTGCAGCTGCAGCTCTCTCCCCTGCTGCTTCACAACAATGTTAAATAGAGCCTTTATGCCACCCTCCTTGAATATGTTTTTCAGGTGGCTGTTAATCACCCTTTAGCTCTGAAGTAACACAGCAGCAAAATAAAGGTCACTGGAAGGTTTCCTCTTTCTTCTTTTCTTTTCTTTTCTTTTCTTTTCTTTTCTTTTCTTTTCTTTTCTTTTCTTTTCTTTTCTTTTCTTTTC
>JAVJGJ010000037.1:15858844-15872877 GCA_035590215.1 Microhierax caerulescens
CTTTTCTTTTCTTTTCTTTTCTTTTCTTTTCTTTTCTTTTCTTTTCTTTTCTTTTCTTTTCTTTTCTTTTTTTTTAAGTCCTTGCCACCAGTGACTAAGACAAAACTGATTTAGAATTCTATTGCAGTTTTTGTGACAGAGATAAGAAATTTTGGGGTTTGGAGACATGTTCCTCTCCCACTTCCCTCCACCCCCTATCCCCTTCAAAGAAAAGCTTCAGGTATTGTCTGAAATTGCAAACCAGCCTCCACCCATCAGCTAGTCACCTTGCATTGAGATGTATAGCACAGCTCTTTATGGTCAGATATGATCATCTGGATCATGGCCTTCCTCCTAGCTCTCTCTTTCCAAAGAACATCCCTCTGGTTTTGATGATATCACACATGTTTTGTTTCAGTGGTCCCAGCGTACCAGGTTATCTGGCTCAGTTTACATTGCTATTTTACCATCATTATTTAGGGCTCCACCAGGAGCACCAGCTCATCAGGAGTGTTCCCACATTGGACTGCTCAGTCAACCTGGATTCAAAGCCTGTCTTCCTCTATAGCAATGCAAACCTGGGGGACCAAAATCATCAGCCATATATGAGATGTGAATGGGTAGGTAGACTTGTCCTTTTAACAGTGCTATAAAAACTTTAGGGTCTATGGAATCAGAAGAAAGAATCAATTTAAGGGCAAGGAGCTGTTGCCTCATTGTTAGGGGACAGAGAGAGGGAGCAAGTTATAAAAGTCAGTCCCATAGGGGCTTTGCTGTCAAAGTGAGGTTATTATCACCAGAATTTTCCCTAAAGTGCAAGAATTTCCCAGTTCATTGCAAAAAAAAAAAGTCATTGAATGAATCAGATTGGGTGGAAGCCCTGAAGGTTCACTGAGCCCACCCCATGCTCAGAGAAGGGCTGGCATCAGATTAGATTGCTCCCCCAGTTTATTATCACCCACCAACTTGCTTAGACTGCTGCCTAATAATGATGGGACATATCATCCCACTCACTAATGAAGACATGAAACAACCTCAGCCCCAGTACCAAGCCCCGAGTAGCAGCAATGGAGGATGAAGCAGAAGTTTGCCTTCCCCCATTGTCTTCAGCGGAGGACACACCAGGACTAAAGGAGACCTCCATCCAAAGCCTTTCTCCAAGTGAGAGGTGCTAAAGCTATAGTGGTAGATCCAGCTTCTTTAAACTGCATAAACTCAACACCTTTTCTTGAGGGTTAGAGTATTCACAGTGAATTATTGAACCAGAGCAAATACTGAAACCAGAAAGCTTTTCCTATCTTGTGGCTACAGTATAGGGAACAGTATACTGAAGGTAATTTGAGGTATATAGTATATTAAGCATACAAGAGGCCTTCTATGCATTTGCGAGTTTAATCCAAAGATAAATGACTTAATTTTTTCTCATAAAATTAATTTTTATGAGCAGCTACATTTTCCTAATATTGATTCCATTAGGACGAATATTTATGTAACACTTTGAGATCCATGGATAGAACCAAAAATTATTGTTGTGGTCTTAAAATCCAATTTTCAGAAAAGCCTATTCCTCTAAAATCAGAAGTATTAGATCTGTGAAATAAGCAGAAGTAATTTTCGTCTTGATTTCCTGAATAGTTCCATTGAAATCAATCTCTGTGACTATGTGCATGCTTAAGAAAAAAACACACCCTAGTGCTCTGCTGAAGAGAAGCTAAATTACCAAAAAGCACAGTTTAGATGCTCAGCGTACTAATGCAGCACTAAATCCAGTACAGTTCACTCCAGGGGAAGAAAGCATTTCCTTGTTATCACCAAAATTACACATGTCCCCTGGGAGACAAGTTCTAGTTCTGACTTGACTTAAAACAAATATTCATTACTTTATATTAGGTCTTACAATAAATGAGCCTTCAGTGGAGAAGTATCTTCAGATAATATAACCCATGACTATAGATTTCCTCAGGCATCATGCTGTAGTTCAGACATAGAAGCAACTATGTTAAATTAACCCTTTGCTTTAGAATTTGTGTATATGCATACGTGTGTTCAGCCACATATTTTATTGTTTTTTTAAGAACCTAAAATTAAGTGAATCTTTTAACTCCAACTTAGGCTTCAAACTTCTACAAATTTTTTTGATAATAAGCTTTACAAAAAATGGTATTAATATCAACCTGACTTAAGATTTGAAGCACTAATAATACTGTATTCAGGTTAGGTTGCTAACCTTGTCCACCTGCACAGCAGAGGCATCCACTCTGGCCAGGAAAATGCACTACAACTTCACCTGGAAATACCATGCTGTGATAACTCCTGCTGGAAGACTTTTGTGAAGACCTCCCTGCACACTGCACCATGAGATGTGAGACACAAATCTACATCCGGAGTACTGCCAAAGCCAGATCAGAAGAAACACATATCTGCACCACAGTGCTGGGAGGCTTCTTTAGCAATGCCCACTTCATCTACTTTTAGAGCATCTTGCCATGTAAACTCTCTCTACAGTCATTGGGGAGAAATAGGCATCTGCAAGACACAATTAGTTTATTTTAGGTGTTTATCTTGGGATAACTAATGCACTACAGCCCTACAGCCTCTAAAAGGTATTTCTGCTGGTTACCAATATCTTAACTTGGCATTCCCTTGGAGTTTGGTTCCCAGCATCCCACAGGTATAATATGAGTAGGCTGAGTAAAAAGGATCCACAACTTCTACATCTCCTATTATAACATCACTCTCAAGCCAACGTTTGGTTTTCTGCAGTCCAGCCTCAAAAAAAAAGAGTCTGGCATCACTGAAAACAGCTAAGCAATGTTTGGGGAAATCTGGAGCTGCACTATATATGTTCTAGCTGCCTGTGATGAAAACCAACCTGTAATAAAACTGAAACTGTCAGACAGTTTCTTGGTGGATGTGATCATACTAAATATAACGAAAGAGACCATCAAACCAGTTAAAAAGGTCACAAAGGTAAGATACAGAGAAAGAGACAGATATGCATCCCAGTTGTGTACCATTTGCATTATAACTAAATGGTTTTAGAGGAAATGAACCCACCCGAATAATAATAATAAAAAAAAAACAACACTAAGTAAGGAATATTCAGAAACAGATTCATACAGTTGGACAAAAAACACTTTTCCTACGTTTAAGTTATTTTTGTACATGTTCATCTCCACAAATTATTACACAGATCAAAATTTCAAATAAACTATTAGCTCACTTGTTCCAGAAACATTTTGGCTGGGTTTAGCTCAAATGTTTGATTTCACCTTGACTACTCTTTCAGTTTTAGTTTTTCCAGAATAATTAGAAGCTTGTTTATGAGAAAATTCCTCAAATCTTGTCAATCTCTATCCATTTTGAGTCAAAAAAGAGGCCTAGCTTTCTTCATGCTTTTGCTCTCTTGATCAGGAATAGCTGCAACATCACAGTGGGGACAGGCCAGTACATAAGAGACCTAGGTGGAGAAAGTTTCTTTTGATATAGTTTCTACAATACACAAGAGGATGCTTGGCAGCTGCCTGTTATGTGGAGGAGGATATTAACTATTCTGTGTGTGTTCTGGTCCCTTGCTCACAGATGTGCGCACATCCACACTCACAGATCTTGCCTTGACTCACAGTCCTAAAGACCTGTTCCCTGTAAAGATAGACACAGGCGGTAGCACAGTCTAGGCTGCACCTTAGCTACCAGCAACATTTAAAGTATCTGTCTTTTCCTTGATGCCTTGGGACTGCCCTCTAATGCAGGCAGTCTGAAAGCAATAATTTTTCTCATGCTGCTCTCAAAAAACTGTGGCTTCTCTATCAGATGAAAAGCCACTCGAAGAATGAAAGGCTAAAAATTAAGATCATTATGCTCCACCTTTTATGGAAAGTCTAGGAGGATGATTCATTGAGGGCTGTGAATTTAAGAGCATGATTCTTTCAATCAAAATAAAGTGATACAGCAACCCATCATCTCAGATTCTCTTTTTAAAGCTTCACAACTGCCTTTCAAACTTAAGGATCAAAAGCAATTGTATTATCTTCCTGTTAAAGAAAAGTAAAGCAATTTAGTCTTTGATGTTTAATCTTGTGCTGTCTTTCCACCTGCCTGTGGGCACGATCCTGTAAGCTGTCAGGAGCCTCCCAAGTTGCCTGTAACAGGGCTGGGCTGGCTCACGTCTGTCTTTCTTGAAGTCAGAGTATGGAATTCCTCCTCTTCATCAGCTTTGTGGTGCAGATGCTAGACAGGCACTCCAAAGTCATGTCCTGCGGATACCTGTGTCACCCACAATAATGTCACTCCCTGTGACCTGATCTCCCAATCTTAAGTGCAAGAGATGGGGTTATTCAGTTATTTAAGATGCAACTCTTCAAGGCAGAGAATGCACCACACAGGAACCTCTTTGCTGGCCTAAACCAGTTTCCTTTCTCTCTCCCTCTTTCAAGAAACACAGTCCTTGAAAATAACCCTTTTGCTTTTCCCTACCAATATGAACATAGAGATTAAAGGCATACCAATTGCTTGTTCTTTCTTTTGTGTGTGTGACTCATGCTACTTCAAATCAAAGAGCACCTAGACATAAAACACTCCTTCAAGGACCAACCTAAACACATAGAACTTCAGAGTGCATATATGCTTTTATATTTGTATATATAGAATTCCAATAAATACATACTGAACAAAAGAAAAATTTGATCCCCTCCTCTGACTGGCAACGCCCTGTCTGGCAAGGACACATATATGGGCTTGTTAATTCAATTTCACTTTCCTACATACTTCAACAGGTTAAAAAAACCTGGCTCCTATAATATATATGTGCATCAAGATACACTTGATTTATTCATTTCTCTTGCACTCATGGAAAATTACATTCAGTTACCGTATTGACTTAAGGTAGCTTGTAAGAAATTGAGGAATTTGTTCTGAATTACTGTCTTTTCCCAGTGATATTGCTTTCACCCATGGAAGACCCAGCACTTTTAATATCTGCCTCAAATTGCCATATTCCTGCTACAGGCAAAGATGAAGAAGATCATAGAGCAAGATGCTGTTGGAGGAGGGAGCAAATCACTCAAATTCATTTGCAACAATTTGGGGGTTTTCTGCAACGGAAGTCAGTCCTTTTTATTCCTCATAAGAAGAAATGAATTTATTTTAGCTGTGTGTAATGTTAGCCAAAAAGTTTGTACAAAAAGCAGAAAAAAAAATCTGTCTTTCAAGGTGATGTATTTGTTAAGGACTGATCCCACCACTTTTGCCTAGCATCACCATAGGTGTGGGTTTTTTTTTCCCCATAGAAACATCATCATTCCCACAGTGGTTCACATTCCCATGCCAGATTCAATGATGTTTAAACTAGTTGCTAGATAGGAAACATTTCTGAGATTAGAGACTGTGAGAGGGCCACCTGAGAGTACTCGAACTGGCTGGGGCTCCCTGCTGAAATTTGGTCATATTTGTAACCTAGAAGCATCATGTATGGAGATTGAATTTAAATCAGAGCTTTTAAGAAGTTTAATGGTTGCATGACTACTTAGTGACCCTCTACTGTTCTTTTGTTTCATGCCTAAACTAGAAGATGAGACTATTACCTCTCTGTTCAGGTTCTATATTCAAGAATCTTAGTGGAAGATCATCTAGATCGTGAATATTTGTAGGACTGAGTTAGAAAAAAAATGCAAGATTTCAGCTTTTTCATGCCTTAGATGTTAGACAAGAATTTTTAAGAACTAGATATTAGATTCAGATGCATACTGTGGTCATCCAGAACTAGAAGCCTTTATAGATGTACTCACAGCTGTCCTCATTTTGCCGTCTTTTTTTAACTGTAATGCAGAATTTGATTAAATATTTGATTTCACATGGGGCAAAATCTGGGCTATGTAAAAAAATCAGTGGAGGTTTTGCTATAGATCTCATGAGGTTTCAGAAATTGCCAAAATTAATGATTTCCTCATTAAGAACACACTATTTTTGGTACCTTTAGAGTTTCATCTCTCAGGAGTCAGAGGGCTGTGAGAGCTCCCTCTTTCCAATATACATGCAGTACACACAGATGCAGGTAAAGCTTAGAAATGTGAATACTACATAGCTGAAACCAGATAAAATGAACACTAACTGTATGATCTTTCAAACAAAATATCACCACAGCCTTAAAACTTGTAAGCCAGTCTCATGGCAACTCAGGACCTGGCAACAGAGAATACATTCAATATGTAAAAAATATTCCATTTTATGTGAAATAACTGGAAGGTTCGGATGATTTGTTCTGTTCATAAATAACCATGTTTGATATGCCATTTGCATGAAGGTTTGTAAACAAGACCGGTAGGTGATTAAAAAAGCACAGCAAAAGGCAATTTGGGGAATTCAATTTGAAGCCTACTTTGCAAGTAATATTCAGCACATTTTCACCAGCTCTGCTGAGCAACCTCTAAGCAGTTTTCAAAGTCCCCACAAATCTGATGGAAGGTAGTAACTCAACGAGTGAATTGAGCTGATGCTAATCTTAAGCTTGGTGCTTTTACTGTACTTTCAGAAAGGGAATATATCTCCTTTGGAGATGTTTTTCTCCTTTTCCATGGCAGCAGAACTTTTGCAGCATGAGAGAAGGATGTGTTGTTAGCATGTTTATTCATTTAGGGGAAAGGTCTGCTGTCTGTAGAAACAAAGCCATCATTCTCATACATATTGACAGAGTGTAGGCACAGCCATGGCTAGAGGTGGCTTTTCAGTTTCCCTCGGTCATGTGCTGTGTGTCGCTGATCTGGAATGATGCTGAGAATCATCCTTGTTGTTTTTTAAAAAAGAAAAAAAAAAGTATCCATGTGCAAAAAAGATCTCCCAAATACTTATTTATGTGTTAGTGAGACTATGGTGGGAGGAGCAGATTTTCATTAATATACCTTATGAAGAGCAGCTGAGGGAACTGGGTTTTTTCAGTCTGGAGAGGAGAAGACTCAGGGGGGCCCTTACTGCTCTCTACAACTACCTGTAGGGGGTTGTAGCCAGGTGGGGGTCGCTCTCTTCTCCTAGATAACAAAAAACAGGACAAGAGGAAACAGCCTAAAACTGTGCCAGAGGAGGTTTATATTGGATATTAGGAAAAACTTCGTTACTGCAAGTGTGGTCTAGCATTGGAACAGGCTGTCCAGGGAAGTGGTGGAGTCACCATCCCTGGAGGTGTTTAAAGGACGCATAGATGTGGCGCTTAGGGACATGGTTTAGCAATGGACTTGGCAGTCCTGGGTTAATGGTTGAACGTGATGATCTCAAAGGTCTTTTCCAACCTAAAAGATTCTAGGATTCAATACCAATACCTTCTGTTAATTGGATTCTGAGCCCCCATCTGTATCAAACTTAAGAAAAAACAGACAAACCAGCCAAAGCAGAGTCCAGCATTCCCTTTAAATTACTTTCTCAGTTGATTAATGATGCCACAACAGAAAAGATCATATTCAGCAAAGTCTTCCTAACCCTATTAGTCCAGGAAAGATCCTAAATATCTTACCAGGTAGGAGGAGGAGGAGAGATATGAATTGGATGTAGCATTTGCAGCTTCTGGACTCTTGGAAATGTGTGAACAGGAACTGGTACACTGAGTCTTTCCTATGCACAGACCCACAAACAGCCAGGGAAAGCTATAGGATGATCTAAATAAAATGCATGAGCACTGCTAGTGGCTAATAAAATACCAAACATGCATATACTGTTGATGCATGGCAGCATTAAATTGCAAATGCATGCCGCAGTAAAGGGTGTGCAGCAGCTAATAAATGTAAACTATTAATACTAGCTCTTTAATAAATAAAGCCACAAATCATGCCAAAGCTTACAGTGAGTGCTGCAGAGCATATCAGCAACTGCTTTGTTTCTGTTCAGGAAAATAATCATGACAACAACAACAACAAAAATTTGGCAGAAATACGTATTGAGGCGAAATAACAATAATATTAATAATAATCTTGCTTCCTCTTTAACAAAAGGTAAGATCTTTGAGCTGAGGGAAAAATTTTTACAGGCTCCTACCTTAAGCCCGATATTTATGTTTTTTGTAGTTCTCTCTGCATTGTCCTGCCCAACTTGTAGGGCCTTGAAGTAGGAATCGGGAGCTTTTACTCCTGCTCTAATCATAATAAATATTCATATAACACTTTTTTAACCATTCAGTCTCAAAACACTTTGAAAAGGAAGTCTTTATCCCCTAAACGGGGCAACAAACCACATAAAAAACCAGTTCCCGCAGTCACAGACCCTGAAGCAGGTCAGGAGCAGAGCAGTCTGCTGAGTGCCAGCACAGGACACTCTCCAGTAGATCCCTGTGTGCAAACCTGCTAATTGTGGGGCTGGGGATGGGAATCCGAGGGTTTGTATCTGCTGATATTGAAGTCAAAGGTACCTTCTGCTTGAGGGTAATGGTGCAAGATTGGGTCTTTGGAGACAGGGTCTGTGTTGGCAGTGTTCCTGTGACGTAACATCCTGGTGCTCACAAGGTCTTGGCAGGGGACAAAGCCAGGGGACTGGGGCAACTGGGAAGGAAAACTGGGGTGGAAACAAAGAAATGCAGTCGAATAGTACTCCTGAACAATGGGGCTACATTTTCACACAGAGCCCAGCAGTGAGTTTAATTAAATATTACATATATTTACTTACTGAAAAATCCTGTTTCATTAACATAAACAGATAGGAGAGCATCAGTGCATGACAACCCATAGGGCACTGGGGAAAATCTGTTTTGAATTTTGTACATCAATCAAGTGATTCATATACATGGTATTTGCAGCTGATGGCTGCCTGAATGGAGTCTAGTGATTTTTACACCAGGGTACACCACTAAAAACCTCTCATTAATAGATAATCAGCTTCTACTGATCAACTCCTCGGCTGCGTTCCAAAGCATCTGTTTCGCCTGTTTTGTAATTTAGAGCTAAGTGTGATGGAGACAGGTTTGTGTTATTTCTTTACTCATTAACCTTATTATACTATTTCACCCTCAGCAGTATTTTTTTTTTTTTTTTGAGGAAGACGATAAAAAGAGAGTGAAAATTACATTAGCCCACTAACTGGCCCATTATTTCATTATGTTTGTGTTAACAATGTAATAGCAAAAGCCATTCTAAGCAAAAAATTTTCTTTTAAGAAAAAAGTCTTGAGAATAATTACCTTTTTAGCCAAACTGAATAGTTTATCACCAGACTTTTAGACTTCAAGTGATTTTGATGGGATTTCTTTTCCTACTAATGTTACATAGTGAGATGAATGGGAAATTAGTAGGTGAAAAACGGCTCACAGGAATAATATTTTTTACTCAAGGCATGTAAAATGTTTATAACTTACTTTTCAGAGTGATATTCTAAATGTTGCTCTAAGCTTTTTTTTTTTTTTTTTTTTTTTCCTCCCCACTGCATGGTAATGTACCTCAAAATGCCGGGATTTCTTTAAAAGGTGCAAGCTGTGTCTGAACATATGGTGGTTTCCAGCTTTGTTTTATGTTACTGCACCTGAAGCTATTTATGGTCAAAGCACTCATGTAACATCTATATGTTGTTTATATATTTCAATGTGGACATAAAGTAGCCAAGGGCTAATCATATGTAGATCAGATTTGCCACTAGAGTTTTCTGATGTCTTATTTTCAGGCCCTATTAAACCTGACACAATGATAGGTGGAAAGGAGAGAGAGGACTAAATAAAGCAATAGTAAGTTTTGAGGGGAAAAAAAAAAAAAAAAAAAGCTCAGACAAGTTTGATGTAGCTTTAATTTGTTGTTTGTTTTAAAAAAAAAAATAATCTTAGCTGCTAAAACCTAACCTACAGCTGACATCAAAATTATAGTCCTAAAGGCATCCCATGCAGGGCTCTGAAATACCCTCACTTATCCTCTCTGCATACTCTTTATTTCCAGGTTGCTTTAGCTCTGTGGATTAGGCAGCAACCCCAAAAATGTTATTTGCTCAACAAGATTGGCAGAGCTCAGTAGCAAGCCAGGATCTCCAGGGTACATTCAGCCAAAGTGGATGCTGTGGTCCTGTCAGTGCTCTGGTTTGTTGGTAACCCACTGGCTGAAGTGGCCCTCTTCTACCAAGCTGCGGTCCCTGGCCCATTTCCCAGGATGCTGGCCAAAATGGCAGCTTGCCTCTGTATGAGATGCCATCTCCTGAGTATATTTGCCCTTGCTCTGAGGGAAAGTATCCGGGGCCAGCTCATGCCATAGGAGCTCAGTCCAGGCTTCACTTCATCCTCACATAATTGTGCTCACAAGGACAAGGAGAATGCATGGGAACTGGATCCATCTTCAGTGACACCTTCCGGAATCATAAAATTTTCCTCATTATTTCCCCATGTATTAGAACATGTCCTACTTCACACCTTATTATTATCATCATCATCAAACATTTATATTCCCAAGCTGCTGAAACTTTGCTTATTAGAATCTCATAAATTCCATTTAGTGAAATACTGCCCATTCTCAGCAAAGCCACCTTACTGGTGGTGCAGTTCTTTAAGTGGGCAAAGTTCAGCACAGGCTTTAAAACAAATCAGTGTGGTTACATGACAAAGTTAAGCAAACCCATTTCAAGAAGAAGACCTAGAACAAATTACACAGCTGGATCACTGGCTTAGTAGAGAGTCCAGAGCTGTGGGGTTTCCAGGAGATGTATCGGGCACATGACCTTCTTACTTTCCTGTCACTTCCATTTTCTGGGAAAGGGGTGTGACATCATCAGTTCCACATGTTGGGTTTTCTTTGCCACTAGTGGTTATTGGCAACCCCGTGTAAATTAAAACAGTCTTGTTTTTTGAAACAGCTTTATTTGCCCGTGTCAGGGCTATGCGGAGTACAAGTCTGCTGCAGCCTGGGGCTGGGGCCATCATCTTCAGCGTTCCTCAAGGACCATGCGGGACCCCGAAAGCTTGGTGTTTCCCAGCTGTTATGTTCTTGGAGATACCTGCACTGCAGCTTCTACCTTTGATTTTTAGTGGATTTGGCTCTTGTTGTTTTGAGTTCCAAAAGAGTAATCTTCACAATATGAAATTATCATAACTGAGATACCAACAGTTGAGCAGAAGACTTTTTGCTTAGTAGTGTAAACAACAATCTGAAGGCACAATTAAAATATCTCTTAGCAGTAAGTCAAGTTCAGGTACAGACCAGTCTTCAAAACACCCTCTAGTGGTCTGTGCATCATTTCAAGTTATGGGTCTAGTTTTCACAACCACTTAAGAAATATCTCCACGTAAGTGAATTAATTTACTCTATTTTGCAATTTAATCTCTTCCCAGGCAGAAAATTATATTTTAAAAAAATTATTTACCTACTTATCAGTGAGAAGAATAACCTGTATCAGCATAAACACATGCTTTGTATGCCAAAAAAATTTGTAACTGCTACTCATTTTTTGCTCTTCACAGAGGAACAGAGAAATTTGTACATTTGTAATGTCACAGCCTCCTTTTTGGTTCAAGCTGTGATTTATGTTTCAGAGTCTGGGTAGCGAAAACTGCAACATTTTTCAATTAGATATAACCCAAATATCTCAAAGCAAGCTCAGTTTCTTTGATCACCGTTAATAGCTTAACATCATGGACAGTTTTGCTGGCTGAACTTCATGGAGTCCATGGAGTTAGAGCAGAATGAAAACTAGATAGTCCTCGCTTACAGCAGCATGGTATTTGGCAGGTCTAAGTGTGATTTTCTCCATCCTCAGGATATTACAACATCATACATTATGGGATTTCCAATAATAAACAGTACATGCAAAATGCAGGGTACATCAGTAACCAGTGGAATATGATATTAAAAATAGTTGGAATTTGATCATGGGAGGTCTTTTAAAGCATCAAAGTTAACTTGCCTTATTTTCACCCCTACCTATCTTCCCAGAAAGCAGGTTTTGTCAGCAGACTTTCTGGTAGTGTTCATGTTACATCATAAACTGTTTGACCCAGAAAGCCATATACTCAGAAGCTGAGAGCTGCAGACCAAATGCATGGACTGCCTTACTGCTTCAGACCTGCCGGGCACCGAGTGTGGACTCAAAGCACTGAAGTCAGGGGAATCTTCAAAATGCTGTGTAGGGACTTCAGCTAAAAGCTTCAGAGGCACAGAGATGCTGAATGCCCTTCTCTAAGAAAGCCTCATCTGCACCCAAAGTTTCACTGAAAGTTATTGCTGTTTTCACTCTAGTGTGCCAAAGCTAGCTTTTGAAAATGAGATATAAGTTCTTAAATCACATACACAACTCCAATGATCTTATTTACAACGGAATTAAAGAAATGAGAAGAAAAGGAAACAACACCTGGAAGACAAGACAATCAGCTTCTATTAAAGTCTCCTTTCAACTCTTTGACTACAGCCAGGAAGACTGATGCTTTGTCTCCTTTCCAAAACACTGAAGCAAATATCCACACTCCATGAGTCATTCTTTGACTCATTTATGCACTTATTTTTAGAATGAGAGTAAAAAGCTGTCTTAGCTTTTCTGGCATCTGATAGACTAATTGAAATTAATATAAGCACAATTAAAATTAACTAATTGGTCTACAACCTGATCTTTAAAGGCATGGCACAGTGGGCAGCCAGGCAGACCATCACAGTCAGCGTTCCAAAAGTGTCAGCCTTAATCAGCATCCAGGCAGCTCAAATCTCTGGAGGATTTACTAGACACCTTCTCTCATTATCTCATTTCTGAGGAAAATACCACATCCTCAAATCAATAAGAATATTTGATTGAACTATAAATATGCCAAATGGAAAAATCATCTTCAAAGAGTTGTGTCTCCACATCAGTAATAGCTCTCAAGAAAGTCATCTTAGGTTCAGCCAGATTTCTTGGTATGGTTTGAAATGACACATTTTCTTTTTATTCTTGCATTGCCTGCCCTTCAGACTGATGTGGTATTAATAGCAATGGTGTCTGCCACTTTTTTCTACCCCTGTTTTGTCTAGGACTGTGCTGCTTTTGTTTTAAAAGGCTGCAAGGAGCGGTACACTCGCCCACTGTATTACTGTTCTTCCAGTAATGCACCCATTTTTTACTGCCTTAATTTTTAAAGCATGACTTCTTTTTGTCAGGACTGTTTTAAATCATCAATGTAGAAAAAAACTGCAACACATTTATGAGGAAGGCCCATGGGTAGAAGCTCTACAATCTTGCTGTGCACTTCTCTTCCTTTTCCTGCCAGTTTTACCTACCAGTGCAGGCTTCCAGCACAGCTGGAGTGAGAATCTAGACCTGTCCTTGGCCCCACATTTTCATGCCCATAATTTTCAGTGGTAATGATCATCATAGAAGTGGACCATGCCTTAACATATGCTTTTTCAGTCCTCATCACAATAACACCATAAACTTATTTGAATTTGGAAGGTTCAAAGAACTGGGGCAGGTGTGGGGGTGTAAAGAAACAATACATAATACAATCATAAAAATATGTGGCACTACTTAGTACACACACTGGGAATAAACCCCGATCAGCACTGTTTAAGTGCCACCCCAATAAATCAGAGAGCATAGCTTTATTTTGGAGAACAGCTGTACAATTAAATGAGAGCCCATTCTGAGCATCAGCTCCCCTCACACCATTCACTGTTTTGCCTTCTTTCAGGAAGATCATAAAGTACATTGAATTGCCCCTCTTTCCCCTTGCCCCCAGCATTCCTGTGCAAACCATATGCCAGGCTGAAGGAATTCAGTGACAGACATTTTTCAGTGATGGCATCAGGCACCTAATCTGCCACTGAGTGAGCAGGAGCTGAAATACTTAAGGTGAGATGCAGCTGAAATTAGGACATTTATACTGATGTTTAACTCAGTTGGCCAAGCATAGAGGTATGAAGCTGTCGCAGCACTCTCAAAGCTATCAAGCTGCAACAAGGTCTTTTACCACCTCATACTGGCACACTCTTCATACCAGTCCCTCTGCTGCCTTCTCCTCATTTCTCCTCCTTACTCAGGACATGCTGTCTCTCCTCTTGCTTCTTCCTCCCTCCCTCTCCCTCTCCCTTTCCCCCTCCCTCTCTCCCCCTCCCTCTCTCCCCCTCCCCCTCCCTCCCTCCCTCCCCC
>JAVJGJ010000037.1:15872977-15889995 GCA_035590215.1 Microhierax caerulescens
GCTCCCTCTCCCTCTCTCTCTCTCATTCTCTCTCTCTCTCTCTCATTCTCTCTCTTCCAAACCACTTCACAGAACCAGCCACTGCTGCACCTTATCTACATTGACCAACCCGCTCCCCTGAAGCCAGCCCACAGTTGTATTGTATCGATGGTAATTAACCCATCCACACTCTTCTACATGAAGCTATAGCATATGCTTAGGCTGCCTGAAGTACCTGCATGGGGTAGATGTGCCATGGCACCTATGGAAGACCTGTCTTAGAGTCGTAGGTGGAGACCAGGCAGAGCAAGATGGTATATCTCAGATGGTAAGAAATGTTTATTGGTGGAGAACTAAACTGAAGTCCTTGTCAATGCAACATGCAGTGGTTCAGCCGAGGCTCAGCTTCGTTGCCTAACATAGGTGTCCAGGGCTATTTGACATGTTCTTGGTTATTTGAGGCAGCTCTATGGGGCTAACAAGTGTTGTTTAAGTTGGCACTTGGACACCTATAACTGGTCAGCTGGATTGAGTTCCTGCTGCCTCCCAAAGAGTGCACTGAATGCTCCATTAGCTATATTGATTAAATCTTCATGATTTTTCTCTTTATCACCTGTTTTTCAAGTCATCTCTAGGTACTCAGTAACATTCACATTCAAGTTGACCTTTTGATCCTCTTCACATTGTTAGAGGATGTTCATTAGAGAAAATAAAAATCTCTCCTTTTCTTTTCCCTGCTTGGTTCGTATATTATGTACCGGGAATAAAACCCAATCGGTATTGTTTAAGTGCCACTGGAATAAATCAAATAGCATAGCTTTTCTTTTAGAGAACAGCTGTACAATTAAATAAGAGGCATGTGATTATTTAAAAGTGGTATCTATGTAAAGAGAAGTGATTTAAGGTAAGCCTTATTGTAAATCCATTGTGCACCTTGCCAAGTAATTCAGACATTCCACAAAACCTTGAAATATGTAAAAGAGTTACCTGCAGGAACTGCTCTTTTAAAACATCCTTACAAGCTCCTGACCCTCATTTATCAAAAGCTTGCAACTGAGAAATTGTAGTAGTAGCACTCACTGCAGTAAATTAGCAACACACACACACATGAGTGCATGTACACACACACACATGAGTGCATGTACACACACACACACAACCTGCTAGGTAGTACCAAAAGAAAGGAGAACATCTCCCCTGGGTCACTTTGGTACTTTTCCACAACTGTTAAATAGTGTTATCACTTTGGCAAAAGCACTCAGTAAGTAAATGGCAACTTGTGGGAATATTTTCATTTAAAGAAAAATAAATGTCTAGTATGAAACAGGTTGTAGTCTTAGACGTAACCTTGTTTCTTTACAAAGGATCAACAAAGATCAGTTTCTCTGAATAGGCAAAACCAAATGACAGTATACAACTCTCTTGCTCACAATTTCTGAAACTGTTTTTCCAGTGTGTTAAATTCCCTAAAAGTTCTATCTTGCTAGTTTTCCTCAGGGATATACTCACAACATTTCTCTAGTTTTCTGCTGATTTTATCCTCTCTTCCTCCCACATATTCAATGTCAAACAATTTCTTAGTCTCTGTATATGCACCCAGTGTCAGGGACCCCTCTCCCATTCTTACTATTGCTTTCATTTTGCTGGGTGCCACCATTCCTGAAGTGGTGGCATTTGTTACTTTTTCTAACCATTGCAGTACTCAGCCTTCACAGGATTCCCTTCAGTTAGCTCCAGTGGAGGCTGAAAAAGACCTGACAGCTTTAAATATGTCTATGCTGGTCTCATGAACCAAGAGCTACTTGATGGCAGGCACAAACTTCTTCCAATACAGTGCTGTTTAGGAGTTCTATCACTAGGATAATATGTGCATGTTGGTTGTACCGATCTTCCCACTCGAGCCACAAAATTAATGCTCAATATCATGTTAATTACAATCATGCAAGCAGTCATATACATGCCACACACAAATAATATTGCAAAGCAGGATCAAAAGTCAGGTATAGTCACAAATATATATTTTTCACACATACATAATCAAAGAAACCAAAACTACTTTTTGAAAACAGAAGGAAAGGTGATGATTCATAGGCCAGATGCTGAGGGGTTTACTCAATTTTGAAGTAATACTGCTTTAAAGTGAAGGAGATAATTTCCAGCAGGATTTATGAATTACTTTGGATGTACTGTAACTACTACAAATACACACTTCTGGAATAAAACAGATTTGATAATAGTGTTGAAAATGTTCATAGTTTGGCAAAAGTAGGAGTAGGAGTTTGACAAAATGATCTTATTTTTCTGTTCAACAGTTTCAGACCTCTTCCAGAATATCACCATCTACTGGTGTCCAAAACTGGATAAGGAACAGCCGTTAGACAGCAGACCAGGCTGAAGATAGAACAGATCCATGGAGTTTAGGCAAATGCAGGATTCTTCTGTCAGGCTTTTCATTTTCACACAAAGACTGCTTATTGCAGCAATAAACCACTCCAGAGCATCTTTTCCCAGCCCAGCAACGTGGAGATAAGGAAGGCATCTCTGGCTCTTGCATCTGTTTCACACACCTACATGAGACAGGGTGGTAGCAAAACCTTCTTATCAGGCAGCATGCTCTGTTACTGACTGAGACTATCTCAGGCAGAAAAAACCTTCTGTAAGCAACAGAGCTTATATCTATCCAAGTTTTCATAAATCTAAAGTGAACATTAAAGAACTTTGCAACCTTAATGATATTCTAGTCACAAATAGTTTAGATGCCATGGCCATAATATATGGTTGCTTTGCAGCAAGCAAGAGGATAACTATGGTTCAACTTCTAGTGACTGGAGCCTGCATTTGTCATTAGAAAGATGCAGAACTCAGCCAACTCTGACTGAAATATGTCATCTCTCAGTCAAATGGCAAAGAAGTAAAATAGAGAATGTCTTTCTCTACAAGTGGTCTTTCAAGAAAGCTTAAAGGTGTGCAAGCATGGCAATATTAGTAGTTACAGATCCTGTCTTATGAATAAAGGCCAGACGAGGAGCCTCAGGGTCTCACTATGTTGCCTTTAGGGAATCAAAAAGCCCTCACATATGTAACATTTGGCTATCTGTAGCTATGGTAAAGCAGTGACCACATGTTCTGGCACTGAATTAATCTTGCCTATAGTAGAACACTTGGTAAAATAAAAGCATGGAAAGGTCCTATGAAAGTATCCAAAATGGAATCACAGAAAATTCCCCACAGATCTATTTCATCCATCATGACATTTTCAGCTCCATCTGTTAGAAAGCTTGTTTATATATGATTTTTTCTTTCTTCAGAGTGACTGAAGAAACTAATTCAGAACTTACCTGTGTGGAAAAGAATAATTATGAGAGAGTGCCGAAAGGCTTTTATGAAGGTAATGAATTAGCTCAAATTGGAAGAGAAGGTCAGTAAATTTAAGGTTTTCTGAAAGCTCACTTCCTCTGTTAAAAATAGTAGAGACACTCTAACACTCTTTGGGCTGTCCATTTCCTGCAAGCTTCTGACCTACTAGAGCAGGCAGGAAAAATATGGTGTCTCTTTGTTAATGCTTGGGATTTATACAAGGAGAACTTTACACCTGACATTTTTTTTTAAGGCCATTCATTTTCTAAGATCCCTTAACAGCATACAAAAAGGCTGGGATCTTTTTTTAAACATAGCTAGGCACAGCTATTGGTAGAATTATAATTAGTCCTGATTTGCACTGCAACTAAGAAAATAAAATATTTCTCATATGCCACATGTCCATATGCCTTTGCAAGAAACCAATAAGAATTTATTTGCATAGGAAGCTTCAGTGTGCTCTTGCTTTTTGGCAATTCGAACAAACCCTGCTATATGCCTACATTTCTCATTTTGTAAACAGTAATACTAATAAAAAGAATTCTAAACATATTGTAGGATCTTTTACACCAGGGACAATGGCTTTGCTTTGAAAAAAATACAGCATGTCAGAGTTCTGAGTTTGCTGTTTCTCAATGATTTCCAGATCAAACACGTTGACTTTATAAATATTGTACAACTCTCCATGCAAACTCCACTTGGAATCTGAGAGCTCACACTAAGATCTTCCTTTCTTGTGCATCTTTGCCAGGGGTAATGATTCAAGAGAACATACTGGATCCTCAGCATTCAGTCTTACCTGAAAAATGCAAAATAGCACAGAAATTCTTGAGCAAGTGGATTCCTAAGGGGCAAGTCATTTCACATGGCTCTGCAGAACAGCTTGGGTGTTGGAAATGCCTTTCTGCACTACCACAGTGTTGGGCAGGCACAGCACCATGCTAACATGGTTAAGTTGCATCCAGATTCAAGCTTTGTTTGTCCTGTGTCATGCAAAAGTGTCTACAAACTTAGGCATATTCAGTACACCTGCATCACTATATTGCTTCTTCATAGGTCCCCTCTGATTTAGAGAGGGAGGTGAAATAAAAACCTAGAAAGCACGGGTAATTCTGGAGAAATGCCAAGTAGCAAAAAGAAAATCTAGCAACAATGAAAAGGGAAGGAGGAAGTAAGACCTTAAAAGCTTACATTTACAGTAGGGTTTGTCTTTAAGCAACGTTTACTGATATTTCAGGAGTGAGGCATTTGTCATTATTTTTGAACACTGAAATGAAAAAAAAAAATAAAATCCCACCCAAAAATATAACTCCATTTTAAAATCATAGAGGCATCACAAGGGGCATAGAAGAGATCCAGGGCAGAGTGCTATGTAGGGTGGACACAGCCAGCCTGCTCCTAAAGGAGCTTACAGCAATACAGCCAGAAATAATTCACACCACCTGGCCTGGGAACCAGGATTTACTCCCAGGAGGAGATGCACTTAGCAGTGTAGATGTAACCTACAGGTTACAGGGTTTTCAGTCAAATTAAACAGATGCAGTTAGAGAGGGACTAGGCAATTTAAAGGAAGCTGTCTCATCCTGAGCACTATGTGATTTTAAGAAGCTAGCGCTGAGAAAAACTACAGTTTGCATGATAGAATCATCATCAGGGAAGTCTTAACTGCTTTTCCCCATTGTGCTCTGTATGACATACCTTTTGATAAACAAAGAACGCTTCACTTCCAACACGTTGTTCCTGTGACACATTATTTCCTGCTCTAAGAGGGAAAGGGGTTTTGAATGTTGATAAAATGAGCCGCACCGTTAGTGTGATAGTGTCACAGGATGCCACTCAGGTTTGGTTTAATGGGTGAAATCTGCCCCAGTAGGTTAAGCTGAAGAGAGACTAAAAGGAATCTAAAGCATAGCTTCTCTTCAACATCCATCTTCAACCTACATATAGTGTACATAGATGAACAGGTTAGAGGGACCATTTGCATTACCTGGCTTGTCTTTATGCACAGCTTGGACCATGTATTTTTACACAGCAGTTCCCGAAAGCAGGGATGAATGGGAGAAATTCTTTACAAAGACAGGAAAATTGAGTTTAAAGATTAAGAGTGGAAGAGAATAAAGGGCATGACGAGCAGAAATATTTTTTTCATCTCTGGCATAGAACTGAAGCAATAAATGGGTAAAGCAGTCAGACAGCCCACAGACATCGTCTTTTCACTGCAAGTGGTGGAAAGGAAGAGCATGACCTTAATCAATATTAAGGTAGTGTAAAATCTGATCCTTACCTACCAGCTATTATAAGCAACCTTTTAATTTGAAAGATAACTCTATACCTTCAAAGATCATCAGTTAGAAGAAAAAAATACTGCTAGGGTTTGGGGTTTTTTGCATTCACGGGAAATTTATCAAATGCATAGAACTAAGAACCAATTACTGAGGGATGAGCTCAAGAGGAATTTGGGGGCCAGTGTCTGGAGCAACCAGCTGTTAACCTCACTAACCTTTTACAGTCCTAGAGCTAATGACATTGCCCAGTCTACCTCATCTTTTTGTATTGATCAATTTTCACTTCACAAGAGAATTCATACCAAAACTGGGAAAATTCACCATTAAGAACAACTAACCTAAGAACTGTTTCTCACAGCTTCCTTCTTTCTTAGGGAGTTGCAGATAGCTGCTGACACAAATATTGCATCAGCACGTAGTGAAGTTTGAGAAACAGAAAATGTTCTCGCTCAATATGCAAGTGATGCGATCAGTCCAATAAAGAACAGTCATCTTTCCCCCACCACATCGTCATGTTTCCAAGATATTATCACGACTTAGTCAAACTCCCACAAAAGTAAAATAAAACCTGAGGTTGCTTAATATTTAAGGGGCATGGAAATTCAAGAGGAATAATAAATACAGAAGACCCTTGCTAGAGAAGCTTAGGGATTTATCTATAGAACTTCCATTAACATATATTGATGGGAGCTGATCAAGTAAATCCCCACGCACTGTGCTGAACATTTGCAACAGGGTGCTGAAACAAATATTTATGTTTGAATATGTTTTTACTCCTCCAGATGCTAAATACTATGTGTATTTTCCCATGCCTTTCCAAGGCCAGCAGTGTATGTCCCTGGCATCTGGTATCTCAATGGGTCCCAGCAGAACCAGGAGAATCACTTCAGTGATGCAATGCTGCCCACTCTGAAGTGGAGGGCAACAACCTCTTTGTGTCAGAGAAATTCTAATCAAGCTTAATGAGGCAATTCAGACCTTTAATAGTCACCGTGGTGCTGTGATCCTTATGGAATTAATGGATAACTAAGTTAGAGCTGAAATTTCAGAGAAATAAAATGTGCTCAGCTCAGGTTTTCAAGGAATCGCCTTGGCTTCCACCTTAGCAGGGCAAAATATTCAGGCAGTATAAACCAGTGTGACTCTATTGAGGCTGAAGGAATGACACTGATCCATTTCAACAGAGCAGAAAGAAAGCGTTAGGTAACATTGTTGCATTTAAACCTGTAATATCAGTGTGTAAAGAAAAAAAGAAACAAAAACCGAAATCAGATATTCACACAGACCTTCCCAAAGTTTGAGAGCCCTCTCAGCACAGATCACATCATCCAGCTTTGATATTACACACAAAACATAAAATTTGTCTAGTCAGAATGACAGTCTCAATGCCTTCAAGGAGATAGGCTTTTGAATTATCTGGGAAAGCCTCTGTACAGTGGCATTAACCTTAAATTTATGGATATGCTACTTAAAATCTGAATGTAGCAAGCTCATTTTTACAGTGAAGGGGAGAAGATAATTTCTTTGCATGATTAAACAGCCAGTGGTGTCATTAAGCTAACTTACTTCCTTTGCTTGTTTGTGACACGGTGTGCTTGGCTTTACTTTAGTGCTTGGGCTCCAAAAAAAAAGCTTCCTGTAGTTCATAAAAAATTTTTCTAAGACCATAAGCATACATTTTTGTTCAAACATACGAATGTCTGTGGTTATTTTCTTCATAGCAGAATGGGAAAAAAGAAACTACTGCGTTCCAGTCCATCAGTTCACTATCTGATAGAGGACAGTATCCCATGTTTCAGAAGAAAGCAAAAAATATCCCAGATTTAGCAGGTGGTTTTTAATATACCTCAAATCTCTGGTCTCCCCTAACCTCTAATAGTGCTTGATTGGCTCAAATCCAGGAGGGTTAAAAAAAAAACAACAAAACAAAACAAAACAAACAAAAAAAACGCTAAATGTGTTCCAAAATGTTAGTTTTTACAATTGCATATCACTATATTTTTATTACCCCCACATTTCAATCCTTACTGTGACCTATCTATGTATTTCTGGCTTCTGTGCCATGGTGAAGCTGTGAGTTCCAGCTTAAATCACAAGCTGAATGAAAAGGTCTGTTATTCATGTGGTTTTGAAATTGCCATCTCCTTGTGTCATTGAATGTATCCTTGATATAGGGTTAGGGAAAAAGGAGAAAGGAAACTTTCAACTTTTGTCCTTTGCACTGTAATTGCATAAAGAAGCACAAAACTGCAAACCAGTATATAAAAGGACTTCCAAAAATATATTATGATTTATATGAAAAAAATAAAACACAAGGGAGACAGATTTGGTGAAAATGGCAGTGGACTGGATTATGAATCACTGCCTCACAACCCTTCCCAGAAAACTAATCCGACTGGTAACAGAACAAACTGAGCAACAAGTTCAAGAAAGGCAGAAAAGTCTGGGGTGCTGAAACCAGGAACAGATGAACAAAATTCCACTCTGAATTGCACTGTGATTCATCCAGAAGTACTTTAGTGTTAGTTTTATTCAAAGTTAAAAAGGTAAGGTTTTTTTTTTTAAATAAAGCTTTTTTTAAAAAAAAATTAAGCTTTCAAAAAAGTGTCCAGCAAAGATGTAACACAGAAAAGTCACTGTTCTTCAGGTGATGAGTGAGGGAAGCTAAAGCAAATGGACTCACCAACTTCAGTTATTGATCAGACTTACAAAATCATCTTCCCAGCCTGAGATACTGGGAAGAAATTTTGTAATTGGGAAACACAGCAAGATCCAAAAGAAAAGATATTTGCTTCATCTTGAAAATGAAGTAAACCATGTATGTGGAAGTTGACAAAAAAAGAAATGGACGAGGAAAAGATCACCTTCAGTGAAAGGCTCTGGAAAGCTCGATTTGAAACTTAATAAATTAAATAGGAAGTGCTAGATAGATTATTGCCATGGGCCAAACCAGTAGGACCAAATCCTGGCAGGGAAAGGGGAATTTTAACTCCAAAACTGCAGCTGCTTGGGAGGAAAGAGCAAATCCAAGCTTTCATTTGGAAAAAAAAAAGATGTAATGTTCCATCTTCATGGCTGCAGAACAAAGCTGAATACTCTGACATGATTATTTAATCATGTGGGATTAAAAAAAATAATAAATTATTTTCTATTATTTTAAGGTTTCCCCAGTCTCAAATAAATCATGAGGTCAAAAACAGCCTCATGATTTGTGACACCTCCCGTATTTCTTTTTAATCAAGATTTCCCTGTATAGTCCTATACAGGAAGGTTATTTCAAAGCAGCTGTTGTAATTTCTGCTGTATTTGGATATTTGTATCTCAGTCAAGAATCTCTCCTTGATTACCAGGGCTGACATTCATTCTATTTATCACTGAAAAATTAATTTTCCTAGATATGCAAAAACCTCTTGGAAATAGCCTATGACCTCAGTTTTCATGTACCAATTCCTCTGACACTAATTAGGAATTATAGGCTGTGTCCCAGAAGATTCTAATTATCCCATTGAGGACTTCACTTTTGCTGAGTTCACGTGAAAAGTTTTCAGAACAGAACCAAAAAACCCAAAATGTCTTATCAAAGACAATATTAGAGCTCACAACCAAGTGGAAAAGAGTTCAGGTGTTTTAACTCTTCTATTCCTTTTGTTAACCCTCACAGTCAAGCAATCACAATCATCTGGACCAACCCCACTGATGTTTCGCATCCTTCTCATGCATTCCGGTCAGTGCAGCTTTAGAGTGGCTGCAGCAGCGTATCACAGGAACGGGCAACATGAGATCTTTCGTCTCAGTGATAAGCGACCAAGAAGAAGCTTGGTGGAACAGGTTCTGTGAGAAGCAACCTCTATTTCTAGAACAAGGTTTTCAAAAGCTCTTAGTCTAATATTTCCCATTGAAAGCATTGGTAACATCTTCGGTGTGTGCTGTCAGGTCAGCGCTAAAGACTTTCTACTCACTTGTTTTTCATGAGAGATGTCCTGGGTTTGTGTGAATTAATTATTACTGGTCTGTTGAAAGCCTCTGTGACCCTGTTCTATGTTTGCATGGAGCTGTAGCTTTAAATTGAGAAAATTTATTCCTTTTCTCATACGAAGGCAAAAACATCTCCAGTATTAGGAGGTATAGAAGGAAGAACTGTATAAATTGCAGCTGGCCAATTAACTTAACTCATCATTAACCTAAGTAGTTTGTGGAGCTGATTGTTGGCATCAGCTCTTACCCACAAGAACAGGAGCCGTTTTTGGATCCATTGGAGTTCCTGTATAAATCCATCCTTCCACGTTTTCAAAGGAAATATCCAAGATTACATTTGTAATGAGTCTCTAAATACATTTACTCAGCTTGACAGTTTCTCATTACCACATTACCACTGCTGAAATTTGAGGGCAAGAGGGTAGGGGGAGGGTGTGGGTGTGTGTAAAAAAAAATAGCAAGTTTCATCTTGCTAGTTTTTAAATGAAAATTTGTCTCTGTTTTGCAACCAGCTCCAGTTCAGCATCCCAGGGAGCTCTGTCCAGATTAAAGTTAAGAAAAATTCTCCTGTTTTCCCTGTATGAGCCTGGCCGGAGTTGCACTGGGTAGCTCTCCCTGCAGACAGGCAGTTCAGCGGGTGAACCCATGCACCTTACAAGTCTGGTAGTTGAGCCTCATAAAAATATGAAAAATATAACCAGAAGTCACATAAATAAGAGCAGCTTTTAAAGATTATGCAAACACTGATTATTTGGCATTTTGGGGTAGAACTCTAAGCACGGGAGTTGTTTGAAAACTTTTGTTTGTATTTTACACATTCTGACAGCATTTTTCCATTGCAAGATAGTTTGAAAAGTGTAAATCACAAAATACAAAAGCATACTTTTCTTTATAAAGACATCTTGAAGGACAGCTCCTGGGCAGCCTTTTGACAATCATTTTCTATCTCCCACCTTTTTTGCTGCCAGCATCACTCACAGCATTCATTATTCACATTCCCAAGCATAAATATGGAGGTATATTGTAAGCTATACACTTACACAGCTAGATTTTAACAATGTTAGCAAAACCTCAGAATTAAAAATCAAATACTGATACCTGAATTGCTCATTGCATCTCCTTTCTTTTCTTAGTTTGCCATATTAGCATGAAAAAGAAAGCTTAGAAAATTCTTAAAAATCCCACTAGTAGCATAATTTCCAATATATAGATATATTCTGTGAAAGGAATAAGGTAAAATTCTCTGAAAATTCTTTTTTGACACAAGAAACATAACACAGCTGTCAAAATTGTGATAACAATGCATTTATTCTTGTAGTTTTGACCTCAGAAGAGATTAATTGGAACTCTATTTTGTCCTTTTCTAAAGAAAGAAAACTCCTTGCCTTCACTTTTGACAGAATTATTCCCACAGTTTTGGCCTGATAAAGAAAAATGCAGAAGAGAAATAGGATTTATTCTAGCTAGACGAACAGATTTGACACCCATGTCAAACATTATTACAACGTATACGCTTCAAATGCAGACTGGAAGTTAAATACTGCACAGACTCAAGCCAAGCATTACAAAACCAAAATGTTTCGCAGCCCACATACTTCTTTCTATATGTTCGCAGTGATTCAGTAATGAACAACATGCTGAGACAACATTTGAAGCACTGCAATGATGCGCAAAGTGCACAAACCAAAAATTAATAGATTTATAGGCTGAAATTCACTGCAGCCACAGGAACCTTTCATAATCAGGTTCTGCATGAGGGGAGAGGATGCTTGGGGAGGTGAAACAAATTCACAAGCCAGACTATGGAGCTGCTTGCTCTCTAGCCCTCTCCCTCAGCATGCAGCAACCACATTCCCACATCAGTTTTTTAAGGCCCGAGATTACTGGATCCTTATGAATATAAGACCACAGCTTCACGTGCCCTCACCTTCACTCCAGCAAGCATTTTAAGGAGACCCTTCTGCTCAGTGTGCGTGAGGTACGCTGGTATCTCACAGAGCTGCCTCACCGATCACGGTGCAACATGGAGGTTATTTTGGGGGGTCTCCAGGATTGCACAGCTGACATTTTATCAAGCAGGATTCTGGATGTAGCAGGACCACCACCACCACCACCTCCGCCCCCCTCCACAGCAAAGAGCTCCATCAGCACTGTAAAAAACTGACACAGCGCTGCGGAATTTTGTGTGCTGCAAGCTCCCAAGACCACGTTCAACCCTGAGCAGTGCCTGCTGGTGGTCTCACTCTAGGAGTTCTGATTAAGAGCAACCACACGTTTCACTGAAGACCAGGGCCCCAAGTCCGTAAAAGGCATATTAAGGATAGAACATTTTGGGTCCAACTGAGCAGAGCAAGAAGGTGAATGTTTAAAATTAATCAAGTTTTCTTTTTCCACAGTGGATCAGAGTTCATAATATGCTTCTCCTTCTTTCTACCTCTGTGTGTGTATGTGTATGTAGCTCTTTCTCTTGTTCCTAAAGTACGTACACACGTATTTGCTTCAATAACCCATCTGCATAAGCAAAGCACCAATACTTCACAGCTGTGTTACAAGGATAAACGCAGCAGTGTTTAAGAGGTTGTCAGGCCCTGTTAATGCAAGCACTGTGAAGGAGGCTGTGTGACACAGCAAACAGAGCACTGCTTTTAAAGTCCCAGCATCTCAGCTCTGTTCCAGCTTTGTCACTAAGTCATGCCTCAGTATCCCCACCTGCAAAAATGTACAAACATACTGCCCCCCTTTCAGGACTGCTTTGATGCAACTCACTGTATAGTAAGAATGAGACATTATAGAAAGTAGATGCCTGGTTCCCACTCTTTTTTTTTTTTTTTTTTTCTCCATACATACACGGAGGAAAGAAGGAATTCTGTTCAAATTTGTCATAAGAATGGATGCTTACAGGTCTGGTGCTGATAAAATATGGCCTGTAGCTTAGCAAAACCACATGCAACAAGATGAAAAATCTGCTCATTTAGCTTCCTGAGAACAAACACACAAAATGACTGTCACACATTTCAATAACAATTGGCGACTATGCAGTACAAAGAAAAACTTCTGGTCCAAGGAGACAACAGATTTCATTATACAAATTAGAATAGCAATTGCCTGCCAAGACAAAGGAGTGCTGATCAGAACACAACATGCAAAGAAGGAAGAAAAGAACTCAGATTTAACCTACAGAATACTAAAATTATTTCTGGTCGACTTGTGTGTTGGGGAGTTAAACTGAAATCCTTTCTCCCTTGCATGGTTTGTCACACTGAGGAGTACACGTGCTGAGATCTCCCATCAGCTGTGCAGTGGCAGCTCCAGGGAAGCCATGCCCGCCTGTCCTGGGAAGGAGGGGGCACCACACCTCAGCAGCATCAACAGACCCTTGTCTGCCCACACTTCTCCTCTTTGCTCCCCAAAAGTGCCCTGGTGTCCTGGTTTCAGCTGGGATGGAGTTAGTTTTCTTCTCAGTAGCTGGTGCAGTGCTGTGTTTTGGATTTGGCTTGAGAACAATGTTGATAGCACGCTGATGGTTTGGGTTGTTGCTGGGTCATGTTTATGCCAAGTCAAAGACTTTTTGGTTTCTTGGGCATTGCTAGTGAGAGGGTGGAGGGGAATGGGAACTTGGAAGGACACACAGCCAGGACAGCTGAACCGAACTAGCCAAAGGGATATTGCATAGCATGTGGCGTCATGCTGAGTGTATAAACTGGGGGAAGAAGAAGGAAGGGGAGGACATCCGACATTATGATGTTTGTGTTCCCAAACGTGTGATGGAGCCCGGCTGTCCTGGGGATGGCTGAACACCTGCCTGCCCATGGGAAATAGTGACTTAATTCCTTGCTTTGCTTTGCTTGTGTGCATGGCTTTTGCTTTACCTATTAAATTGTTCTTATCTCAACCCTGGCCTTTCACATTCCTTTCTGATTCCCCTCCCCAACCCTGTGGATGAGGGGGAGTGAGCGAGCAGCTGGGTGGTGCCGGCCACGGTTAAACCATGACACCTGGACTCATTTTTATGGGATACTTCTAAACCTTCAATAAAAGCTAAGGTTTGCTGTCCATTCTTTCATTCTTTGTTTTACCAGTACTGGAGAAAGAAAAAGTCAGATTATCTGCAGGCAGGTGACTAGCAGCAGGAGAAGCTGCCCTGCGTGGGGCCTTGGCTCCACGCAAAAGAAAACAGCTGGGAATGAGGTCAGCAGAGGGAAAATTTAATATATCTCCTATCTTGCTAAATCTTCCATCGAGCCTGCTTCATCTAATCACTGCCTGGTCCTCTGTGGAAGGGCAATTCCTGGAAGGAGCTGGAGTGAATGGGAGAAAGGACACATAGGATCTGCCCGCAATGGCATGGGAAAATACTGGGCGGGCGGTGGAAGACAACCTGCCTCGCTGCAGCATCCCGGGGTATTAAATCTGCTGAGTTGTCCCATCCCTGTACTGATTCATACCTGAAACAGTAACACCTGAAAACAGAAAACAAAGAAAAGACTTAAGGAGTATGGCCCAAATATCTCTGTCAGCTCCTCCCTGCTCCCCAGGTACATGTACAATAATAATTTCCAAGCTGAGACTTTGCTGATTATGTGAATTTACAGGTCTGAACACTCAGCAGCACCCTAAACCAAAGAAAGGTAAAAGGGTATCTATAATTCTACCTTACTACACTCCACTGCAAATCTAAAGTGGAGCCATTTGTCTAGTTCAGCTTAAATAAGGCAAATTTTTTTCACCTCAAAAATTTTCACATTTTTGAATAATGTGGAACATTCATTAGGCCAGTCTGGTTTTCAGGTGCTTGCTCTGCTACCTTGTCCAACCCCGATCCATCAAGACTAGATGCAAATGATGTTTGGGAACTCAGCTCCCCCATTTTTACAATGTGTTGTATCCTGTTTGTCACTTGAGCATGGAGTCCATCCAGACACCATCTCAGCTCCTGTCAAAGGGTGTTAGCTCCTGTGTGGTAACAGAATATAGCAATGAAGTCACCATAGCACCCACTTCTGGTTTTAAAGGCAAGAGCAAAATTTTTGCAGGAAAAGGTGGGGAGCAAGACATGGTGCTAATGAGCCAGCATGAAATCATTTACTCCCTGGCATATTTAGAAAAATATTACTTTTTAACTACAACATATTTTCACTATCTCCCAGCCTTTGCCCACAGAATAAACTCTTTTTCTTCTCGTGGTAATAGAGGTATGCCATTTTTCCTTCCTTTTCCTAAATGGCTTGATGTCTTAAGAAAATCTAGTCCCCCATTTTGGTGAAACACATGTGGAAGGAACTTCCTTCTGTTCCCTAACACTAAGCAAAAGAGCCTCTGAAATACTTAGAGAGAGCACATTTTCCTGGGGCTGCAGAGAATGAGTCACACTAGATACAGGCCAGATCAAATACAGCAAATAATCAGCGAGCCTGCACGCTGCTGGCCTCAGAACAGAGCATTTCACTTGTCAGTCCTGCTGTACCTACAGCAATAATTTCCAGGGTGCTATTCAGCAAGGGGATAGACTGTCCCATGCTATCTTCTTGCTTCAAAGTCATACAAATGAGCGCGAAATAGATAGCTGTACATTGTGAGAAGGCTATTCTGGGCTTGCTCCCACACGGCACGGAGCGCTCTGGCTCAAGGCCATGCCATGGCTTAAGCATCAATTGTTCCACTGGCCTCGGTGGCAACCAGTGGGAGTCAGCGCCTCCAAATGTCAGGCCTCAAGGACTTATCTTTTAAATACCATTTTAAAAGGCATTAAGGCACCTAACTATATTCTGCAGATTTAATTGCTGCATAAATCACATCTGTGCAATAACCCTGGAGCAGTGGGATCAGAAGGAAGGTCCCTCGGCTCCAAAACAGAGAGAAATCTTTTACTTCTTCGTTTTGCTTGCGATTGCTAGGAGGGGTGAGACATGAACTCTCTCCTAAATGGTTTTCATTTGGTGCCCAGCTCTGCCATTCACACCTAACAGGTCACAGTGAGGTTTAGGGAAGCAACTTAATGACTCTGCCTCAATGTCACCATCTGCAAAAGGAGGTTGTTCCAAGGTTGCACTATTCCTTCTGCTGGATAAGGTCCATTAAAAGTGTGTGTGGCTCTGAATGCAGAAAGTGATGATGATGAAGAAAACAACACAGCAGTTTGGGAGAAGTGTTTGCCTCTATTTCTGTACTTGCAACAGATTTCATTTTTTTTGTTTTATTTTTGCCTGTTCTGCACATCCCATGCCTGCATGGCCATTATTGGCTAAACACTGCTTGGGGAGAAGAGAATAAAGTGTGAATGAAGTTGTGTGTGCTTTCTTCTCAACAAATCAACAACTTCTCTCAATAACTTCTCAACAAGTAGTTTAACCCAAAAAAAGTTCTACACCAATCGATGAAGCTCATTTTCCCAACTTTCTCTATCAGCCACGCTTAAGCATGGTAATTTTCCCCTATGGTCAATAGCTGCTGAACTTTCATGGTTCGTACTTATCAACTGAAATAGGGAAAGAATAAAAATATACAAACAATTTTGTTCTAATAAAAAATTATCTAGAAATAATGATTTTTATCTTAAAAGTACCTGCATTAAAGTTACCTCAAGGTCAGTTGCAAAAGTAGTAATTATTATCTTAACTATTAACATCTCTCAGCAAGCTAATTAGCTGGGCACCAAACGAAAACCATTTATGCCTGAGGTCTAGAGGGGCTACAACAGAAGATTATTTTAATGTTTCAGGTTAAATTTTCAAGGTAGGAGAACTTCTGCTTCTGGGACTCATGAGCTTTTTCCTCACTCAAAATGCAACAAGAAAAGGCAAAAACCCCATCAAACGAAAATGGTGAAAATTGGCCCACACCCTAACTTGAGGCACTGCTAAAAGGTGAATGTATCACCTTCACCTTTTGATGACGGTGGCTATGCTTGCCCAGCAGGCTGGAGCCTGCACTTTCCACCTGGAGGCCCCATTAGCACAACCTGTCATATCTGTCTGAATGGACAGACCATCACTAGATGGGACAAATCCTCCAGGTTACTTATCATTGCAGCTTCATCAGAGACACGCTGAGCCCTGTGACTCCCTCTGGAGCAGAGGACACAGTACCCTACAAGATGAGGCATTCTTTCATAACCATCTGTATGGATTAGATGAACTGGGCTATGGCAAAAAGCAAAATCAGAGTTTGTGGGCTGCTTTACCCAGGGTAGGAAGGCCATCTCATAGCAGACAGCCTATGTCGTATGTAAAAGAGACCCCTAGAAACTCTTTAGACCACCTGAGCCCTCTGGACAGCAAAAGGTACAAATGCACGTACTTCCAGGTCCCACCTCACCCTCCTCATTGCTGGTGCCTGCATCTGAGGAGCAGGCAAAGCTGTATCACAGCTGCTTTCCAACTCCAGGACCCTAAACACCACAAACTGGCCTACTTTATTTATCTC
>JAVJGJ010000037.1:15890095-15905298 GCA_035590215.1 Microhierax caerulescens
CTTTATTTATCTGTCCCCTTCAACCATGTCCTAGGCGAGGGAGTGCATCAAGACAGTAACTGTGACCCACCCTCCCCACCGCCAATGGGGCCAGTAACACAGCCCACACACAGCCTGCAGACCCACTGCATCCCTGTCTCACTCACTGGAACATAACGTGTGAGGAGGTTTGCTCACTGGTTCTGGAAGAAGAACCCTATCGTAATCTTAGCCTTGGAAAAAGCAGAGGAGTGAGGTTTTATCATGCAAAACCCTATGTGTTACCCCTCCTGCTAGAGGAAATTCAGCTGCTTACCCACAGCTCTCGTGTTCTCATTTTGTTAGAATAAGGGGAGCTTGTATCATTTAATTCTTGTTTCACACACTGCATGCCTCAGCAGCCCGGAAAGGCTCTGCCTCCCAGGCTGCAGCCACCAGCCTCACAGGGCAGTCGCAGTCCTGCAATAACAAGGGACACTGCAAGGATCGAGCCTCATCCATCACTACTGCAGGTCACAGTCATTCATCTCAGAAGCCTATCTAGCACCATCTCTCAAAACCCCATGTAACAGCTGCTGCTCTTACACCGAGTACATACTCCGTGGGAAGCTGACAGAAAACCCTCTCGTGTTTATCTGGGGAAAAACTCTTTTCAAGGCTGCTGCTTTACTTGTGCTATGAAAGATAACAGCTTCAGGCAAAAATAAACAGGTTTGCAAACTGTTCCAGGGTGCTAACACTATACTTGTGTCATGTGCATGGGGTCTGATGCAAAGCAGCTTTTTAGCAGACAGACACACTAACCTCATGCCCTCCCCTGATACACACGCATTTTCATGGAAAAAGTTAAATTTATTTAACAACTCAAACAAAATAACTTAGTTTAAAAAAGAACTTCCAATAAAAAACTAAACCATCGATATATTTAATTGAAATACAACAAGTAATCACTTCCTTAACAGCTGTTACTGATGGAACTGAGTAAAAAACTACAAATTCATTTAAGGAAAGAACCTGATAATTTTATAAAACAACACATGTACTAAGGTGATAGAAACCACATGCAGCATAAATCGAAGGAACCAGAGAGTTTTCCCTCCATTCTCCTCCCCCAGTGTCAAATATGGACAGGCACACCATTTTGGGGCCAGAGAATGAGAAAACAAGGGGATTCAAAGAGCAGCAGCCCCACCAGCCCTTCTGCCCCCCTGCCACCCTAAGCCCTGCATGCCTGCTTCCAGCACCATACTGAAGCTGCCTCCCAGCACAGCTCCTGCTGGGTACCAGTTGCTAAAGCTGCTGGAGTGGTTTAGCTGCCGTTTGCGTTATGGCTGCTCTCATCCATGTGAAGAGAGATACCAGGTTCGTTAAGGGAAGGTTTCCCCTCCCTTTGAGACTCTGACCATGTATCAGGGTATATCAGGACTTGGAAAGCCATTAGTTCACCATGGTAAGACACTCACCCTGAGGATCCTTAATCAGAGTGATCAAAGCAAAATAATAGACAAAAGCTCACACTAAAAATTGAGATGTAGGAGAGAGTCTGTGCACAGACCAGATCTCTGGTCTGGTTTAATCCCAAGAGTTGAGCTGTCTGTTCAAAACAGTTCTGCAATCTGATCCCCACCGTGAGCCTCACAGCCTCTTTGGCCTGATTATAGCCTATTCAAATTGAAAAGACTGACTAAGGACTCTGGATATTCAGCTTCACTTGCAGCATGATAATGCTTTATCCACAGAGATCAGCTGTCCCCTGTTTCCAAGTATCTGTTGCACAATTACAATGGTATTCAAGCACTTCTATGCAAGAATGTAGTTATTATGAGTTTATACATTTTTTTATTGAAGCAGGATTAGCCCCTTAGTTCTCAAAGTGTCAAAACAAATTTATGATCAGATACAACAAATGTCCCGCTGATACACTTCTGAATAAATCTTAGGCTATTAGCTGGTCACTTAATGCTCCCTTGAGGATGCAGTCCTTATAAGCAAAGTTCATAAATAAGAGTTAAACTCATCTTTAACCAAACACAAAACCAAAATCGTGTGGCTTCCTATATACAGCTTTTATTGATAGTATGTGAGCATTTCTCTCATATTGCTTTAAAAGAGAAATAACATACATCTTAAGTGGAAGAAAAAACTACTTTTTAATTGGATTTGTGGCATGCAAGGGAGACTCTTAATCGCAAGTATAACAAATGTGGGTAGCATAATTTACATCTGAAATGTTTCAGGATCCTTCATGATCTAACAGTGGTGATCAAATCAAGCCATGTGAAGAGATAAGTTGCATGCAGTTTACCAGCTTTATGCCACAGCTGGATATTTGGATTTCTTCTGAGCTACATGTGTTTTAGCAATAATATCTGGACACTGCCAAACTGCTTCTGAAGAGCAATCTACATAGCCATAAAGCAGAGATTTAGAAATAGTAACTTGCCTCCTGTCACAGGCTATGTGTCAGAGCTCCCTTCTCTGCTGCACACCTGTTTCAGAGTGCATTGTGTAAGAATTAGCCAGACTTGCATCTGTGCATCCAGTAAAGTAAGGGTTAATAGGTTAGGCATGGAAACCAGAGGTGGGACCCGTGTGGTGTAGGGCAGTAGGACTAGTGACCTTGGGTTTTGCTTTGGGAACAGAAAGAAGAGTTGTGGGCAGTGTTATCTGAGAGCTGGGAGGAGGAGGAGGGAGTGCGGAAGCACATTATCCAGATTTCTGACACATCTGGTGCCTCTCAGTCACGTGCACATTTTTATAGGTGGCAGATAAGGCAACAATACTTGGCCATCCCTAAAACCCCAGAGGATTAGCAGTGTAAAAGGAATATAATCACTAACGGGTCTAAGCAACATTTCAGTGTACGCCATTTGGGGGCTTCTTAATGCTGTTTGCAGCCCAGCAGCAGTGAGAGGCCCCCAGTGAGCTTCCCAGCTGGGAAGCATCTCTGATGGGGGATCTCTAACGTGGGGAATTAACTTTGGCTCCAAAGACCTTGCAAGCCAATGGACAAGAGGGTTATGCAGCAGAGCAGTGCCTGGCACAAAACCATTCTGTTTGGGTCTAGAGCGGTACTTACTTGAGTATCCACTTCCCTCTCATAACTAATCACAGCCATGTTTGAACAGGAGCTCTCTTCAATAATCTGAAAAATATTAGTCTTCACCATTCGTACCACTTAAGGAGGGACAAATAGTTAGAAGCATTAAATCTCAATCGTCTTCTTTATCCAGAGATAAAGGACATTGTTAAAGCTTTTAGGCTTAAAATTAGTCTAAATATCTTTGATCTCTCTGTGACAACTGTCTTCTAATTCATAAGCTTTGGGTATGCATGAAGATAGACTAGCAAATTTATGTAAATGTGTATATATAAACATGCATATATACACATACATGCACATACTAAAGCTCTTTTGCCTTTCAGAAAAAGAAAAAACACAACAACCCCCCCCCAAAAAAACTTCAGTTTGACTACAACAGTGTCTAACCTGCAAGAAGAAGCACACAACTACTAAGTCTAGCATGCTGTTCATCTGGTCCCAGAATCAAAATCAGTGAGGAAACACTTCATTGCCATTACCAGTCATTGAGTCACCAAACCTGAATCTACACAGCCTGGCACTCTTTCACATGAGGTGCACAGTGGGAGCAAGTTGCTACTAAGCAGAACTCACTGTCTTAAGGGGTTCTGTGAGCCCATTTCACCCTGTGGAGCAGAGCTCCTACTGCAGTCTTGGAGTTCTTTGCCTTTTACTGTGTGACAGTACACTGAGAAACCACAGGGTAAAGACTGTAAGGCCTCTGTTGAGTGGACTGAAAAACTATCCTATCTCCAGGTAAATAAGGGGAATTCTGCTTTGGTCATATCTCAATCCCATTTTTTTTTCTGTTGGGCTTGATCTATAGCAGTCAATGGAAACAGGAAATTTCCAGCAAAGCAATATGAAGTCTCCTACAAAGTGAAGGGGGAAAGGAAAAGCATTAAGTTTCTTTCTCCTGACTTAAGGTCTGAACCTGTCCTAACTGAAGTTAATAACTATTCCACTTATTTCAGGACCAGAAACATCCTCTTGCATTTAAATTACTAAACATTTGAAATGCCTCAATTATCAAGTATATTCCCACCATATGTAGACCGTTCTAGCAGCATAACAGACTCTTATCAAGTGGACAGAGGTGTAATTTATTCTGTTCATGTGCATAGATGACTTCCCATCACCAGAGGGGTGTGAAATTTAACTGAGAAAGAAACCCAAAGCATCCAAAAAAAGCAGTTGCCTCTTTGAATACTTGACAGTAGGGAGACAATAAAAAGGATTACAAAGCAAGCTCCTTAGCTGAGATTTTAATAGATATTGCACAAAATTAATCAAAAATTCCAAGCACTTGTAAAAGAAAAAAATTGTTCCTCCTCGATTTAACATACATTACTGCTGAAGATGTCTAAGGGGGTCTTCCTATCGGGGCACTGGAATTCAACATTTGAGCTTCCTACCTGAGTTTAAACTCACATGCTGACAATTCCTTGCCTTTGCAGTTTATAAATGTGTCTCTTGTTCTCCTTTTTAAAGAAAAGGTCAGTGATCTTCTCTTAAGTAATGACATTAAGAAATCAAACCTCATTTTTCAGCTTGTGTAGCTGAGCAACTGAAAGGCAAAACTTCCATTTACCTCACTTCTATTTTTTGAATATGAGTAAAAAAATACCAGTGCAGATAATTACAGATAATGAAGAGTAATATCTAGTAGTCTGTCTCCATGATTGTTCCCTAAAGTATATTTTCTAACATTTTTTTCTGATCATTTTACATTACTCATTTAATAGGCTAACTGTTCCCTTCTATCCTAGGGGAGACTGTTTGGTAGTGCAAGATTTTCATGTTATAAGGGTCTCTTTGTTTAACTTAACCCATTATTCCTAGTTTATATTTTCTTCTATCAGTCTACCTGACTACTTTTTCACCACGCTGCAACCTGCTTCTTTGTATTTTTGTCAATACAATAAACTGATCTTGCACCAAACAAAGGAATAAAGTTGTTATTGGTTTCCCCACCTCTCTACTATGTTCCGCTCAGGAGGTGTTATTTAATGTCATGTACAGTACCAGCTGATTCTCATGATAAAAATGCAGCTGATAGTTTAAACATATGAAAAAAACCCCAACCCTGTTTACAAAATCAGTATCAGTTTAATCTATTGTGTTGCTTTCTGGTTAGCAGATGGGTCCCTCTCTTTAGAAAATAAGGCTGTTTTTCCTCCAGTCATGAAATGAAGAGTTTTTGCACCAATAAGTAACATTCACATTGAGCAAGGGTTTTGGAGCGGGGAGGGCTGCTTCAGTTAAGCTTTATAGCTCTTTGTTCAGCAGCTCAGATTTGTAGTCAAAAGCCAAGGCTGAATACAAACATTTTTTAGTTTTGATGCAATGACCTTTTGAAGCATAGGTCCCATGGAGAATTTGAAACAGGATGAGAGTTTAGAGTGCAGTTTGGGGTTAATTGTGGTTAGGTACATCCAAGGCCCCCAAAACCTGTCTGTGAAGGTATTTTATGATTATGCTGATGTTCCCTTCCATCAGCAGAGCCATATTAGAGCCTGGGGTATAAACTAGATTGAGCTATGACATATTCCAGCTGCTTCATACACCCTTAACTCATGTTTTATGCGAGTTTATGTGATGCTGAGGGCATCATTTTAGCTATGGCCAGTTGCCTGTTGATAGCATGACCACGTCTGAGTGAAAAATTGTCTCCTGGGAAATATCTCAGGATGTTTTTGTTCCATTCAGCAAATAGCATCAAAATGTACAGGAGCTGAATTTCTGTTCGGTTCAGTAATGTGATATTCTACTGCTGACAGTCTCCCTGGATGGCTTGTAGTCAACTGTCCAATCCAATAAACCAATGATATGGGCATAAAAATGAAGCAGAGTCAGATAACCACAAATGAGAGAGCTCTTCCAAGGAGACTGATCAAGCACTGTGCAGGACCTTAACAGTATAAAACAGAGAGGAAAAAGAGAAATTAAATAGGCCTAGGATGTAGGAATTTTCCTAACCAATACCTCCACATCACTGTCCCTCCCTGAAAGCACTTCTTGTCTCTTTTTAGTTCCTCCAGGCCTAGGAAGATCTACCGGACTATGAGTGAGATACTCTTCTGTGAAAGTTAAAAGTTAATGGCCCCATCATCTGAGTCATCTGAAACTGCACCCATTGCTTGAAGCATTCAAGGGCAGACTGGCAGGGCAGAACCATGTCATCATACAAGAGGCTGAAAGTGTTCCTGACACCCAGAAAAACATTTCCCCTCTCCTTGTGAGTGTTGGCCCCACCTGTGCTTCCTTGCGCTGCAGTCTCCACAATTCCTATTTTGCTGAAGTGCTGGAAGTGCTGGCCGGTGCCCAAGCTTTCCACAAATCTCCGCCTGCACAGAAAGTGCTTCTAGCACCAGTACCTCCACCCAGATCAGCTCGCACAAAGGCCCACAGGTATGTGCAGAGAAATGTTACTGCCCTCAGCAGAGAATGGGAAGAATAAGAAGAAAATTAAGACTAACTAAGAAGAAAGATTAGCTCTCATATTTTCTCCTTATCACAATCTCTTGAGATACCACTGCTGTGTGCTGATGATAAATATCATGCAGATAAACTATGGCAATGGAATGATTATTTTTTTTCCAATCAAATTATTTGCCTGGCCTGAAAGGTAATACGTTACTTTCTGACAAAAACCGATTAACACAAATCCATGAAGGCTTGATAATCCTGCACCAAAATGGCTATTGTTTGACTAAGTAGCACTCCGAAAACAGGCAACTATTGCACAAACACAAACACCCCACCTCTTTTTAAAACCAGAAATGCCATGTGTTTGCGAAGTGTCCCCCAGTCTGACTTCAGCTAGTATAAATCACTGCAGTGCTACTGATAGCGAATGAAACCGATCTCAGTTATTTCATTTGTACAGGACCGTGCCCTACCTCAGCTCACTTTGGATTAGATGTAGTGAAAAGGCTAACATTGATTTACCTTGAATTTTAATATAGCCTGAGATCTGGCTTTAAAGATCAGCTAGAACATAGCTATCCTGACTGGACTCTATAATCTCACACACAGATTCCCAAGTGTGATTAGACATATACCTGTGTCCCTCCCCTCCACACGCTCACGCAGACACTATGTTTACTGTGCACAAGTACTCATGCCACATTCACCCGACAGCTAGGACAGCAGCAAAACTAAACACAGTGACAAGCTGTGCTGTAGTAGTCATTATGAGGAGACTCTGCACAAAAAGAAGCTGCTTTAGGATCTAGGTTTCTTCCCCAAATGTGGTCAGACATCTTTTCAGGAGCATTGAGCTTATAATGGCCATATTATATACATTGAGGTTTCCATCAGATCTAGAGATTAGCCTTTATCACCATCCACTCTAGCCTCCGCGTAAAATACCTTCCTAGGAAAGCACCATGCTACAATCAAAATGTATCTCTTTGCAAAGAGAAATAGCAAATAAGAAGAGTAAAATGCTTGCTCAGTGCTGAGCTAGCCTTTTTTCTTCTCTCTCAGTAAGTCTCTCCAACTCTACTCCTGTTGATCAGGATTTAAACAAAAGTGAAAGAAAACTATGTTTTTCTACACAGTCTTTGCTGCAAATCTACCTTATCTCCTAAATGCAGATAAGTAAAGACAGACTGAGTTTGGTCTTAAAGTGAAGCCTATTGCTTTTAAGTCCAATTCATCAAAAAGACTTTGAGGTAAAGCAGAAATTTATGTCAAGTTTAGTGGTTCTTCAAAGCCTTAGAGTATTTAAATTTGGAAAGTTCAGAGATCAGCCGTAAGGAAAAGCAGGGAAGAAGCTCATGTTCTCTAACCAGTACAGCACTTTGGTGTGCCCCATTCTCACCTTGCATAGACTCAGTGGAAGGACCCTGCCAGCATAAAACATAAACCACATAAAAACATAACCCATAAAACTCATACAATCAAATATGCCATCATTTTCATGACCATTCATCATTACAGATAAGAAACCCTGGCAAATGTGGGGAGTGGAGACCTGAAGTAAGACATGTGGCCATCAAATCACCTCAGCCTCACAACTCCTCCAGGTACCTCAAGTCTGGTGGATCAGAAGACCTTGTACCTTGGTACACACCATCAACAAGTAATATGGTAACACATTTCATGGGCAGAGGTGTTAATTTTATTCATGGGTTTTGTTGTTCTATTCACATTTAGACAAATAAGGTTCAGAATAAATGAATAATGTTAAATTCCCCTAGAAGTAAATTAAACTAGATGTTAAGGCATATTTTTTCTTCTGCAAATAGCTGATTTCCGTAGTGAACTGAGTGCTGTATAAAAGCTGTGTAAATATGAGCCAGCTTTGAAGAACTTGCACTTCAAGGACACAAGAGGTAAAAAGGGGAAAGGGGTAAGAGCAAGCAAACAATAAACCACTGTGGCCTAAAGCTTGCAACTAACCAGGCACCAATAACACAAACTGTTAGAAACACAGTTGCTGTGACTGGAAAGTGGCTTATGTTGTACTGATACATGGACACAGCGGTTCACACCAATTTCAATTCATCTATCTTTGGCACCGTGTATCACCAAGGCCAAGAGCTTCAAAGGAATCAAAAAGTTCCAAGATATTGTACAAGTATCAAGAATGACTAGAATTGTAGTAGGAAACCAAAAAGAAAAAGAAAAAGGAAAAAAAAAAAAAAGAGAAGAGGAAGACCTGCAAATCTTCCTGCCTCCAGGCGTAAATGAATTTTCCACCTATGGAAGCTGAGAGAAAATTTCTCAACGGTTAATTTTCAAATTGCCACTAGCTGTGAAACTTCTTGTCTTCTCCTCTGAAGCAGCTGGTGCTGTCTGCTGCCAGCTGCAGAAGACTGGCCTTCATCAACCTTGGGTCTGACCTGCTCTGGCAATTCTCCTTGTACTATATATTGCAAAGTGGGGGGAAAAAAAATAAAATAAAAAAAACCTGCTGTTATACAAGAAACCACAACTATGTTTTAAAAGACAAGGTTATCCTATTCTCCTTCGTCAGTGAAGCCTTGCAAATAGAGCTGCTTATATCAGGGATTTTCAAACACACCAAATGTTTAGAAAGTAATGTATGGCACCGAGAAGTCTGATAAAAAAAAAATTCTATTCATCATGCAGCATAACACCACAACAAGGGGATATTTAATAAAAAATGTGAGTGCAATGAACAGAATTTGAAATTGCCTTAAAATCTCATCTCCAGTTTGACGATTAATCAATTTCAGCAGCCGCTTATTGCTTAATACACAGCACATCAACAGAGATTATTGCTGAAACAACAATTCCTCTTAGTCAATCCTAGCAGGGGCTGAAATTTTCCTGAGCAAAACAAATTATTCACACTGATGGGTCAATGATTGTCTGTAGAGAAGGACAGGTAACAGAATCTTTTCAAAAGACAAATATGATGCACAATTTAGACCACTAAATGTGTCAAATGTGTTTTCCTTTTTCAGCTTTAAAAAACTCCAGTGCAGCAGTTTCTAAATGTACTGTGACTTACTAATTCTCCTGAAATAAAGGATAATTATATTAACAAGTGACAGGACAGATACCATTTTCCTAGCAATGAGAAACATGGCTCTAAGCTCTCATAAATACAATTTTGAAATCTTTAGCTGCAATCCTTACCTCATTACCCACAACTACTTTCTGTACAGGACTATTTTATTCTGAATATGCATTTTAAGACCCAGATCCTCCTTGTTTGGTGAAAACTGGGATAGTTCCTCCAATTTCAATAGAACTATGCCAACCTGCATCACCTATACATCCAGCCAGAAAAGCAAAAAGAGAGATGAGACATAACCACTGTTTACAGCATTCAGAACAAAGTTTAATCAGCGTTTAATGTTAGGGAAAAAAAATTAAGCCATAGGGAAGAATCTGGACACAAATTTGATTTTTCTCAGTCTGGGCTTTGTTGTTACAGTGGGAAGTGGATAGCCCCAGATCTGTATGTAGAAGGAGCATTTTGCAGGAGAATGCCAGGGTGCTGGAGATGTGGAGGTCTGTTGTGCACCCAGTCTGGTAACAAAGTGGATGGATGAGTCAGAGCGCAGATGGCAACTTTGAACAAATCAGAAGAAACTTCATTACAGAAAATGTCAGCGGCAATTTTGGCCCACACCACAAAAATTAAGCTCTGGGCAAATGTTTGTTGAGACAAATTTCTTCCCATTTATTCTCATCACTGTCTTTTTCTACCTCCTCTACTAAACATCAATTCTTCGCTGCAACTTTCAGAACATTTGCTTCTGGCATCTCATGTGCTACCTGCATTGTAACAGAGATCTTGCCATGATAATCCTTGGAGGGTTTATTAATCCTGGAGCTGTTTACTAAAAGAAACACTTTTAAGTACCATAAATGTTGCCTGTGCTCTTTAGAAAGGCAGAAAGCAATGCCTTACTGCATATATAAGGAAAACCCTTTTCATGTAAGAAAAGCAGTGAATACCATCTCCTTCCTCAATAACAGAAGGAGATCCTTGAAGAAACTTTTTTGGATTAGTGTCCCTAGCTGTGTGTTTCACAGGCTGTGAAGAATGGGGGAGGTCACAGGCATGTGTAAATGCAAATGCAATTAGTGCAGCCTCCTGACAGGCATAAGGAATTCAATTTTCTAGATTGGGTTTGATCCATTTGTGGATACCCTGTAAAACCTAGGTTTCTCTGTGGTATAATTACTATTTTTAACTGTCAATATTGTTACCAAAAAGAATGACTTTTAAAGGATGCCATACAGAGAAACATCCGTGGCATCTTCATCATGAGTCATTAGTTTGTGCAACGTCCATGGTAAGTATTGCCCCCACAGTCAACACTTATTGCAGAGTACCCGTAACACAATATACCAATAATAAAAAAGCAAAACCAAGTTTTTTCACATGATCAGTACAAGAATTCCCCCCTCCCACAGGATGCACACACAGATGGCTTTGCAAGGCCCCGTTTCAGCCCCGACTCATGTAGGTGCTCAGCTTTCATCCAAGGACAGTGTCCATTGTCTGCCTTATAATAACAAAAATTTGTTCACATTTGAAGATGATGGTGAAGAAGGGATCCTGAGACGGCTGAGCAGCTGCGAGGGAGGAGGCTATGAGTTTGGATCATGCACCAAAACACATCAAATCTACATCATTCAGTTCTGTAATGGATCCATGAGCAATTCCCAGGACCATAGTACCACAGGGGACAAATCTCCCAGTCACTACACCTAACTGACTATGCAGTATCATCCACATCATACAGTATGTATCTTGCATACACACATACTCAAACACACATTTATTAAATTCAAAGCACTGTTTCTGGGAGAAATTCACATTTCTCCTCCACCCCACCTTTCAACAACAACTCAAGTGAAGATGCTGGTAAATAGCTCACTGAAGATGACCCCAAGCAACTTAAAAATGACCAAGACAGAACCCACCTGCTCGCAAATCAGGAAGCCTTGTCTTGAGCGAAGGTCAAGATAAAACTCTGCAAATACAATGCTCACCTTGGCAAGTAATGGGAAACACAGGTGCCACTCCACACTCAAGTATCACTGCCAAAAGCTCTTGATTTCCAGGAGAATATGACCCAAAGGCACCAAACAACATCAGTGCTGGCTCATGTTTAATCATGCCAGCAAGCAGAGCTGGGAGTGACACGTTCACTTCTAAGCCTCCATGCAACTTGTTCAGAGAGTGATGTATTGCACCGAGCACCGGTCTGACTCCCCTCTCCCTGCTCAACAGTGACTGATAATCCCGGGTTACCTTCTCCTGACACGCTTTATGTTGAAAAACATTAGGTACACTCGTGGTTCATAATACTCAGTGCTGTAGCTGTTCCTGAAACTCTTGCTTTGAAGTAAAACAATAGGAAACCAGCAGGAACGTTTTGTCCCAGGAGGCTGAGGGTTTACTTTGCCTTTTCTTTTATTCAAAGCCTTTCCTGCAGCTCAGAGGAGCTATACAAATGGAAAAGAATAACGAGCAGGTACTAAATTCTGTTGAAATTGTAGATAATATTTCCTAAGAGTAGCCTTGGATTGACCTTTTCTTTTCAAAGATGGTGGGTTGTACTGAGTATAACTGGGATGGAGTTAATTTTCTTCATAGCAGCTTGTGTGGTGCTGTGGTTTAAATTTGCTACCAAAACAACATGGATAACACGCCGATGTTTTCCCTGTTGCCGAACAGTGTTTGCACAGCATCAGGGCCACCTTTGTTCTTTACTCTGCTCCTCCCCACAGTGAATAAACTAGGAATGTGCAATAGCCTGGGAGGGGACACAACCAGGCAGATGACCTGAACTGCCTGAAGAGATACTCCATGCCATCTGTGTGTCATGCTCAACAATAGAGGCAACGGAGCTTAGGGAGGTTACACATCTTTTGCTCAGGCACCATGCCCGAGCATTGTGCTACCTGTGGGGGGTAGTGACTGATTGCCTTTGCATCACTGGTTTTGTTTTGCTTTCTTTTTGCATTTCTCTTCTGCGTATTAAGTTGTTTTTTTCATCTTGACCCACAAGATTTCTTGCTTCTGCTCCTTCTTTTCTCTTCCCCCTTCCCACCGGGAGCTGGATTTGGGGGGAGTGAGTGCACGAGTGGCTGTGTGGTGCTTAGTTTTCTATCAGGGTTAACCAACAACAAGGCTTATAATTAAAAACTTTTGGCTTCATTGCATACAGCCTTCTGCCACTGGGTAATGCCCATGACCAGTGGGCCATGCTGTCATTGGCCCTCAGCAGCTGGGCAAATGAATGTGGAAAGGGTACAGCAGCAACCTTCTCTCCAGGTGGGTACCATGCCACAGCTGGTGCTTTCCCTAATTGCAGCTGCAAGATAGATGGGGAGGCTGACCACCAAGGTCCAGCCCTTCTGCCACATGCAGCTGAAGAAAATCCCAGGCATGTGGTTTCAGGATGTGGTCTCAGCTCAGAGCAGCTGAGAAAGCTGAGAGGAATGCTACACCACTGGATCTCAGTTGGTGACTTTTTAATTATGTCACTGGTGCACCAGTATGGAGTATTTTCCCTCAAACTCAAGCTCCCACCATCCTATAATTACATGAGAATTTCTTTTTTCTTTTTTTTCCCTGTTAAAAAGCAAAAATTTCTAGGCCTTAGGGTCAGGCAGGAAAGATAGAAAATGCAAGACTCAAAAAACTGAAAGTCAACCAAGGTGAGCCTCTCATTCATTAACTGCATATTAGGATGCATGGTTATTGATGTGTTGGAAAGCATGGAGGCACCAGAGAACACCCACATAGGGCTTCACCCCCCAAAAGGGGAATCAGTAGCCCAGCTGAGCTGCATCACACAACTGCTGATGGAGCCAACTGGTGAAGGCGCCCACTGGACCTGTTGTTTGTGAACAGGGAAGGACTTGTGGGTGATGTGATGGCTGGAGGCATCTTGGGCACAGTGATCTTTACTTTTCAATTCTCAGAGAAGTGAGGAGGGGGGTCAGCAGAACTGCCACCTTGGACTTCCAGAGGGCAGGCTTTGGCCTGTTTAGGAGCCTGGTTGACAGAGTCCCTGGGGACACAGTCCTGAAGGGCAAAGGGGTCCAGGAAGGTTGGACATTCTTAAAGAAGGAAATCTTAAAGGCACAGAGGCAGGCCGTCCCCATGTGCTGAAAGACGACCTGGCAGGGAAGAAGACTGGCCTGGATGAAGAGAGAACTCTGGCTGGAACTCAAGGGGGAATGGAGATTTTGTCACCTTTGGAAGAAGGGGCAGGCAGCTCGAGGACTACAGGGTTGTTGTGAGGTTATGTAGGGTGAAAATTAGAAGGGCCAAAGCCCAACTAGAAATTAATCTGGTTACTGCCATAAAAGACAACACAAAACATTTCTATAAATACATTAACAACAAAAGAAGGGTAAGGTCCCAGTTGACTAGAGGTTAGCAAATGTGACACCCATCCACAAGAAAGGCCAGAAGGAGGATTTGGGAAACTACAGGCCTGTCAGCCTGACCTTGGTGCCAGGGAAGGTTATGGAGCAGATCATCTTGAGGGCCATCACATGGCACGTACAGGACAACTAGGTGATCAGGCCCAGCCACCATGGAATTATGAAAGGCAGGTGCTGCTTGCCTAAACAGATCTCCTTCTATGACAAGGTGACCTGCTAAGTGGATGAGGGAAAGGCTGTGGATGTTGTCTACCTGGACCTTAGTAAAGCCTTTGACACCACCTAGCACAGAATTCTCCTGGAGAAACTGGCTGCTCATGGCTTGGATGGCTGTACTCTATGCTGGGGAAAAAAAGCGGTTGGCTGGTTGAGCCAAAGTATTGTTGTGAATGGAGTTAAAGCCATTGGTGGCTGGTCACAAGTGATGTTCCCCAGGGCTCAATACTGGAGACAGTTCTGTTTAATACCCTTATCAATGATCTGGACAAAGGGATTGAGTGCACCATCAGTGAGTATGCACATGACACCAAGTTGGGCAGGAGTATTGCTATGCCTGAGGGCAGCAAGGCTCTGCAGAGGGATCTGGACAGGCTGGATTGATGGGCCAAGGCCAGTGGTATGAGATTCAACAAGGAGAAGTGCTGGGTCCTGCAGCTGGGTCACAACAACCCCATGCAGTGCTACAGACTTGGGGCAGTGTGGCTGGAAAGCTGCCTGGAGGAAGAGGATCTTGGGGCAGTTGGTCAACAGCTGAACGTGAGCCAGCAGTGTGCCCAAGTGGCCAAGAAAGCCAGTAGCATCCTGGCTTGTAACAGAAACAGTGTGGCCAGCAGGACCAGGGCAGGGATCTTGTTCTTGTACAGTGCCATGTACTTGGCACTGGTGAGGCTGCACCTCAAGCACTGTATTCAGTGTTGGGCCCCTCGCTACAAGAGGGGCTGGAGCATGTGCAGGGATGGGCAACAGAGCTGGGAAGGGTCTGGAGCACAAGTCTTATGAGGAGCGGCTGAGGTAACTGGGGGTGTTTATCCTAGAGAGGAGGAGGCTGAAGGGGGGCCTTATTGCTCTCTGAAACTCCCTGACAGGGGGGCTGTAGGCAGGTGGGGATCATCTCTTGTCCCAGATAACAAGTGAGAGGGCAAGAGGAAACAGCCCCAGGTTGTGCCAGGGGAAGTTTAGACTGGGTATTAGAAAAATGTCTTCACTGCAAGGGTAGTCAAGAACTGACACAGGCTGCCCAGGTAAA
>JAVJGJ010000037.1:15911792-15929104 GCA_035590215.1 Microhierax caerulescens
TCTCCATTTTTTATAAAGCAAGAGCATTAATGAACTCATAATTTTGAATCCTTCTTCACCACTCTTTAGAATAATTGTTTTTTGTATTTTGAATTTATTTTAAAGGCAAGCATATCAGGCATAGGAAACTTGTACAACAGTATTGGATCCCTACATACTGTAGATTCAGAAGAGTACACTGTTCATCAGTTGCAAATTTCACCTATTCATCCATTTCCAGATTGTCTGTATGTTACATGCATTAAAGGAACTTATAAGAACTACACAGAGTTAAGAATAGGCACACTCATTTTAAACAAACCTATGAATAATTAAAATAGCTTTTCTAGAAACTTTCTGCATAGGACAAAGAAAAAAATCCAACCGGCAGTTCCTCAACTTGATCCTTTCATCTTGGGTCATGTCTCATTTGAGTGATGCCTACAGGAGAATCTTACTGAGGGCTTGTCTACATGGGAAACTTTTGCAAATTAAGCTACCATGCTGTAAAATCATGACATAACTTTATGCTTGCTGCCCTCCTAGGATAAATATCTGCAGTTTCTTGTATGGAGCTTTTTCAACAAGTAACATAAATTCACTGTATACCTACATGTCTTGTCCAGTGGCTTGTTTTCAACGCACTGGACTCACTCTGATGCCCTACTTGAATTTTCCTTGGTTTACTCCTCACCCATATTTCTTCAACCCACTGTACAACTCAGGGTAGGACGGATTGATAATACCAAACATATTCCTAAATTGAATGATTTAATCATGATGTCATGATTAAGTAATAATATCTTTCAATCTTTCTGAACGTTGTGGCTTTTCATATTCCACAAACTCTGCCAATTACCATTAAGACCCTAATGAAAATTGTATGTGTCTAGGACACTCAGACAAATTTAACAACGATTTAATGAATATACATGAATGACTGAGGATTTAATGAAGAATAAAGCAAGTGAAGGTTTAATCCAGAGTAGATAATAAAATGAGAAGCCACAAAGCACAACTATTATTATAGTGCCTTGGAGTAAAGTTTCTATGTATCATAATTTTTCCTGAAGGAATTTAAAGCAGCTTACCTGATAGCATTTAGGAGCTAGTTATCTCTCTGAAAGGAACGTCTCAGTGGAGTTCTTAAGTGAAAACAAAGAACTATTTTTTTTTTTTTCCCGAGAAACTTTAATCTTGTGATCGAATGGAAAAACCTATCTATTTTCCCTCTTTTCTTCAACGATTTTGCAGATCCCAGTGGAAATTATTTTCTTCACTATACCTTTCTTGTTTAAAGTACTTTATTTGCTATCTCAAAATGCTTTTCAAAACCTACCTTTTAGTTTAGCACACTATCTTTTTAAGAATATATTTCAAAGCTTTGAATATGTACATTCAATATATAAACAGGAAACGGAGTGAAGATGCTCTATTGCTTTGTTGACACAGGAAAAAGACGAAAAATAAGCAGGCATGATCTCATGATGTTATTATCGAATATATTCTTTTTTCATTAGCTGTCACCACACTCATGAACTTGACAGAGTTCTCTGTTATAACAGTTTATGGGTATATTTTTGAAAGGTTTCCTAAAAGTAGCAGTCATGTGCTTTCTCAGATTAGATAATTTTATGCATCTCTCTTAACATAACAACCTCCTCCAGACTACACTGGACGAGGTGATGGCAGGGTCCCAAAACCTGACAGATAAAATTTTCCCTCAGGTTGGTGGGGGAAGCATCCAAAAACTATGGAAAAGCAAATTACAGTTTGAAAATGCATTTGATTTTTCTTAAACAAATTTCAAAAGCATTGGTTCTTTTTAACATCCTGTCTTTCATACTTGCCTTTTGACGATGTGCTGTTGAAAGCATCTCAGCCTCAAGACTGAGGCTTCAAGTTCTGCTTCTCACACTTCCTCTTTCAGTTCCAAAATTAGGTCCCTTCAAAATGTGCAGCATAAATACGAGACCTAGGGCCAGCAAGTCTTTTTTGGGCTTCCAATTAAATGGTCAATTGTTGCAGCAAACAGTAAAGCAAAACGTTGGACCATCTCCAATCCACATGTCTCATGGATAAATGAAAGGCCCCAGGAACATTTTTTCACTGCAAGATGGCAGGTTAATTCCAGAAGTTAATTTATTAGTCCTGTCTCTTGGGCTGTTTTTCTTCCCTAGATTCCAGCCTGCAAGTGGCTTTATTTTCCCTTCTGCATTTGAGCAGAGTAGGAACTGATCTTGATTCTCCCAGGTATAAACCTCTGCAATTAGTTAGTCCAGGCAGAAAGAAAGGCGCTGGTCTAGGTTGCTATGCCAATGCTTCTACAGGCTTCTATGGTGGAAAAATGAGATTAACTAGTATCTTGTTTATTAGTCCTGGCTTCACCCAGATCTGAGTCTGAAAGGTTAACTGTGAGAGCTTTGCACCCCATTATCAGTTGACATAAACCATTTTATCTTCAACTCTTCTATTTCATATACTGCCTGTAAAACTGCATTGTTAAACTTATTTCAAAATATTGAATGTTTTCTTTAGAACTGACATAGGAAGTGGTCAAAAATGCTTTAACCTGTCTTAAAAAAGAATTAACCTCCTCTCTTATAGACTCCTTCCTTTTATCTTATTTTTATAGACATACTCAATAAGTAGTAGAGACAGAGTCTTTTAAAAATAACTTCAAGAACATAATATTTGTTGACAGTCAAATAGAAAAATGCTTTATCCCTTTCTCACTTTATCATCTTTATTGACTGTGTCATTGGTCAGTGTGAAAGAAGCTTTGGATCCCACATAGTTGCCTTCATTGGTGAATTGATATGGTTTTTACTGTCTCAGTGCTCTGACTGATAAGAGCCTTTTTCAAAAGCAGCTTAGACGGAACAAAGTATTTGCCTAATAACATTTTAACGTTCCTAGGCAAATACATGTTTTCCCCTTTTGTCCATTGTCACATTGTCAATCATTTTTAGGTCATGAACAAAAAGGTGTAAGGAGACTTGCTCTGGTATGACTAAGACAGCACAAAATATTTACCATGGTTCTGACTTCAGTTGTGTGTTACTGCAGAAGTAAGCCAAAATTATTTTTCCTCTTCTGAATTAACTTAATAAATGACAATATTTCCCTGAAGGCAATAGACATACTTCTATGCATCTGTGACAAAGAAGTGGGGTTTTGTGTTCAGAGAAGTAGTTGTTACTGTCTAGTTAAAACCAGCAAAAAACCCTTAAAAAAACAAATCACACACACCCCCCAAAAAAAAAGAAAAAAAAGAAAAAAAGCATGACACGTCTTACTTTGAATATTTAAATAAACACTAAATTCTCAAAATTACACTATCAGAATAGCACTCAATACAGTTGTTAATTTACACATCAGAATACATTGTGATGGTTTTCGTTATTATCTCCTATGGTTACACAGCAAGTCTGATAAAAAGTCCTGATTCACATTTTAGTGTTATGATCAACAAGTATATAACCTTTGTGTGAACAGATGGTTCACCTCAGAGTATTTTCTCAAAGTACTTTTGACTACTGCCTTTAGTGCATTTAATTCATTTTATTACATAATTATATGTGGGACTGTTGTTTGGGGTTTATTACTATTACTATTTATTACTATTACTACTATTACTATTATTACTACTATTGCTATTACTATTACTATTACTATTACTATTACTAGTACTATTACTATTACTATTACTATTACTATTACTATTACTATTACTATTTCTATTACTATTACTATTACTATTACTATTACTATTACTATTACTATTACTATTACTATTACTATTACTGCCACTACTATTGCTATTATTATTAGTGTTGTTGTTATTATTATTATTATTATCACATTTATGTTTATGTTTATTTTCCTCTTGTGGAACTTTCAACATGCAAAAAGTCCTCTTTCCATTCTTAAATGTACAGATATATTTTATGCTTCCCATGGACTTTTGCCCTGCTCCCACCTTTTTTCACACATCCACATTTTTGGGGGCGTTTGTGATTTTTACACCATTCCTGCAACAAGCCAAACCTTTTCTGCCCACTGCCCATGCAGCCCTCTCAGTTCACTTCTGTCATTCTGCAAGAAGTGGTAAGTTGCCCATAAAAAATGGTAGCCAGCATGGACAAGATCAGAAGCTCGTTCGGTGCAGATGCAGGACTAGTGGGTGGACTAAGCCTCTTGCCCCTCTGCCCTCAGCTCTTCAGCTCTCACTGTACTCTGGGGCAAGCTCTGTTGTGTTTAATCAGAAACACTGGGGCAGGCTCTGTGCATCTTAGCTGCTTCCTTCCTGAGCTCTCAAACTAAGAACAACCCTTAGGCAGACAACCTCCTGTCAGTTACAGTGAGGATTTTGGATGGGTGAGAGCCTGGGAGCCTGCAGAGACTTGATTTCCACCCTAAGGAAATATTTCATGAATGAATGTCTAAAAGCTCTGAGCATTTCTCACTTTTGGCAATGCAACGGCTGAATTTACAGCCCTGAAGTAACCAATATTCCCATCAGCCTTATCAGAGATTTTGCCAATAAATGATGCCCAAATAGAACGAGCTATCCAAGTATATTTGCAGGAGATTTTCTGGTGAGTTTTTGGAATATGTTTAATGAAGATGAGGAGAAATGATACCTTAATGAGTAGTCAGAGTTCACACGTGGTTATAAGTAAAAATGAACAAACAAAATAAGACTTTAAGAACATGTAATGTCAATCATTTTGACATTAAAGTAAATCTTATATATGTTGGCGATATGAGATGATAATTTGATTAAAAGAGGAGAGAACTGCACTACTTATTTCTGTCTGGATAAAAATAGATTAAATCTCTTAATCTTTGCCAGTGCAAAGACTGTCTGGTGTAAATTTACACATTGTGTCAACTAAAATTGAGTTAAAGCAGCTGTAAATGCTGGGAGCAAGTTCTATGCTAATCCTCCAGAAAATGAAAAAACTCTCCAGAAACCTCTCTGAACAGGATATGGTTGGTTTTGTGCCTGAGCATTGTGCAATTTTTAACTTTCAACATTTCAAAAAATTTGCAATCAAACACAGGCAGAAAAAAATATGCAGTCATTCTCTGAACAAAGATGTTTCTATTACACTTCTATCCCTGGCATATCAGCCAGAATTCACAGTATTACGGAAAAATGTTAATCTCTTCAGCTATTAAGGATAAACAATTCTTTCATTATAAATTCTTCCGGTTACCTTGTCCAACTTTTCTGGCCAGTCTCATAGAACTGACCATAATTCTTGAATTTTTCTTGTTCACATAATAACAAATTAAAACATACTTCTGTGACATGCAAGTAAAAAGATGACAAATTTCAATACAGCGTAGCACAGTTTCTCTGCTTGACAGAAATCTGGGGCTGGGTTCTCACAATCCAGAGATCTACATGGAGCAAAGGAGTCACAACACAGGGCATACAGCTTTGGTCAGGAATCCCAAACATTCAAAAAACAGAAAAAAAAATCCCTCAGAAACAGAATTCAGAAACAAAATCAAAATGTCTGGAAGGGTATTTTTTTCTGCTAAGTTGTCTCTTTTTATAGAAAGTTTGTAAGCATTCAGCTTCCTGTAGCCTAATTACTGAGTACAAAAATGTAGCTCAAGGTATGTCAATATAGACCATATGTGCAGCGTTATTCAGTGCTCAGCCACTGTGGAAAGATTATGGCAGCATAGAAGCCAGCTAGGCACATTCCAGATATAAAGAGAATAAAACCCTGTAATTTATAATTTAAGGCACTTTAATTACAAGAGAGCTAAAATAATACACACTCCACCTTGTCAGACTTTTATAAGGGAAGCCTCTTTTGGTGGAAGCTTCTGACTGATAACCATTCAGAAAACTTCGCAGAAAATATGATACTATGAACATTTGCTGTATTTGGACTACGTTACTCAATTTTCAGCCAGAATTACAGTTTCTCCCACTCCCAATAAAGCAGCAGAAACCTCAAGATCTCCACCATTAGTTTATGCAGCTGAACCTGGGAATTGTGCAACCCTGGTCCAGTAACATGGAGAACCTTCTGGCTTAACCCAGGTGCAAACACTGACAGGGCATGAAGTATCAGGAGATCCTATGTCGAGTCCCAGTACCAAAATTTTGCATGAATAAACGAAGTTAAACAATTGAGGAGCCTTTGAAACTCACAAGCTTTCAGATGTGAATACACCTAACAATCTCCTACACTTGGAAGAGTAGGAAGCGCTCTTTCAACACAGTGAGAAATCCATACAACCAAACAGTAAGCCGATTAAAAAATGTGATATTGTTGGAATACAGAAAAAACTTGGCTATAGGATCAGCTCTGAAGAGCTGAGACGCTAAATGAACATGGAGTGCATCAGTACTGAGAGTAGTTTTCTGTACAAGACATTTTTGTCCACCGGGGTTTTATTCAGAGAAGAAATAAAGCCAAGATAAGCAGTATTTCATCACTTTGTTTGTCAGCCTTGAGTCCATTACCACAGCAAATTGGAAGATGGAATGTCAAATAACACTAACAATTACTAGTGAAAAATGAGAATGGAATTGCAGACAAATAATCTATGATGGCTGGAGATTTTTTTATGTATAACAATCAGTCAGTTAGATATCCCTCATTCCCTCTGTGGCTGTTATAGGGGCCGTAACTGTCAACCTTACCCTGGTTTTGCTGCACTCACTCCTGAACTCTCTTCCTGAATTAAATAAACATTAGGCATCTGTTGAGGGTAATGGAAAGACAATACAGAGCCTTTGAATAGGAGAGCTACTAACAATATGAAGGGATTTGCCACTTGAAGGTGCAACAGAGACCTTTAATGAAATGATTTTGCAGAATGAGAAAGACTCCATAGATAAAAACACATTCACTTACATGTCCATGCGAAAATAGTGAACTTACCATGAGAACTTAGAAAGATTCAGCTATAAAGTCCAGACTAGGAAGCCACCCTCTACTTTAGGAGGATGTACTGTCCTATAAATTTATAGTAGTTTCCCAAGCTCTCTCTAACAGACACTGGCAGAAAGAGTGGGTACCAGCTTATGACTCCTTCCAAACCTTCTTTGCTAATATTTTTGACACAGAAGAACATCAAAGTGATAATGCCAGGTTAGACACCCAGTGAGACCCATGAGGATCTTTCCCCAGTGCTCAGAGCCCTTCACTTCAGGAATTTTCCTTGTGGCCTTAAGGGCTGTAAAGACTGTCACCTGGGAAAGTCACAAGGGGTTTTCAGTAGGTGAGGACCATTTTGTCCTTCCAGCTGGGCTACATGAGGACATGGCCATTGCTGGACCCTGGTGGGAAGAAGTGGACTTGAACACATAAGGTTTTCAGTGTCTCTGCCTATGAGGTTGACTTGAGGAGCTCTCCTTCTTTTTTAGTTCCCATTTTAAAATCCCCATGTTCCTAATGGCCCTAAAACCTCCTGTATTAGAACAGGTTAATTGCTTAACAAAACAGTATTGTTATAGTAGTACATGCTATGCAATAATTTTGCTTTACATTAAAAGCAACTACTTTTATTAGCTGTGTATCTTTGTCTTAGCTGTTGCATTTCATTTTGGTTGTCTTTTTGCCCTAGATAGTGTAAGTAGTGAGTGAACATGGTTACCAAACATTTTGCTTGTGTCTGTTGTGGACAGTTGGTGTAAGGAGCCTGCCAGGACCATACAAAGGGTCTTTGGTGTTAAAAAAAAGGAAGGTCCAGTGAATCAAATACACCTGTAATATCTCCTAAGTTACAATATAAGAAAGGAGATGAAAAAACCCACACCACACCACACTTCAAGTCCCCAAGGTCACCAGATCCAGACTACAGTCAGATGAGAAATTAGAGGAACTAATATCAGCTGTAGGACAAAGGCTAAGGGTGACTTCTGTAAGAGTAACCTCTGCAGTATTACACACCACTTATTCAGAGCAAAAGAGGGAAGGGGTAGAATAGGGACTTCACTAAAAGACTGCAGAGAAAATATAAAGAAAAAAGAAGGAATCTTTTCCTTTTGTGATGTGCAAAAGCCATTTTATGGTACAAAAAGCCCATCCAGATGGGACAGATTTCATCCAAACAGTGATTTTGTGGAAACAATAAGCTCCTGAGGAAGAGTTCATGGGGAAATATAACTACACAGAGGGAAAGAAGAGTGAAAAACGTGAGGATCTGGCTGAAAAGAAAAACAAAAGGGATGACTGTGATTGCAAATTAAGTGAACTATCTCAGAGATTTAATTTGAGATTTGAGAGTACTAATAAAGGAGTAAGAACTGAAACCTCGAACACTTATATAAAGAGGAAATGGCAACAGAACAGCATGCCTGAAAACATAGCCACAAAATCATGAAGGGGTGCATATAGAAGTGTTTGTAAGGTTTGTGAATTTGTAACATAGTCCCCTACGGTGGAGGCCATTCTACTGAGTTAAAGCTGAGCAGTGTACCACTATATGGTCTGCCATTTTCAGATTTTTGGATTAAGGGGGAGATGGCATCGTCACACCATCGCTTATGATATATTTCGTAAGGTGCTTCCTTAACTTCATGAACCTGGCAAGTTTATATTACTCTCCAGAACCTTCTCTTCTGATGGTTAATGGATGACCAATCTACAGCCCATGGGAAATAACTAGTGTTATTACCTAGAGGATAATTCCTCTAGTCTGTTTCAGATACCATTTTTCACAGGAGCACTTTTGTTCCATGACAGAGGCAGACCAGACTCCAGGGAGCAGAGAGGGCTTGGGAGCCTAAACCAGGGCGCTGCTGATAGAGGTACCCATCTCCTTCTTTGAGGGGCCAGGAGGTGATGCCCAAAGGGCCTTTGGAGAAGAAGGGAGTGAAGCACAAGCCAAATGAACTGATTCGGCTGGAGGTGGACCAGCCATCCTCACCCCTGGGAACGTGCATGGAGTAGGCACCATTTGTATTACCACAACACATCTCATGCCCTTAGGCACCAGCACACAAGTGGGCAACGTGGCCACATTGAACAGAGTGTAGCCACAAGGGTGGGGAACTGGAGTTACCCTGTGGGCTAAAAGGGATGCCAACAAATGGTTTCTTTTTTCTCTGACTGAAAGTGTTCAATATTAAAGGGAAAGGAGAACAAAGAAGGTTGCACAAGCAGCATAATGCCAGCTACCACACTTTGTAGTCCTAAAGTTTTAGGTACATTTATTGAGGCGCTGAGAGTTCACTGGTAGGCACTTTGCTGGGCAGTTGTCATTAATTGAACTAACAGCCCTGAAGGACTGATTTCAGCTGTCAGACAAAGAGGGGAAGTGGAGAATGTTGCAGAGGCTCAGCATCCCTAAAAGAAGCATATGTGTCCATGTGGATACAGCATACAAGATGTGCTGTTATTGCACAGAGAATGCAAGTAGAAATATGAAAGTGTCTGCAAAAGCTGTGTAATGTCTCTTCCCCTGATCTTGCAGACAGCAGAGCTGGCTTGCTGCTGGAAAAGGTGCCTTCTAGCTTTGGTAGCCTGGGCTGGCCCAGGTTGCAAACAAGGAAAGTTTCCCTTAGAGACTAGCTAGTTTACTCTGTCTTTGTAACCATCTCTTTAAGCAATACAAATGCAACTGAAACAGAGAAGATGCAGTTCCAAGATAGCAGCATGCTTTTTTTTCTCTGTCTGACAGCCTGGAGAAGAAGCATCCCTCAGTTTGTTTTCCAGTTAAGTCTTAGCAATTTATGAGATGCCGATTTTTGCACTATACTTCTCATACAATAACCTCAGCTAAGAAATTGACCAAGAAAAAGCTGCTCTGAGGACAGAGTGGCACGTAGGATTCAGGGCGCATAGGATATAGCTGAAATACAAGTGTGTTTACAAGAAGAGATAACTTTTGCATTCATCTATTCTCATGAATGCCTCTAACAACTCAGTTTTCCTGTGATACCACAGACTCTGCAGATATTTTAGGTTTGCAGAAGCAAACTTTTGCTCCAAAAGCCTTACAGTACAAATGTTTTATGCAGTGCATTCTGAATCAAGCTCAGGGCTGACTGAGTGGCAAAGTCCACAAATGCAATATATACGCACACATCCCAGAAAATAGAACCAACCACTCTGAAAAAATCCTCCTATATCTTCTAAGTATTTGCAGGTCCTTGTTTTCCTCTGTAAAGAACTATGAACTCAGTACCAGACCATGATGCTGTGCTGGGCCCTCCAATGTCTTTGATCATTTAAAAAAACCAAACAAACAACCAAACCACACACAAAAAAAACCCCAACAAAACCACAAAACAAGAGGAGGAATAGCTCTGCATACATACACACAAGTTGAATAAGGTTGTTGATTTTTCCTTCTCCCCATGCCCCACATCACCCATCTCTTTCTTCCCTTCTTGTTGCCACTTGCCATCTGGACCTATTCTACTGCATGTCCCCTACAAGTCTTCTGCTGGCCACCTACCTCCCTGGTTCCTCAATTTGTGTTATGTAAAAGTAACAGAGAAGAAAAGCAATTTCTGAAAAGGTGTCAATTCAGCTACTCATCATGTGGCTTGCTCATTGTCAAGAAGGAGAATTAAGTGTCATGTTAAACGCTCCGTGGGCATATTAAATCATGGCTGTATCAGTAAGGCAGCAACACATGAGGCAAACAGCAACATTTCAGTAGGTTTCATTTAAGAATATTTTTTGCAAGTGTACTATATATTTTATTAATAACATTACATGGGAAATTTAGTTATCCTATGCAGTTACTGAGCAAAGTTTTGAGACTGAATTCATAAATTATGAAGCCAAAATAAAACACTGCAATGTTTAATTTACCATCTACAGGAAAGAACCATAAAGCTTTGTTGAATTAACCCTGACTGAACTAAAGCATTGGTATTAGAAAGCAAGTGACAATCTTAGAGATTTCTGCAATGGTATTGTGGCTCTTAACTAAATTCTACCTGTCACTGGTTACTCTTACCTACAGAAATATGACAGACTACACGAAGCTGCACATAGTACCTGCTTGCACCCATATGTATCAACTCTCTCCCCTACCAGTGCCCCACTGCTTTATACTGCTTTTATAAAGTCCTTTCACCTCCCCCCTCATTCAAGCTTCTAATGGATTTGTGTTTATAGCTTGCAAAGCCTTCTGTTACCACTGTCAGAATGTGGCTTTTGAAGCATCCAGTGAAATGTTCTGCAACCGCTTTCAATCATAATTCATCAGTTTGTTGATAGTCTCTTCCTCAGCTGATTTACCTCCTGATTGTTTTCATTTCTGTGAAACAGAATGTTTTAAAACAAGTATCTATTTTAGGCCATTGATCTTAGTTGTTATTTTGCTTGCAAATGTAATCAAGTAAAAATCCAATTTGTACCTAAGCAACCCTATTTTTCAGGTTTGTGATCTATTCCTCACAATCTTTCAAAATTATGTTTGAGTTCCCTAAATTTAGATGCTAGAACTAAAGAACCTGCAGTTTCCTTCAGCACAAGAACTGGAAGATATCCCACAATCTCCCACCCTACAGCTTTTCCCCTGCTGTAAGAAGAGAGGTCAGTCACCCTGCACCCTGTCTTGGCTCGGTGATCTGTTGCAGTTACCGCCAAGCAGCGATTGCTCTGACAGCTTGTAACTGAATTTTGGAAGAGTACCCATCTCCTTTACACAGTTGCTCACCAAAGACACTGTGTGTGTTGGTTTTGTTTCTTTTTTTTTAATTTTCAGTCACACAGATCTTTCTATCAGGCTTTATAAATGCCCAGATGGTTAATAAATTCTCATAGAGAAATACTTTCAAATCCCTACTATTTTTCACTTCATCTCCCAGTTATTGGCATAAAGCTAATGAAAGATCTTCTTTCCATGTCTCCTGAAGATTTGATTCATTTTGTTCTCAACATCTTTTGATATCATGCTGAGTTCTCATTTTAATCCATTTTGTTATTAATTTAACCTCCTCTGGTAACAGCCTCCTTCCCCAAAAAATTGGCTGTTCTTCTGCTATTGAGGATTGAAAGCTTATCAATTCCCCTGTCTCCTTAGTAAGAGAATCAGTGATCCACAATAACAAAACCTGCCCTTCTTACCAAGTGAGCTGCTCATTTCCAGAGTGCTCGCTCTTTACTTTCGTTTCCCTTCTTCAGAAGCTTCCTGAGCTCTCTTGGTTGCATCTCCATCTCCATACACCAGTGTTGATATCCATCATCGCCAGCAGATCCGTGGCCTCCCATAACCAGAAGTCTATCCAACTCTCTATTCCCATTTCCTACCATTGTTCTGGAAAGCAAACAGCCATATTTACTTGTTCCTTGAAAACATTTTCCCATCCTTTTTGGCACAGAATTCCTAACAGAGTCATGTCTTCTCTTTAGCCTGCTGGAGATCCACATTTAGACGCACTCAATTGCATTGCAGTCTGGGCTGCCAGCCAGCCACAGGTATGTCATCTCATAGCTGTCTAGTTCAGTCAGCCAGCTGCACCTTCAGAATGTTTGCTGCTGTTCTTATATTAAGGTATGAAAACATCAGGGGTATTTCAAATTGTATTCCTCCTTTTTCCTCATTGTCTGGGTGAACAGAAGGAGCTATATACACCATAACTTCATTGGCTGAGTTTTGATGCAAATTTCCTTAGATTTCATCTATAGCCACAGGAAAAAGAAATACCTCCAGGGAATGATTCAGGTACCTAAATAACAATCCTTAGGAAGGCAGTTCTTAGGAACAGCCTTTTTCCATCTGCATTGGCGACAGACAGATCAAAGGAAATTGCCTTCCCAACACACCCAGCTATGCAGGGCGCTTAGCATTGGAAGATCTGGATATCTCTATTTCACAACCACTGCCACCTGCCTTGAGCTGTGTTGCATGCTTGATCGACACACTGACACCTCTGCCTACAGTGACAGTGGAAACTATTTGAGTTCTGCACTCAAAAGTTTTGCACTCAAAGTTTTGCCACTGCAAAACTGATGCTTCTTCCATTTCCTTATTCAAGAACTCTTTAGTCATTATAGCATCTGCTTTTGTCCTTCCAATCTTTTCTTGCAGTACAGCCACTGACTTCTGGATAAATTCCTTGTTGGCTTCAGGCAGAAAAAAAAAAAAAAAAAGTGGACATATTCACTGCTCCATCTCAAGTCATTGTATACAGAAGAATATATGTGTCATCAAAAGAAAAGTATATATGCTGTCTTAAAAGTATTTTTTAAATAACATAAGCATCCCAAATAATCAGTCATCTGTCGCTCCTACTGCCTTGCTCCACCAGGCTGTTGGCAGGAGGGGACTGCCTCTGTCTCCAAGGTGTCAGCCACCCAGATGTATAGACATGCAAAAGTGTCTTGTCTGCCACGAGCCTAATCATGGGAAGAACAAATGGAAAGAGAAAAAAAACCCACACAAGTGTAAAATGGGGAACCATTTTAACCAGTTGCTGTGCCCCCCTCTCAGAAGAAGAGCCTGTGACAAAAATTATCGTTTTTATAAAAACCCCAACCTATAAACAGAGCTAACTAAAGCAAGAGACATAAACCTATGGTTGCATATCTCACTTATGCCTGAGGACTTTTTAATAATCATGCTATTTAGAATAATAATAATAATAATAATAATAATAATAATAATAATAATAATAATAACAATAATAACAACAATAATAATAATAATGACGATGATGATAATTATAATAAACCAAAAATTTCTGGATCTGCAGTAGTACCAAGGATCCACAGTTTTCAACTGGTCACACCAGCCCTCGAACAGAAAAGGACCAGGCTATGTATCTCTGGTGCCATTAGCTTCATCTGAAAGTACAAACACTAAAGCCTACTGGAGAAATCAAGTGAAGCAGTTTCAACGCCTGCTTTCAGTCTACCCCATCTGATAGCCCCACAAATCTGTGGAATAATATTTTTGACCATAAAATACGCTGCACTATTTTAACACTGAACATGTTTATGCTTGAAGCTGCCTCTTGAATTCCCAGGGAGGCATTAGAAGAAAATTAAAAAGCACAGCCAAAAAATATAACCATAGTCAACCCCCACTCATAAAGTTTAATTGGAAAGCAGATATTAAGTATGTATCTTTATTACATTTTGAAACAATGAATAATATATGTTGTTGGGTAAAGACTGAGCTCTGAAGAGTGAGTACATTGTTTTATTATTCAAATGCAAATGAAAGTCACTGTATTATCAATATGGGCACTACTTTCTGTGAAATAAATAAATAAATCCACCAGCCTCAGCTGGTGATTTACATATGCAAGTACCTTTAATCACAAGTGTACAAGCAAGGGTGGGAAGAACAGTAGCCAAAGCTGTTGCCAGGACAACTTATCCCTGGATTTAGCATTATCATGAAGGGAAAATCTAAAAGGAATTTAATTAACCGATACCTCAACCTTCCAGCCTGCCAAACACTGCCTGCTCCCTTTTGACTCCAAATCCTTCAGGAATGGCTGCACTACTGGTAGCCACACCAGCTCAACACAGAAGCAGCGTGGGATATGTCCACATGGTTCCTTACAAGCTGGCATCAGCCTGCTCTGTCCCCTAGACCACAGCAGACAGCAGGGGACAGCTCTCACACCAAAACTGGCTGTCAGCCTGGAACCAACATTTAATTCTTAGTCATACAGTTGGTATCATTGGTCCAGATCTAGACCCCAGGCCCCTTTACTGGTCACTAACACAGATTTTGGACCTTTCCATGTGGTGGTTTCCTCCCATTTGCTGACTAATCTGGATTGAAGATCACTAGCAAACATACACATACACCCCTACGTGCAGCAACTACAAAGCAATATCATAGAATTATAGCATCATTTAGGTTGTAATCAAGTCTAAAATCAAGAAATCAAGTTAAAATCAAGTCTAGCTGTTAACCCAGCACTGCCAATTCCACCACTAAAACACATTCCTAAGCACCACATCTATGTGGAATCACCAGGGATGGTGATTCCACAAAGCAGTCAGTTCCAATGCTTGACCACCCTTGCACTGAAGAAATTTTCCCTAATATCCAATCTAAACCTCCCTAGTGCAACTTGAAGCCATTTCCTCTTGTTCTATCATTTGTTGTCTGGGAGAAGAGACCAACCCCCACCTGCCTACAGCCCCCTGTCAGGGAGTTGTAGAGAGCGATAAGATCGCAAGTCTCCTCCTCTCCAGACTGAATACCCCCAGTTCCCTCAGCTGCTCCTCATCAGACTTGTGCTCCAGACCCTTCCCCAGCTCCATTGCCCGTCTCTTGACATGCACCTCAATGTCCCTCTTGCAGTGAGGGGCCCAAAACTGAACCCAGCAATCAAGGTGCAGCCTCACCAGTGCTGAGTACAGGGGGATGGTCAGTGCCCTGGTCCTGCTGGACACACTGTTTTGGATACAAGCCAAGATGTTGTTGGCCTCCCTGGCCACCTGGACACACTGGTGGCTCATGCTTAGCCAGCTGTCAGCCAGCACCCCCAGGTCCTTCTCTTCCAGGCAGGCATCATAGGGAAATAGGAATAGAGTTTGGTAAGAAATTTGGAAAGACTACAGTAATAAAGTGCAGGGCTCTGTCCATGTTCAGTGATGTGGTACCCAGTATAATGGTGACATGAACATACTGGAGCAAGCCTAACAAAGGGCCACAAAGATGACCAAGGGAATGGAGTATCTGACATACAAGGAAAGGCTAAAGGAACCAAGATTCTTCATCCTGGAGAAAAGAGAGCTCAGGAGATCACACCAATGTGCATAAATACTTGATGGGAGGTGGTATGGAAGACAGGGCCAGACTCTTCTCAGGCTTGTCCACTGACAGGGTAAGAGTCAGTGGGCACAAACTCTAATATAAATACAGGAAATTCCATTTTAAAAGTAAGAGAATTCTTGCAGGTTGGTCAGAGAGGTTGTGGAGTCTCCATCCTTGTATATTCTTACAACTCAACTGGATGTGGCTTTCAGCAATCTGCTCTAGTTGACCCCACTTCAAGTTAGTAGGCAGGTAACCAGTCATCTGGAACATTGTTTTGCCACCATCAGGGCTGATGCTGTAAAGCAGTCATTCTTTTCTTTTGCCTTTCTTTTTCCTCCCTGCTCCCCAAAAAAATAATTAATAATTGCTTGTTAATTGGCAAGTGACACCATTTTTATTTCTCTTTTTTTTTTTTTTTTTTTTTTTTTTTTTGTCTTTAGCCAGTCATTGTTTTTTCTAGTGTTAGGCTGTTTATTCCGCATGAAGACAATGAATTAGATTATTTTTGTCTCTTTTTATGTTTGGTTTTTTTTTCTTTTAGAATCTTAGTCAGCAATTTATCAAATACATTTTTAAACTGTGGGTGGAGGAAGAAACCAAGTTGTTTAGGTTGAGTTTAGGTTGAGTTTACAAAAGTGGATTTAAGAATTCAAGCATTAAAGCAGTATCCAAGAAAGTTTTGAATTTCATTAGTACCATCAAGCAATAAATCGATATATGGAGTAGAAAGAAACAGCAGAGGTTTGCACAACTGAGGCAAGAAGAGAATAAAAGAAACATCACCACGTTTTCAGCACTTGACTTACATTATTCTTTTTTGAGATTCTTCATAGAGTCATGTTTACAATATATATTTTTGTAGTCTTTCATTCTTTCCTTTCAAGAGAAGCTCAAAAGATGAAAGTATGGAATAGATACTCTGTATTACTTCATCACATTGAAATAACAATACTGGTACATCAGCATTTGAAGTACTGTTCCATGATCAAAATGGATTGGTTTTTTACAGGTCTAAGTGCTGATTAATAGCCTAATCCTTGTCTTTCTCATGATATAACTGGCAAAAGTAAGGACTGAAATCTGTTAACATCATGTGCCAGGAAAGTTTTGGTCAAAAGGCTCTTAATCATCTTTCTCTGTAGTAACAGAGAAGCCAAGGCTTTCAAAATGGGATACTGACATCAAAGCTTATGCAATGCAGGTGTTACAAATACACCATCCACAAAACTGCCATTCAACATTCAGGCAGCTTCTGGGGAAAGATGAAGTGTTTGACTGACACAAAAATTCTTTAGACACCTTCAGACTATATTGAAACCCATGTTTCTGGACTCCCTTTCTTTCTGATGAGTGCTGGCACTGAAGCATTTTCATGCTTGGCCATCATAAATAACATGCACACTCTTCCTCCAACGTGCTAAAAGAGCTTCCCGTTATCTTCAGGGAGAGCAGCACAGTGCCTCAGTAGTGGAATAAATTATGCTGGACTCCAAAAATGAAAAGTCCATGAGACATCCAGAGCACACAGGGCCATTTTCTCCCATATCTTCAATGCCCCTACTCATGAGCAATTGTAAAGATGCGGCTGTAAAGTGTTGTTTATATCCTCA
>JAVJGJ010000037.1:15929204-15962144 GCA_035590215.1 Microhierax caerulescens
CACACACTGATGCAAGCGACCTTGGACGTGTCCTCTCCAGAGAACTTCATGTTTAACACAGTCACAGTTATTCTCTTTTCCCCTTCATAAGTCATGATGTATATGTTTACAGCTTTGTTGAAAGTCCATAGAGTTTTAGTGATTGATTGTGTGGTGCACAGAATGGGGATACACAGAGAGGCTGGTGTAAGAATCCCATGTATTTTTAAAAGTTACATATAATGTGCCACTCCCCATCTTCTGCGTAGGGCTCAGTGTAACTGTGGCATCCAACCTTGGCTTGAATCCTGCATATTCTTATGCATCTATTTAAGTCTACAGGTCCTGTTGCCCTCAGACAAGGAATCCCAGAGTAGGATTGTCTGCAATATTCATGACAGTAAAAGAAGGTAAAATCATGGAGGTAACATAAGAGTTTCTCATAACCAAAAGTGTGGGAATGAATGCAAACACAAGACTTTGAGAGCTCGTGGGGATCATGTGGAAGGTGTGTAAGTGCTCGCTGTGCCTATTAGGGAGATGGAGAAAATGTGGATTTCATTTGAGAGGAAGAGGTAAAAGTATGCACAGTTCCTGCATTAGGATACTCGGTAATAAGGAGGAAAGACAGAAGCCTGGGCTGCTGGAAGGAAACATCCAGGCCACACTTGCACATGCCCATGCTGATGAGATCGGCTCACAGTGGATCCATCCAAATGTGCAGTGACCCACTGCAATGTGTCCCGTACCAGTGCCTTCCTGCTTACAGAGCTGCCTGGCTTAGAAAGAGGGCAGAGAAATGTATGTTAGTGTGTCTGTGCATATTAAGAGGGTTTGGATGTAAGGCGAAGGCAGTGCCCAGTCTTAATGCTCCTACATGGAGGCAATTGTACCTTCAACCTTAATTACCACTTTCCCCATCTCAAAACCTCCTTTTATGTCATTTTTGTCAGACCATTCTTTCCTGCAGCCTTTGCCACACCTTGCTGTTCTATCTTGAAATGTTCCACTTGAAAAGGGAATTGCTGGTTGCATCTAGAAGGTAAAAATACAGAAATAAGAATCCTGACCCCATGATCACAGTCATTCCACAGGAATCCCATGGCATGACTGGCAGAGAGGAGGCAATGCCAGTGCCTCTGTGTCTGGGATACTTCCTTGGATCCCAAAATGGGGGGTGAGGGGGGAACACAGACACAGAGGTACAACACAACAGTGTGAGCAGCCTTTCAGTTTGAACTTTGTGGCGATCAAAAAGCTGGTTGTTGAGAGCAGCTGGCAAACAGGAGAGACAGACACTGCAAATAGGCAGATGCAGCTGGCAGATAAGATCTTGCAAAAAAATTTGCTTTAAGTTGATCCCTTTTCTTGCAAACACAGATCTACCTTGAATGGAAAAGCAGCCATACTGGCTAGCAGATGAGCATGAAGTGTCAAAGTGAAGGAGGAACAAAATGCAAACATTTTCTGGGAGAAACACAGGAGATGTAATAGGTCTTCATGTGACTGTTTAAGGCCAGGTTGACTCCTCTGCAGGAATAAGTCAGCGTTGTTCAAACTGAGTTACATTAACTGATCACCTGGCCCACTATGGTCATCCATTTTATTTATATTCATGTAACTCTGCCCTGAGTCCAAAAAACCTATCTGCACACAAGACAGCTAAACTGCAGCCTGAACAAAGCTGGGAACGGAGCAGGGGGAAAAAGCAACCAACTGGTATAGGAGGCTGCAAAAACTGGTCAAAGCCAGGAGGGGAAAATCATTGTTCTTAGTAGGATGCCATGGGTTCATTCTGCATTTTTTCCAGTATATGTAGTTCAAAGCACTTGTGATAGCATATTCAGTTACTAGCCCAGTTTGTTTTGTTCAAGTTTGGGGACTAGCTATTTATCACTCAGATCAGCTTTACCACAAATTTGCATTAACCTCAGTGGAATAATCCCTGATTTATTTGATCTTAAGTAAGATTAAGAGCCAACTCTTGTTTTTTCATGTCTCAAGTGGATCATCAGGCAAGGTAGAGCTAAGCCTTGTCGATGAGATTCACAATTCCAGGTGCTTGCGTGGTTTTGGGTTGTCATGCTCTGTTGTGAACAGAAAGTTTTCTTTAAAAGGTGAATCAAAAAAAGAGAAAGAAGTCTTGACAGGTCTGGATGCATTGGCCTCAGCTCTGCCAAGCTGGTGTTATTTAACACTTCAAAAGCTAGTCTAAAAGTAAGACACATTGTGTAAAAAAGCAGAGCACTGAAGAGAGTGAGGCTTGCTGTACCTAATTTTGTACTGAGCTGGCTGGTCAGATTTCCCCCTCTGGTACGTCTGTGCTTAGCAGGGCTGGCTGGGTGGGCAGCTCCCTTTCTCCATGTCTGTAACTCAAACTGGTGCTGCAACGAACCAGTGCAGCCCGTGCAGTGGCTGACCATTTTCACACACAGCACTGCCTGCAGAGCCAGGCAGAAATTCAGCAATCAATTTTCATATGCCATTTGCTGCATGGCCCCTTTGGGATATGAGGCAATTGGCGTTTAGCTAAGGAAACACAAATATCTCAGGTGATATCACAGCACCTTAGCAAGGCACCGAGGTTTCCAGGACTGAAAATAAGACCTTTTTGTCTTGTACCATTTTGGGAAATGAATACTTGCATGCTTGTTCTGTTCTCAAATTAAATATTACACAGCTGGTTTTCTATTCCTTTTTTTTTTTTTTTTTTTTTTTTAACCTATGCCTGTTCTCCCGTACTCACAAGAAGCAGCTCTGCAGTAAGTAGCTGTCAGGCTGGGGAGTGCACAAGGCAGGATGGAACCTCAATGATTAAAGACTCCTAGGTTGAACATCCATACCAACATGTTTTCAGGCTTCTCCCTCACACTACGTATGTGTGGTTGTGGGTGTCCTTGTTCCTTCCCTCCCAATATTGAAAAAATAGTACAGATCTTGTACTATTTAGCCGATGTCAACTAAATTAATGAGGTTTAACCAATTTAACTAATTCTGCTGTACACACAGTAACTTGCATAGAGAACGTTGGCGAAACGAGAGTCTCCTTCCCTCCGTTCCTGCCTTTCTCACTAAGATCAGATACAAGCTTTGATTCCAGTCCCCTCTAACTCATTGTGCCTCTGTGGTGTAGGCTGGTGTGATGCATGGCTACCGAGTGCCTGCATCCCTCCTACACAGAGCAGACGGCGTGGCGCACTGGGAAATGCAATTCAGGGGCTAAAGCTCAGTCCTCCATTTTGCTCTTCTCCCTAAAAAACTGTGCCCACCGCATAATGAACTCTTCAGAATAAGGAGATTTTTCTTCATGCATTTTTGGACAGTGCCTAATAGCACAATAAAGCCCTGGTCACCTCAGAAGCCTCTACGTGCATCTATAATATAAATAAATAATCATAAAAAATGAGTTGTCAGAGGAAGAGGTCATGGATCAGCAGAGTAAATCAAACTTTAACAGCCTATCAGGGCCGTATTGCCTAGCAACAAAACAATTCATCATTAAGAAGTTTTTGTGCTTTATTATAGATTTGTATTTAAAAGAAATGTTGAAATCCCTGTGTCAAATTTTGCTCTGATACTTTGTTGCAAACCGAGAACAATTTATTGAAGTCAGTAGAGCTGCTATAAATTGAAGGAAGAAAAAAAAAATATTACCTCCATATATTGTGAAAAATATTATTTTATGCTTTAAGTCTAGGGAGTACATACTACTGTTTTAAATATTTACTTCTACATAAATATGGCTATTTTCTCTAGTATATTATTGATTTGAATTTCTTTGTCATTTATACTTCTTGTGCCACAGTCATTTCAAATATATATTAAGCAAAAGGCTTGGATCACAAGTGGTCTGAATGAGCGACTGTATCAGAAAGTTAAAACAAAACCAAAATAATCTTGGTGTTTTAATTAAGATAAAGAACTAAAACTACCTACCTAAATAAATTTATATATAAATAAGTAAATAAATAAATAAATAATAAAAAACCTCCTTAGACTTCAGGTTTTGCTTAACTTAGTGTTAGGAAACTGATTCTGAAAAGTCTTTGCTTGATGGAATATGTGATCAGATATTCAGGAAATATCGTAACTGTCCAAAATTCCTTTTCCTTCATATCTGTATATATTTATTTTTCTTCTCTCACACACAGTAAGAAATCCATCTCATTTGTATTGCATCTTGCAGCGATTCAGATACTGGCCTTGGGTCTGGCTTGGTCCATCCAGGCATCTCTCATCTTCTACACAATCTTGGCGAAGCAGCAGAGCTGATAAGCAGATCACCCCATAGGACTGGCCTTTTTCAGGAGGGACACTATTCAAGAGTTTTTTAAAATCACCATAAGAGCATGCCAGGTATGTACCTTCCAGTCTTTTTTTTTTTTTTTTTAACTTTTTCCACTATCACAAGATGATTTATAAAGCATCCACCTCTTCCTTAATAGGACTTTGTAGCTAGTTCTTGCAGATCTTGGAACCAGGGATGATTAACAATTTTCACATCCCAACCTTATCTCTTACTGCCTTAGGTGTTGCTGCATCTTGGCTGACAGTTTCAGGTGTGGTACTCATCTATTTCTGTGGATTTTTCAGGAGGGTTTAATATCGAATTTTTACTATACCATCTGAATAATTTTCTGTAGGTTATGGCTTTGTCATCTGGCAGTGCTTAACCACCTTCTTTCCCTCTCCTTCTTGCTCTGCAAAAATAACAATAAAATAAAATGGACTTGTCAAATAGTAATGGTTTTCACAGTACTAGCCCAGCTCAGAGGCTTGAGATGGCCAGTTTCATCTTGCCTTTGATTATGTCATATGGGCCAGTTTGATTGGAATATAAATTGCATTTATCTTTCTGATTCCAATTCCAAAGGCCTGGTAGATTTTGGGGTAATGTCAGAAAATAGACATCTGATTAGACTGATAGATTTTATAACATGAAGCTGTTCCATATTCTGATAGGTTGGGTGATTTTAGTACTTTGAATGTTTGATTTTTAATTGTAAACAGAAGGTCATCTGCATAGATTAATAATTTGTGTGTGTCTGGCTTGTCCTTTTATTTGCTTTTTGCATCCATAGTGTTTGCTACTATTTCTGATTATAAGACAAGTAATTGTACGTCCCTGTATACTGTTAGCGGCAGGGGGTTTACTATCACAGATCATGACAGATGGGCATGTGTAGGAAGCTTTGATTAACACCCCAGATTTATTTTTAAAACCCTATATTTGTTGAGCCTGTAGCACAGACAGTCAAGAGTGAGACTGACTTTTTTTTTTCCCTGTCCTAATATTGTGTCATTGAGGCTCACCAGAAGTCAGTATTACAGATGGCCTGTAATGGTACTTATACAAAGACATTTAAAAGCATCTGAATTACTTAGGATTTTTAAGCTTTTGGGGTTTAATGAAACTTCCTGAAGTTGGGCATTCAACCTGCTTGGAAATATGTAAGAGTTGATAAAAGAATTTGACTTAAGAATGACCAAAAATTTCTATCATTTTTCAAAAATATTCAGAAGAGAGAACTAAAAATCACTCAAATTAAGCAGCCAGAAACAAAATGTAAACAAAAGAGAAAACACGGGTACTTGGAGGGCAGCATAGATGGTGTTTGGGTATCTATCTCTGGAAAGCTTGATGAAACTCTAAAGCACCAAGATGTTTCATGGGATTTATATTTCACCAAGACAGAAAATCAGTACCTTCTGTTACCTTGCAGAGCATCCTGATAGCACAGAGAGTTTTGGTACTTGTTCACTCCCCCCATGAATCTGCAGTACCCCTTGCCAAAATTCCCTGGGGCCTCCTACCTCCTCCTTTGATCTCAGTATGGAATCCAGTAACTTCATCCACCTCCTCTGAAAAATGTAACCAGAATAAAGAAAAGAATGGGGGAACCAGCAGATGGTCATCAATTTTTAGTATGATAGCCTAAAGCACTTATTTCAACAAATCCTTTTTTGAATCACATCTTCATCCTGAAAGCGTTCAAATCTGTACCTCCTACCTCTTGTGAGTGTGCCCAATAATCAGGTTTTCTAATAGCTGTGAAGAAAAGAGGGAAGAGACATCCTAACCCACATTCACGGGAGGGTGGGCAAAGAAAGAGGTAGAGAATGGGAACAAGAGTGTGGATCATAGAGCTGCAGAGAGCACATAAGGAGGAAGTTTCTCTTCCCAATCTTTGCTGTCCCTACTAATCTGGTATTTTACCTTGAAATGCTATCAAACAAATGCAGTGTGCCTTTTTAATTTAATTCTTCTCTTTCTGACCACCCAGATCAACTCTGAAATGCACAAGGGGGAGGGAAAACTGCCACAGAACTACCAGTACAGAATTCCTTTTCACAGTTGGTAACATCCATATCAATACAAACCAAAACAGATATGAAAGGAGGAAGATAAGCAAAATAATTTGGAGATATTCCAAAGCAGAGGGTAAGGGGTAGGATTGTTGAATCCACACCACTGAACTTGTTTTGGATAAATTAGTAGAACTAGTGCCAATGATCCTTCTCCCTTAAGGGGTAACATCTGTGGTTGATTTATCTCTAAATATTTATGGCAACCAGAACCATCCCAAGTATCTCTTTGCCCTGCTAAAGCAGTTCATCACATGTGAAAGCTTTGAATCAGAATAGTTGGAGATTTGGCTCTGATTGGAAAGGAGAAGAAAAATACATCCCTATTTTTCAGCATGTTAAAGGGGGCTTTCTTTGAACTTCATGGTTTAGGAGCAAATCAAACTCCTTTACAGATTTATACTCACATAAATATAATCAAACAAAAGGGAGTTATCTTTTCCATCAGGTTACATGCTGAACCTCTCTGTTAAAAGTTATTCATGACCTGTATTGTAAGAGTCAGATATAATCATGACTCTGCTGGTCTGACCGTATATAATGCTTATCTTTCCTAAGCAGGTATAACCCTTAGACAACTGTTAGATATACAGAGAATCAAAAAAAAAAAAAAAAGCTATCTGGCAAAAAAGATGTCTAGACAGAAATAATAGCCTTAATCTTCTGGCCAAATATCTTTAGGGCTTCACAAATGGCACCAGAAATCAATGTGTGGCCAACTCATTCAAGCCCCAAATCATTCTAGTCAGGAGAACCCAAAGACCTCTCTCTAAGGCAGATCCCTGCTGACAAGTCAGCTCTGCTGGTGGCCTCAGTTGATGGGAGCAATGCTCGATTCAGTTGTCTGAACACAGGCACCTAGCACCACCAGGATACAGCACCCTGCCTCCAGCTGTCCTCCCAAAGGGTACAGGTCTTCCTTAAATCTTCTACCATAGCTGCCAATCCTCTACAGCACTGACTGATCTATGTTAGTAGAATACTCTATGACCTCGCAAATGACAAAGATGACTGGGTTTAAGAAGCTGCATCCCGCTGTACCCCTCCACTGCCTGTAATGGAAGCTCAAGCACTGGCAGCACATGTAGATTCCTGATTTGAACATTGACATCTATGTTTAGATGCTCTTGACTCCACGTCTATCAGCCTGCTTTATATTCCCAGAATAGGGATAACCTTAGACTCTATGTGGCAGAAGTACTATGTAAAGATTGTCTCACTAGATACCAGAATTACCATGCCCTGGTTTGCATGGAGCTTGCCCTGACCTAATTAGCCCAGCTTAGAAACAGTAACTGTTATCCTGACTGGTGCTTATAGCTATTAATGGCTTTACTGTTTTTTGTGACAGGTATCTCTGTAAGGCCATCTATCTTACCTGAAAAGGCTAAGTCCCCTGATGCCAGGCCTGTGCTTTGTTTGATTTCATGATGCACTGCCCTGTATTGCTGTATTCAGTTTGATCAGTGAGTGGTAGCTAAGAGGAGACTTCCAAGGGAGATACTCCGATCTGCCCAGCGAAGTCAGTGTAAGTGTTCATGGTTTACATCACCATGCACTGCTCACTGGTCCTTTTCTATTTTCCTTCAAGACTAATTTACCCCTCTGCAACCTGGTGTAGATCCCCTTTACAGCTGATTCCAGCCTGCTTAAGATCAATTCGTCTCATCTCCTCTCCTATTCCATTTTCACTGCTTGAATTTCTTTCCCCTGGCACTCCTTTCCTTCAGCAAATCTGAAGGGAAGCAGAAGCTCTGAAGCACATTAGCTTTGGCTCATTTAAGTTTTTTCACCTCTGCCCCTTTACCCTCCTACGGATGCTGCTCTGTGCCAAGGGAATGGGAAGAAGGATAGGAGGAAAAGCTATTAGCATACACTGAAGCACAGCTGTATTAGCATGTTCCGAAGCACTGAGTTATTTTGGCTGAGGAGGCTGGAGCCAAGATGAATGTGTTATTGCATGGTGTGGACATTCACTAACCTTGTCTAACTGCTGAAAAAGCCCAATTCTGTTTGATTTCCACAGCAGCTGCTATTGTGTGACCTGCAGAATTATTCAAGCTCAGAGAGAGATACTGAATCAGAGTAACATCATGAGCTATCCTGTTTCTTTACAAAGCAAGGTGGGCTCACAGTGAGTTGAAATCCAGCTCCTGAAGAAAACAAAATATTTTGAAATTTATTGGATATTCCCTTTCTTCTGTTTAGCTTGGACACTCTGAAGCTGAAAGGTCATGAAAGCCTAAAAAAGGACTCAACATTTCTATACAGTGCAATGGAAAATAGAGGGTTGGTCAAAAACTCTTCATCAGGGAAAGCTCAAAAATCCCTTTTTACACTTCATTGCATAATGTTCTTTAGCTAGAAAAGAAATATAATAACTGAGCGAGAATACAAGTCATTACACTTATGGTTCAGATATCTACACAGAGGATTCCAGTGTCATTTTAGACACCACTGGCCTTCACATACTGCTACAGAAAGATGCCATTTCCAGTGCAACTCATGGCTTATCTGTGTGTCCTGTGCAGTTTTCTAGGACTTTTTTTAGGGAACAGTACTACATACCTTGGTTGAAATAGACCTCAGGACATAATCTACACCAATGCCATGCTGAAATACTGGATAACTTCAAAAGTTATGTTTTAGGAACAATAAAAAGCATGGAAGAAGGTGACAGACTCTGAAAGGTAGAAAAATCTCTCACTTTCCTACATTTGGGTAAAACTTATTATTCTTTTCTAAAAAAATAATATCTAAAGATGGTTTGATCTAAATTTAGTTTGGGATCTCAGTTCAGTGAAGTGTAGTGTTGCTTTCTTCACAGATCAAGCCAGGTAGCAGAAGTCCAAGTTTTTATATTGTTCCCAGAAATGTACTTTATCCTAAACCCAGGGAGGATAGCTTAACTGCCAGTGTCTTCAGTTTTCACAGAAAATGCCAGCAGAAACACAACATGGTGCCAGCAGTAAAGAATTATGTCCCATTAAAATGGGACAGAGACCCTGTAATTGAGTACTGAACAGATCTCAAGAGGTCATAATTTCATATTACTCTCTATCAGGACTATAATTCACTCTCCTTAGTAGGATTTCAATGACTTGTATTTGGCATGGCAGTTACAGACTATATCATGCTGAAACCTTATATAAATATCTTATTATCACTTAACTGAAAGCTCACAGGTCCTATGCTTGCATAATACAACCTCATCTTGATGCGATTCTTTACATCCCCCAAGTTTCCTTATGCCTTGAGTGTAACCATGTCAAATACAGATCCAGAAGAACTTTATTAATATGAGACCACAATAGTGATGTTTACTGTTTGCCAAATATTGGAGACAGAGCTATAGTACTCCTGTTTTTACAGAACACTGTATCACTCCAACACTGGACTTCAGTGGTCTATTAAAGTAAGGATGACATCATGTGCATTTATGTGTTTATATCTGAATGCTGAAAATCTTTTCTTCAGTTGTTGATAAATTGTTTGCTAATCTAATATTAATTCTGACCTCCACCTGGTATTAAAAATTTTGATGTATTAACTCTGTAAATGATTGAAATGCAATTATTTGTTTAGGACAATAAATTAACATTTTGATAAAGAGGGATAATGCACAAGTGACTGCTTTTCAAATGTTTAATTTTGGTGATTTCCCTATTGGCAAGTATTTAAACCAGATACACAATAGGTCAGTAGAAAATTAAAAAATCTTATTCTCTTATGTCAAGCTATTTCTGTTTCCTTCTTTGTGGCTAGAATGAAGAGCAGTGTAAAAGAGGTTTGCCTACTGCTTTTACTCCAGGTCTGCTAGGGGGATATAGAAATAGACATTACATGGGAGAATCACAACACATTCTTGTAGTTCTCCACAGATACGTATTATCTAGCATGGTGGCAGCTAAAATAAAAAAGTATCTGAAAATAACCTTAAATATGTGCATATAGGGTAGGTGTGGTTTACTGCCTTATACTTTTGGAGACTTCATGTTTACATTAATCTTTTATTTCTGTATCAACAGGCTCAAGCAAATGCAGAATAACATCAGAAAAGTACATAAATTGTTTTATTCCATCTTTCTGAATTCATCAATACCCTCTAGTCCAGGGTAAAAAATACAGCTAAAAAAATATTTATATATTTTTGTTGGTAGTTCAGGCCATGGGGATACTAAAAAAGTTACAATCACATGTTTTTTATTAAAAAATATCAGCAAGATTACAGCTGTCAGTTGCAACCTTAAATACACCAGCAGCTCCTGAGCTGCCTAGTCCTGAAAGAGCCCTCTTTAATCAAGGATCAACTCTTTTTATAATTAACTCAATGTTAAAAATCCTTAGTGCTTCCAAGAGGCAGGATCTGTCTCTGTAAAAATGGGCCCTGTACTTTTTAGCTGTTGGCTTCTGCTACCTGTCTGTCCTATTACCTCCACTCAAGATAAAGGACTGCACATTTTTTTGTCCAGAGAAACCACATGATAGTCCCTGCTGAGTCCTTTGGCATTGAACCTGCTCACCACACTTTAAGTGCCCCCTGATTTTTTGACCTTAGCCCTTCTTTGAGCATGGGGTTGGAGCAGATGACCCCTGAGGTCTCTTGTAACCAGAATTGTTCTATGATTTGATTATTTTTTCTGGGGTGCTTGCTTCTACCTCACAAAGTATATCCTTTTGCCAGCTAATTGGAAACTTTGGAAGTTTAATTGAAAACAAGCCAAAAGTATGACAATTCACATAGATGCATTGTGTATTTTCATACTATTATATTGTCCTGGTTTCAGCTGGCATAGAGTTAATTTTCTTCTCAGTAGCTGGTGCAGCACTGTGTTTTGGATTTGGTGTAAGAACAATGTTGGTAGCACACTGATGTTGTTAGTTGTTGCTGTGTGAAGTTTATACCAAGTCAAGGACTTCTCAGTTCCTTGGGCCCTGCCAGTGAGAGGGCTGGAGGGGCACAGGAAACTGGGAGGGGGCACGGCCAGGACAGGCGACTCGAACTAGCCTGTGGTGTCATGCTGAGTGTATAAACTGGGGTAAGAAGAAGGAAGGGGAGGACATCCGACATTATGGCATCTGTCTTCCCAATTAACTGTTATGCATGATGGAGCCCATCTGCCCTGGGGATGGCTGAGCACCTGCCTGCCTGTGGGACGTGGTGAATGAATTCCTTGCTTTGCTCTGCTTGTGTGCGTGGCCTTTGCTTTACCTATTAAACTGTTCTTATCTCAACCCTGGAGTTTCACATTCCTTTCTGATTCTCCCCATCCCTGTGGATGAGGGGGAGTGAGCGAGTGGCTGGGTGGTTCTTGGTTGCCAGCCGGGGTTAAACCACAACAGATATGCTTGGATTCCTCCAGAATGTAAACAATTCCAGATTTCCTATAGTCCTATACATTTGGGGTAGGGATAGTAATTATTACAACCATGTAATGGTTTTCATACTTTAAATTACCCAAACATACCCCCAGTCCGAATGAGCACAGTAATTTTCTCTAGAATAGAGAAAAAATCTTGGCAAGGCAGCAAAATCCTGAGAGCTTTATCTCAAAGATGACCACCAAAACCTGTCTGATTCTTATGTCATACTTCAGTTGCCTAATAGGCAACTGTCTGGACGTATACCTGATGTGATAGGGTACCTGATACACTTATCTACCTCTGAGAGAGATGAAACTGGGCCTGTAGAGTATGGCAGCTGGAGGCCAGGTTACCTACAAGCTCCAGAACAGCCCTCCACACATCTGTCCTTGCAGCCAACTGTCATCCTTTGTCAGGGGCTGAGTTCCAGATTAGGACACTTAAATGTAGGTATCTGTAGGTAGCTGCCTACGTATGGACCAAGTGTACAATCCCTGTCTAAGCAATGCAGAGTTAAGCTCCCTAAACACAGGCGTCTGCTGCCATTTGTAATGCGCAAGAGTAGCCACGATCTACAGGTGGGATGAGCAGATATGACACAGGGTCTGTGGGACACTGGTGGCTTCTGACAAGGTGAAACGCTGTGCCTCATCTCAAACTATGGGTAATTTCTATTTTTAGGAATTTGAGTCAAGCCGTTAGTTATTCCAGTTAATGGTGCCTCTGGAGTGACTGGATTCACTCAAATGAAGCACACATTAGTGGGTCAGCTGATACCTACGTGTGGGACTCCACCAGCCAGACTCCCTGCATCTCCACTGACCACAGCAAGAGCTCAGACAGCATGCACACACTCAGTAAATTACACCTTTCAGATATCCAAACGTAGGTGCCTTAATGTACATTGAAAGCCATACCTCATGTAATAACTGAGCGAGACAGTATCTGTCACCTCACCAAAGCTAGTACAACAGCCACCCTCAAAACAGTAACATCAATGAACTTCCTAATGGTGTTCACAGGAATCATAATAATATTTATAGGACAAGTTAAAGAATTTATTATAATTTCTGTTTTTTCCAGAACTCTCTCAAGCCCATGACAGTCCTGTGAACTTCAGTTCAAGAATCAAGTGGTTCAAAGTGATTTTTTTTTTAAAAGCTCTGTAGGTGGGTATGAGAAGACATAATTAAGTTGCAATTAAGGCATAATAAGTGTGGGAGGGAGCAGGAATCCTGCCTAAACTCTTGTGTGAACTCTTAGTCCTTTGTAAGTAGTTCTCTAAATGCATCGCAACCCTCCTGGTCTGAGTGGATAGGAAAATGGAGGTAGCTGGTTCTCATGTATTTCTTCCTATTATGTGTTTAACATTAATCTTAGCCTTTAACTTTGCTCTAGTCACTGTTGCCAAACACTACTAGAAATAACAAAAATAACCCAAATAACTATAAGCCACTGACTTATGTCACAGCACTGATTTTATTTTGGCAATTTATTAAATATAATATAACAAATAAACCTCTTCCTGCCATCTTTTTTTAACCCTATGCTTAAGATGAGTTAGAGTAGCACCGTAATTGGTGGTCATGCATAAAATAAAAGTAGAAATGACTGGTACAAGCATCTTAAAATTCATTTTGCATTTCTCTACCATAAATAATACAATTACCTTCTTCCCTCTCTACTGTTCTGCTCTGCAACTTTATTCTGTGAGCCGCTCAGAGGCTGAAAGAAGTAAAAATGTTCCCTTTTTAAAAATACTGTAACTTTTTGTTTGCTCATCTAAGGAATCCCTAAGGTTAGACCATCCCCAAAGCTGACTAGAAATCTAACCATAACACAAGCTCTGCTCATAGGAATCCCAGAAATGGTAACCAGACCGGAGACAGAAAAAAATAACTTTCACTCATAGAATTCAAGGCCACATTTTACATTAGTGGTCTACACATAGTGCAAGGATAGTTACATTTCCATCATTTTCTCAACCTTAAACTTTCCCCTAACACTGGTAAAGCTGACTTTTAAAAGTGACACTGTTAAAAGTTGGCTGCCAGACCCTGAAAATAAAGGCTTGTTTTAGGTAAATTTTCCAAAATTTCCAAACAGCTGGCAACAACATTTGAAGCCTCATGTAAAAGAAGAACTGGTTTTCTTTTCTTCTGTGTACAATCCAACATAGAAATTTTAAATATTTCCAAGCTCATTTGTTTTATACTAACCATAGCCCTAATTCTAACCTTGTTCACTGCTTACTTTCCAGCCACACCATCAAGTTGGAGAAACAATAGTAAGTCAGTTGACTCATATACTAGTAAATGTTTCAGCAGTATAGAAAAAGTACCACAAAATTGTTTCTCTTCCTCATTTTCTGATCCCTAATACTAAACTTAACTCTAGATTTCCATATTCCTCAGTCATTGATAAGAATTAAAATAGTAACTATGATCCATTGGCTAAGCAAAATGAAATTACTTTATTTTGAAGGTCTGAAGTCAATACAACAATGATCTACTCTCACTTCTTTAAAATTAACACTAGGCATGACTTCTAACAAAAGTACAATAGTAAAGAAGTGGTTCTTACAAAAGCACCATCTGCAATATACAACTGTAATTACAGCACTTACCTCCCTTATTCCCATAACTCTAACACTAACCCTCTTCTGCTTCTTTAGTCACAGCTAAAAGCAACCAAAAGTAAGCCAATATCTCAAAAAGACACGAGCTTTAATAGTATTCTTCTTATGTAAGTTATAACTATATTATATCATTTATCCTATTCTTTTCTTATTCAAAAAAATATGTTAAAAAAATTTTATCGACCCCTGAAGTTGTCACAAAAACCAGACACTTTTCCACCCCATGTTCTCATCAACACATATTCAGCTTAAATCCTGGGTAATACTCAATACCACCACAAAAGATTATTGGCATTTCCTCCAATGCAACCCCAATCCTTCCTATTGAAGCATCAACTCCTATTAACCCCTGAGCTGTGGCATTTAACAAGCTGCACAGTCATCTTGGAGTAATCAATCGAAATAAAGGAATATCAGTGTCAATGCTTTCCAGTACACTTATCTTTCCAGATTGTACCATGCTCACCACCACCACCACCACGGATAAGTTTCAGCTCTTCCAAACCTGACTAACCAAACCTTCATCCACCTTGTGATCCCCACAAGATCTAAAAGTCTGTGCCTGAAGAGAATAGTAATGTCTGGCCATTAGTCTATGCCATTAATCATTTTATTGTGAGGGTCTATTTACAGCACACCAAAAGACTCAGACCTTTCTTCCACTCTTTTCTCAAAGCTGCTGCTATCTGCTCTGGTTAGAAAGTTTCCACAGAACATTACATGAACCTATCACAACAAACCAACTTCAGCAATAGTTTTATTTTTCATGCTGCACAAAACATAATCACAAATTTGTCCCTTCCCTCTCCTAATCTTAAATCTACAAGTTTTGAAGCATCAAGGACCACCAGAGACTGTGAAAGGAAAATAGGCAATTAGCTCCAGCTGCTCCCAGAACTCATTTTGTCATGCTGTGTAGTTCTAAATACTGACCATTCTGGAGTACCCTGTGCCAGATCCTTCCCCTCAATCCATTGCCATCCGTAACTTTAATTCTTGCTATTTAAGAAATTCCTCAGATCCTCAGCTCTCCCTGCCTGGCTTTCTCCAAGAAATTAGTAAAAGCATCCAAAAAAGAAAGGTGCTCCTTTTCCTTTCCTGGGTACTCTACTAAAATCTTTTCGCTTCTTCTCTTTCAGCAGCTGTGTAACCTAATGCTAAACATAAACTTTTCTTTTTGAGAAAAAAATCTGTGGACCACAGGAAATAAAACCCTAAAAACAGGTGATTATTATGAATATCAACATTCACTACATCCTTAAAGGATTATCATTAGACTGTGTCTAAAAATTTTTGGCAATTTATTTTTTTCTAACCATACATCTAATTATCCGTCTTTAATAATTCATTGGACTCCAAGAGTTTCCAGTAAAAATGGAGTGATGATAAGGTGGGGTACAGATCATGGCAGCACAGAGAGGTGTCTGGAGTGAGCTGGGATATGCATGAACTCTTGCTTGGAACATAGACCAGCCAAGGAAGAAAGGAGGAGAAAAGGCGTAGGCTGGGATGGCTTGTCATGATTTTAGGACAGATAGGTTGTGAAATGACTTGCAATAGGAAGTAGCTTTGGGTTTTGGAAAGGAAGAATGACTGGATATTACGAAAAAAATGCATTATAGGTTACTTCTCCAGACTTTAGGTTGATACTTCCTCTCACTTTCAGACAGCAGTTACTGGTCTGGGCTCAGCACATACTGGGAATATTGGTAGAAGGGCAAAATCACAGCAGTGGAATGGGACCTGCAACAACCAAACAAATTAACTCCTTATCCATATGTTCATACACCCATAAACACCATATTTAAGATATTACATGAGAGCATAAGACTAGATACACATAAAACTGTGAATTATTATTAATAATAATAATAATAATAACAACAATAATAAATAAATAATAATAATATAGTAAAAAAGAGTAATAATAATATAACAACAACAAAGAGTTGTGTAGAAGCTGTCAGATACACAAAATACATTTAATATTATTGAAGGAATGATGATGAACCTCAAGCTACCTTCCCATTCCCATTTTTTTAATTACTCTCTTTCTTTGACTGGAATGAATTGGGGGCTGGAATTGGGTGTGTTATCAAGAGACACAAATATTAATGTCATGTTTCACTGAAGGGTACAGGTAAAACTGACAGATGCTCCTGATTTATTCTGCATTTGCTAGGAAGAGGCTGATTAGAAATGTATCTATAAAGGATTTTTATGAAGACTTCCAGTTTTGTAAAAGCATCCAAACTAATCCAGCGTAGGTACTGATAAGTTCCACAAATGCTGTGACTGGACAAACACTTGGACCACATTGTGCTTGAAAAGAGATTTACTTTGAAACCGTTGCAAACTGCTTAGAAATTCTGACAACATGTTTACCAGAGGGAAAATCAAGGAAGAAGGTTTAACAATCTCATAAACTGCATCTCTGTCTTCTTTGCATCACAGGGCACTAGTCATGCATGTACAATAAAGATTTCTGAGGTCTCAGCATTGAGATGTGTCACTACATAGAGTATAACTTTAAAGATTGTAAATGTATTCCTGTAGGAAGAAACTATCTATTTCCCCAGATTTGCTGGCAGGATTATACTGACTTCAGCACTGTCTATGTATTTTAAAAATCCACTACAAAATATTCAAGAAAAGCGCTCCACAGAGAATGTTGCATAGGAGATTTTTCTTAAACATATGGCAGAAAGCATATTAGCATGAGTAACTTGTATGACATTTCCCCTCCTCCCATCCCCAGAATTGCTGTGAGGCAAATACAAAGTGTAAGTGAAGATCTGGAAGAAGAAAAGAAACAAGTAGGAGCTGGGAATCAGGGCTGGAATTCAAAATCAGAGGGCTCCTGAAGCCCAAGTTTTCTTCTTAAACAGGCAGTTCAATTTCAGTAGCTCTTGCAATAAAAATTCTCGAAATTCAGAAAGTCCAAAGTCAACTAATAAACCAAGGAAGGGATTTTTGTGTGTATTTACACACCTGTGTGATTAACCCACAAATGAAATTCTGACTGGGACTTTTAATATTCCTCTCTACTGCTGAGCTACTTTGGTAAATTATGTGCCTCAGATCCCCGTATGCAAAATTAGAATAACAGTAGTTCCTTTCTGTAAAGTTGTGAGCAATGTGGGAAGGAAACCAAGTCTACCAATGCCAGAGACTATCCCAGATCATCGGTGTCCACTGCTAACAATGAAAAGCTCCATACACTTGCAATCTTGCAACATTAAAAATAAATCTGAGCGCAGGGAAGTATAAGAAACCAATTTCATCCTCTCCTAACCTAGTCTTTGTGATGCTCCTGGGAGGCCAAATAAGACTATAAACATAATTATCAAAAATGATTTCATAAAAAAAGAAAAAGCAGATAATAGATTTTCTGTCCCTTCTCTGTCATCCAGTATCAACAATGTGATAATCCTGAACTCAAAATACATCATTACATCCATGCGCTGATCTATATGTCATTTTATGCAGTCATGAACATATACTAGGGAAAGCATGATAGAGAAATGTAGCAGGTTATCCTGCACCAAAGCCTTGAAAGCTGAGTTCCAGAAGAAGAGCAATCAAAACCTCAGGAGACCATCAATTTTGTTTCTTTGCCTGCTTGAGAGCTCAGCTGCACCAGCCAGCAGTTTCACTGTCCTGCCTCGCTGTCTTTGCCCCACATCCATGCAGTTTGAGAATTAGAGCACTCTAAATGAGAGTAAGCATCTCAAATTTTGCATCAGATTGATGCTAAAATGTGAATTCATAGAAAGGATGGCAAGAAGATGTTTTTAGACAAAAGGGGAACAGCCAATCTCATACCAGTTGCACAAAGTTTCAAGTCTTCGTTAATAAGTGCTCTATGAACAAAACCTTTCTAATTTGTGAAGCTGTCAGGAAAACAGACAACAAAAATAAATTATTGTAGTGTGCTTTTTTCAGCATTATCACATTAATAGAAGCAAGTGAAAAAACTGAAACAATTGTTTAATTGATAAGTTCTGCTTTTCAGTCATGCTATTAGCATGTTTCTCTACTAGAGTTTTCAGACTTGGAGAGCACTGAGATTTCTAATTTGGGCTTTCATAACCAGAAGAAAGTTGATCTCATTGAAGCTGACAGTGGAAAGATTAAGCAGATCCTCAGAGTAATTTTGAATGACAAAAAAAGTCAGACAGCATTCAGCTTCAGAAAGTTATTGGTCCTCTAGGCTGAGATCTCAATACAAGAAGAAGACAGTCAAATTATCATCTCACCAAAACCCAGAGAAAGTGACACTTCTGGGTATCATCATGTAGACTGAATAGTCCAATCCAGGCACGCAAGGGAAAGTGCTGCAGACACATCAGGCCTTCTTGATCACTTATGAAAAGGTCCTAGGTGCTGCTGTCAGAAGCTGGGACTGATTTCACGACATGTTATTGGTGCTCAGAGACAGCCCAGGGACAGGTGTTGTCACAGAAGTGCTGAATGGAGAAACATGACAAAAAAAAAAAAAATTACAAAAGGCTGGATTTTCCAGTTTCAAATATTTTTGTGGCTCTTCAGTGCACCAGGCTCCTCCCCTGCTTGGTGACCGTATCCAGCCTTGCCATCAAGTCTTGCCATTAAGAAATCTGTGGGATTTTGCATTTCTTACCATACTGAAAGTTACTAAGTTATTTAGCTTAACTTTGAGCTGTTACAGGAACTGGAGATCCTGTTACACTAACATCAATAGTGTATTTTTAATAAATATTGATATCAGCTATCTAAATTTTAAGGCAATTTATGTAGCCATCCTCCATCATTTTATTTAACTGAAGTTCCTTAACAGTCCGTAGTATAAAAGTCAGAATAAAACTGTGTTTAAAATGCTAATTCCCTTTAAATGTTTCTGCAGCCCAGCCCTTGTAGGAATAATGTGTAATTATCTGTTCAGCAGTGATTCCAGATAGATAACTGTGTGTCCTTTTCATTTAAAGGAGAATTTCCTTACAGATTTTCAGTACAATTATTTTCAACTATGAAAGGGAGTACGAAATGCTTAAAGTAGAGTAAGAAGATGGTTTAGGATGAGGATCAAGGGACCGGGCTTCAGTCTGAGAGGAGTTTTTTTTAATCAAGATAAAAAAGCTGTGCGGTTCTCCTGCTTGTTCTCATTCTCAGACTTTTTTATAAACCATGAAGCTGATGGAGAATGACAAACTACTCCTCACTCACAAGACCCCAGAATATTTAGCGCACAGAATACTTTGTAAAAGCAAATTCAGATCACCAAGTTTTTCAAGCATTTCACATGAGTAGACGGCCTGTGCTTTTGCTGCTACCTTCCCTCAAAGAGGTCAGACTTCACAGGTCTCGGACTAATTTGCACAGAGGGCAAATCAGAAGAACATTAACAACCAATATAAACACATTAATAAGCTTTACCTAGTTCATTGGCTGGCAATCAGGAAAGCTGTGGCCTGAAGGAGCTACAGAGTAACTGGCCTGAATTTCTGTGTAGTAATCACAGCAAAGTGGCAGATGTTGTTTACATCCAGCGTTGAAGGATTCCCCTTGAACATAACCTCAGACTGGGCTGTGACAGACTGATCTGGCACTACAGAGCACTCCGATCCTTTTTAGAGAAGTTTAACTAAAAATATATGGATTCAACCCCAGTATTCGCAAACGGCTCTAGCCCTGAAATAATGATGCCTCAGAGTTTTAGAGCCTATGCCAGTGCGTGTGAAGAGAATGACGAGAAAAATATCCTTCAAAAGTATAATGTTAGTAAATGACCAACATTAAGTGCTCTTTCAGTCTCATAATACCTTCTCCACTATGACTTCCATGTTCTTTCTCAGAGCATAAAGGAGGCATGAACATACATACAATAATTTTTATAATGTGTGTGATATAAAGGGTACTGCCCTGAGCAGTATTTGTAGAAAGAACTGGGAACACAGCACCTGACCTGTATCTGCAGTAACTTCTGTGCTTGAAGACTTCCAGGACTCCCAACGAATCCTTCAAAGAGCTCTTGAGTTGCCTGCTCTGGACTGTTGCTCTGGTGCTACCATGGTCCACACCTCACAGGCAAGACCTTTCCTGGATGGCACTCAGCATATTCTTTTTTCCCTTATCTTATCTACAAGGAGCAAATTCTGCCCTTACACAGATCTGCAATCACCTTATTCTGGTCACACATCTCCATTTATTCTTTCCATCAGTCCATGTCAACCAAGTCCACGCAAGTGCATTTGGTAATGAGCTAGAAGAGTGTCACAGGCATTTCTGATCTGAAAAAACCCTTAAAGGGCAGCATATATAGGACTTGTTACAACCCACCCCCAGACAACAGTACCCATTTTCCAATTTGCAAACCTCATTTTCATGGTTGTTTTATTTTGTTTGTTTGGTTGTTTTTTTTCACAGCAGAACCATGACCATCAGACATGTATGTAAATCATAGGTGCAGAATCACCTGTCATAATAATGACAACTGTGGTAACACCTCAGTTGAGTAATGTTCCCAGGATGCTCTTCACAAGAGGAAACAAAGGCATTTTCTATGTCTGGAAAATGCAGATTCAGGAAATTTTGTCCACGTGGTTGCTTTGGGCTCAGCTACTGCAAATTGTGGTTTGGAACCTAAATTTCTCCTTAAGTAAGACCATGTCCACACTGAGACTGAGGTAATTTGTCATTACTACCCTTCATCTGATGGGAGGACTTGTCCTTAAACATTTTAGAGCTCCCCAACAGGTGGATAATACTACTGCATGATCCAAAATGCAGTGTTAAAAAGTGATAGTTTTACATTTAATTTTTAAATAAGATCGGTGCATTTAATATTGTCAAATTAAATGTCATGTCTGGTAGATAAAAATGTTCTTCCTCCTTAGAAGCATCTCTTAAAAAGAAAAACAGCTAGGATGCTCCTGACCTGTCTATGAATAATATTTCCTATTTTTTTAAAGTACGAGCTTTCTGAACAGGATCTAAACAAATAAGATCATTTTATGTTTGTATGACAATACTAATATAACCAAAATCAGATTTTAGAAATAAAAATGTGACATTCCTTTCTAAAAAAAGTCACAGTCCTACAATTCCTGAATGATTCCTTTGAATTACTTATGAAATCAAATATTGTAAACCAATAAATCATCAGGGAATGTTCTGAATTCAGCAAAACAGCATTCTCTGATGGAGAAACTTCTTCAGAAAACTTTTTACAAGTTCCACAAACTGCAGCCTATTAAAAGGAATCTAACAAAAAAATTCTATTTTGGAAGTCTTACAAGAGGTATTTATATGCCCTGCACATAATATTCTTTCCTCCAAAGATTTATTTCTTTCCAATATAGATTTGATTTTTTCTATGTCAGTAGGTCTCATACCCATATGGAGAACATCTGTGCACCAATTTCTTCTCACACTTCACAGTTCAGCTCCAAACTGGAATAACAATAGTGCTTGAGAAGAAATAAAAAGGCTACTAAAAAACCTACATATACGCTGTGATACAGAAACAATTCACCTTCAATGCCTTCTTGCAATATTGGTTTTTTGTAAATGTCACCAGCCCACCAAATATAAAAGTGGTTCTATCCTGGTATTTATCTTACTGTGCAATCTGAACATCTCCAACAGTTTGGAAAAGAACCAATTTTCTGTTTTATCTGATTTCTTCGAAAATTGCAGGAGAAAGATCTTGGAAAGAATAGAGTTTTGTAGTAAGTTTAAAATAAGCAGAAGTCTAAAGCTCATTGAAGGAAGGGAAAATCAGATGACCTTTATCTGTAGGTCTAAGTATCATCAGATTGTAGTTTTCCACCAAAAAGACTATACTCTACCCTTGCAACTCATTTATGGCCATATCTTAAGATTTCTTGGTGTTCTTATTCCTTTACTTCACTGCCCCTGGACTGGAATGAGAAAACCAGGTACCTCATTGCCTTCTGCAAATGCTGGCGTGAAGTCTCATTGTCTGAGCAAGTCCCTGCACTGTGCCTAACCATTTAATCCTGTGGGCTTCTAGGCATGATAAACCTCTGCAAGGGACAATAGACAGGCACTCGTGGGTAGATAAAATGTAGCTCTTAAAATATTTCAAAAATAAAGTGTGAAACACCAAAAATGGGCTTAAGACAGAGCAGGAGCTTATGGCAAAAAGAAGGCATATGTTGGTCATTTCTCCTATTGCTTTACAGAGATGATAAGCAAGGTTGAGCAAGTAGATTTTTCTCTGTTTCCATAGAAAATGAGAATAGCGGTAGTCTACAGGTGGGATGAGAATTCAAACCAGTATGGGTGAGGTTTCCTCTGCAGCATATGCATGCAGCCATGGGGATTGACTGCTTAATGTGCACCAAGGATGTCAAAACCCAGACGATGTCCTGACATAGTTACTCCTTGCCAGATAAAGATGTCTATTTTTTCTTTTATTCCTTCTCTTTGCAAGGCACTAGTTTGTCAGTGTGGATCCCAAAGCAAAATGTAACAAGTCTAATATTTGGAATTACCAGCCTTTTTTTCAACATGACACTGAGCAAAACTGAGGGAAAAAAACAGAAGTCAAATTAATTCCTCTGAGAATGTTAGTTTCTCATGCCTTACAAAATAAGAATTGGAAAGAAAAGAGTTAGATGCACATAATGTAAAATACTGTGCAAGTGGAAAACTGAAGGATGGGTGTTAATCTAATTTCTTCTGAAATAAATCTTTGTGTGCTGTGGCAAGATGCAATGCCAGGTCACATAACACCATCACAACCACTATAATAAACAGAACATCCCAGGAGCACTTACCATGTGTAAAGAAATTATAAATAATAACAGAGTATTTTACATTTATATAGCAACTTGCATCCCAAAGGATTCTGAAACACCTGACAAGTTTAATCATCCACACAGATTTATATTCAGAAAACAACTTCTTCCACTGCTGAAACAGATAATGTTCATGAACAGCAGTATGTAAGTTAGAAAACAAAGAAAATTACTTATTCTTAATGAATCAACAGAGGAAATCTTTCTTTCTTTCTTGTGTTGTAGTGTAGAAGGTCTGACAGAAGAGAAGAGTTAGATTCTGGTCTAATTTGCTGCTTCTCATTCTAACTCTTCATTTGTTGTGGAGCCTCCATCTGAAGAAATCTAATATTTAAAACCCATCTGGACATGGTCCTGGGCAACCTACTCCAGCTGATTCTGCCTGAGCTGGCGAGTTGGACTAGATGACCTCAGGATGTCCCTTTTGATCTAAATGATTTCTGTGATTTTCCTGTGTAGATGAAGCAAATATTTCTTTGGTGGTACATGGAAGCAATCATACAATTTCATCTGAAAATACCTACCTGCCCATTTCCTCTTGATTTGTGAGAGATCCCAAAAAGGGTTTCAATCTGCTAAGGCATCAGATTAAGGACCAAGGAGACATTTTTCCAATAGTGATATCAAGTACTCAGCCTTAAGGAAATAATTTTCTTTGGCACAAGCTAATGGAGGTTTTTTCCGCCATGGAAAACTAAAAAAAGTCCAGCTGCTAATCTGACAATGTAACCAGCTAGTAATGGTAGCTGGAGGGGAATGCAGGGTCTGTGATGCTCTGAAGTCCTTGATCTGGTGATCGGGACTGCAGAGTACACACATATGCACCATTTGTTCTTCACCCATATAGCAGGCCTGGAAATGTTACTGTGCAAGGGACCTCAGCAGTTTCACCGAATGCATCATGTCCAAAGGCCATCACGGAAAGTCTCTGTTGCACAGAAGGACAGAAGCTTTCACAGCCAGAAGTTTATGGAAGCTCTAAGGTAAATGGTTACCCATCCTAACATACACTTATGAAGCTATAATGTATTTGAAGCTGTTAGGGAAGATAGCAAAAAGTTCAGATCAAGTACTCAAGCAGACAGGGGGTTTTTATCAACACACAAAGCTCAGGGGTAAATCGCAAACAGATATTTCAAAGATTAAAGTTCCCAATGTAAAATACCTCACTGATATTACATGTGATGTAGGCAAACAGCAAACCCAGAAAAATACTTCAGAGAACCCAAAACAATTAAGCGCCCAGCTAGTTCTTCTGGAATAATTCCTGACAATTAACCATGGGTTGGGCATATTATAAATAACCCCTTCTGAAATCCACAGTGTGAACAAAACATCAGAGAATTAAAATTTAAATATTGATAAATATATATGCACACACACACTGTCCTGACATTTAAAGGGCAACGCTTAGCCAGCTGTGTTTCTGTTTTCCTTCATGATTCACAAAAGTATGAACCAGGTTAACAATAACACATAACAAAATATCTTCTCTCCATATTGCTGTGCTTTATGAAAAGCTTTTTTAAGATAACCATGGCAAACCTCCAGGTGCTGGTCAGGTTAGATTGACGCTGGAAAGGAGGGAAACGCTCTTCTCTTAACATTCCTGAGAAACAAATATCATCCTGGTCTGGCTCAGTATTGGGATTTACAGAATAAATGAGGCTATATTTTTAAATAAGCAAGTGATTTGAGCTACAAAGCAGAAGTACATAATTTTACATAGCTTAGCAGTAATTTGGGCATCTGTAGGAATCCGCTGCCACAACCAAGAAAAGGCCAGCTTCTAAAACATTACTGAGGTTTTATACAGTAGGCTAGCACCTAAAATGTTGGTAAATAAGAAGAAATCTTCCTGCCAGACACTAGAGCTTATATTAACGCCAGACACTCCAAAGTGTGACATGATGTGGACAGACAGGGCTCTACTGAGACAGTCACATTCTGGAAATGAGTAACCTAGCATCAAAGATCAAGTGCAGTACCTGAAACTGAACTGGCCTTCAGCTTACACTACCCTACATTGACATCGATGTCTCAAATTGACTTCTATAGGGTGAAAAAGGCAAAAGAGCTGTGGCATGATATAAGGAGGACAAGAAGCCAGGACAATGGAGTGTACTGTTAATGAGAAAATGAATATACTAAAATGATGTTTTCATTTTTTTTATGCAGAATCTTTGACAGCTACCAACTCTGAAGGCTGAGAAAATAAAGGTAGTACTCCCAGAGCAGAGCGGAGGGCTTCTGCAATGACTCCCTGTGCAAAGACCCCTTGAGCCAGCCACCTTTCACTGGTACAGGCTTGGGTAATGCAGAAATGTTTCCACGGACATTAAAACTGCAACTAGTGTCCGCAGCAATGTGTATAAGAAGCTGACATTTCTAGCAGGTATAGAAACAAAGCAGTTATCAGACGGATTTTTTGGCACGTTGATACACAGAAGTGTACCAAGTCTGGCTTCAAAGAAAGGGAACATATGTGTGCAGTAGGAACACCCAGCTAGGTTTGATTTTGCATGGTGGTAGTGCTAAAGGACCTGCAGAGCATGTTCTGTTCCCTGAAGGCAATGGATGTGCTGTAAATAAGGAACCCAGGTTGCTTTGTCTACATCTCATCTGCTGTGGAAGGGCAACTGGGAATGAATTAGCCCCGCAAGCTCCCATCCAGTGGTCACCACTCTGACAATATGCCAGAGAAACTTAGAATATATAGGACACTTTTTTAGCCTGTATGAGAGGAAAAACAATAATCTTTGGTTAGTCCAGTGTCAGGATCCTAAACCCCAGGATTAATGTGCTGAGTAGAATCACAAGACACCAATTACCCTGAAGATATAGAAAAGCATTTATCCTCAGTTAAGAAGCAAGAGAAGGGAACCCAAGAGAAGGGGTGAGCAGGGCAGTGCCATGTGCACACTACAACACATGCTGCATTGCTATTGCTACGCTCTGGCATACACATTTTCCTGATACCCTATCATGAATTAACAAAAGTCTGATATCTGAAGAAAAGGGATAATTAATCTGCAAAGTACTAGCAATATCATTTTTTAAAAGGAACAGATATATTCATATTGTTATGTCAGATGAGTAAAAATAAAGGGGGGGAAATGCACAGGATATAAGTATAGTGGTAAGAGTAAAGGATGTGACTGATAGCATAGCTTTTCTGACATTTAAAAAATACAGGGACAAAGTGGGTCTGTTGATTGGAATAACCATTCATTCCATAAAACTTAACAAGTAAGTAAATAAAGTTCATATCCCAGCCAGAAGTCAAATGCAGAGTGGGAAATTGAAAATTTCTTAATAAAGCTGCAAACAAGACTACTGCAGCTGTGTATGAGTGTCATTAAAAAGAAGTAGGTGGAGGCAAATCTTCTGTGGATCACACTCACTTGTATTGCAAAAACTGAGAGAGTAGGAAGTATACCAGAGAGAAATAAAATCTTCCTTGGCATGGGAACAGTGGTCTCCATCCCTCTGCCCACTGTGAAGTATGATCTTCTCCCAGAGGTCACGGTCAGTGAAGGTGTTTCATTGTGTGTTAGGGAACTGAAAGTCTGTCCCAAGGACAGATACAGTCATTCCCAAAGGTTCTTGTAAAAAAAAAAACTTCAAAGTTGAATCTGAAAACAGGAAGGACTGTAAAAAGGTGAAGCCAGGTAAGCTCCTGATGACACTTGCTGTGAAGTTGCCTGGGAAAACCTCCAGTGAAGACATCTGCCTATAGCAGGAGTTACTATGTATATTTAGCCTCAGTAAGGCTTGCTAAGAGAGAACAGAAAATAGCAGTCCTGAGTTTTAAATCCAACTTTCTCAAAAGTTCGGCTGGTAACTATTATACTGTAATTTTTCTGTAGATTATTTCATGCATGCAACCTTGTTGTCTTCCTGGATCAGCTCCTAATCACTGTGCCATTCAGAATGATCCCTTTTACTTTGCCTACGTTTTCTTTACAGATGGACTGATTTTTTAATTCAATTGTGTTCCAAAGCTTGGTGCAACCCCTAAGAACTACACTTTCAGCAACAGCATGTGTGCGTTCAAGGGAGATGCACCGCTGACTGAGGGAAGAGGCATTTGAGTTCACTTTTTCTAAACTTATAATATCAAAAATTACACAGGGAAGAGCCCAAAGAGAAGGTCTTGCAGATTCACAGCAGGGCTCCCAGAAACTGTTGGATAAGATATCAGTGTGAAAGAAAGAGTTGAAACAGTAGGGACCTCATCAGAAAGGGAAAGTCTGCATCCTGGCTCAGTGAAACATGTAATCTTCTTCTGTTTGTTAAAACAAAACAGAGCAAAAATACATTTCAGAAATCAGAAGATTTGCTGCAGCTCCCTTATGGAGGAAACTTGGCAATAAGCCTGCTGTGAGATGCTGAGTTGCTCAGCCATGGTGAAGTGAGCACAGACCTGGACTGTAATGTTTGATGATCAATTTGGTGCTTGTTTTCTTTCTTTTTTTTCCTTTGCTTTATTGTACTTTCATGATATTCCTCAGACAGATCCATATTCTTTACAGAGAACCATAATGCCTGAGGCTTGTAACTGTATGACCTCTCTCGGTACAGTCATAAATCTTGCCTTTAGTTGTCTTTTCTCAGCTTTAAGTTGTCTTTTTGTGTCACGTTCACTTTCCCAGACACTTCCTGCAGGTTTGGAGGGGGGTGAGATTTTGGGTGGTGTTTTTCCTCTCTCTAGTGCTGCGGTGAGTTGCAGGTTTCTTGATCCTGCTGCTGTTACGAAGAAACCAGGTATATCATTGTCCAGAGCCAGCGGCTGTGGCTGGCAGAGGTGAGCTCTTCATGTTCCCAATGACTCCCTGCCCCTGCAAAGGAACTTTTCTTTCCCTGGCAGTGAAGTCTTGCATTGTGCTAGCACCAGGTACTAGAAGGCATCTCTAAAACCAGTCACTCAATGCCCTAGGACTCAGAGAAGAAGTTTTCCTTGAAGCACCTGCCTAAATAGTTTTTGTCACTGCTGCGTGCAATAGCATGGGGCACTCACCTCCTGGCTGTGCTCCCTTGCCTCGTCCCTGCCTGCAAAGCAGCCTGTGCAGAGGCACCTTAATATTTGCACTAGCAGGCTGGGCATGGGCTGTTCTGAAATTCTTACTCTGCATGTAACACCAGCACCAACCACCCCTCCAACTGAACTGCTTGCTTGTTTGCTTGTTTTGTTTGTTCATCTGAATCTTGCTGTTGGATATTAAACATGATTTGCAGTAACTGCACAACTTGGGTGCACGCGGCTTTTAGAAAGTGAAAATTACGGTGAGTGGGGAGCGACAGATTATTATTTGTGTTCTATTATAATTAATTACTTTGCACAGCTGGAAACCATGTTACAAGACTTAGGTGTTTGCAGGAATGAATGGCCTTGTAAAACGTTGCTGGCAGCTAAATCCATTATTGTCATCCGTGCTCGTTTTTGGTGCTCTCAGTGCTGGATAGATGTGCCTGCCAAAGGCTCTCATAGGCCCATTAGTGTCTGGAGTGGCTATGCTCTTAAATAGACATTTTTATTGTTCTCTGCCCTTTGAGTCGTAGTAGTTACAGGCACCTGGGAAATGCATGATCCATGCAAACAGCTAGGACGAGCCAGATAACCAGGCCTCACGCAAGAACTGCACGTTACATGTATCGATAATTACACATCAGAAGCCATCTGTTGAAATCCAATTATTTTTCAGATGCGTTTCTTAGCCTGCTGGTGTAATTCAGGACCCTACATGGCTGCTTGTGTAAAGAATCATTAAATCTCCATTTCAGTTTGCGAAGGAATGATGGAAAGAGATGCATACTTAAATGAAATTTTCTCCCATTATTTTTCCTGCAGTTGAATGCATTCAGTCCCAGGAAGCAGTGTGACTAGAAACAACCTCTGAAGCTTTGTTTAGTTCACATAGGAGTGCCAGTATTAGGTGTGTGGCTGCGCAGCGCTTGAAAAGCCCACAGTCCCTGGTAAATACGTAGCTATAAAGCTGATATGGCCAATGGGTCTGGCAGCCAATGGGGATGACAGAGACAAGGTAAGTCTGGGAAGCAGGTGGGGTCTGAGCATCCTGGTACCTACCACAAGAGGATGCAGCTCCCAAAGTTGGCTGAGGATGCAGAAGACATTATTACTGCTATAATCAAAAAAGACAGAAAATAAGATTCTTATTAGGACATTTTGGTCTTTTTTGCCACAATGCAAGATATCTCAGATTCTTAGGCCAAAGACTATAAAAATAAATACGGTACAGCTACCAAGCTCCTGGTAAGGACTTGCAGAAACCTTTGCTGTTACAAAACCTTTTTGTTTATGTGAACTTGACAAACACATTGTAGTCACTCAAAGCTAGGATATACTTTATAGAACCATAAAATCATAGAATGGTTTGGGTTGGAAGAGACCTTAAAGATCATCAAGTTCCAACCCCCTTGTCGTGGTCAGGGACACCTTCCACAAGACCAGGTTGATCAAAGCCCAATCCAGCAAGTCCTTCCTTCCATAATGATTACTTTCTTTTTCCAGGGATCATTTCTAAGCAAAGTTTTAACGGAAGTGTTTAAGACAGAGACAAGATAAATCTACTTGAACCTCAGTTTGTGAGTGTCTATGATGGAAATTGAATAGGTATTGTATGATATGGAGGGAACTTTAATCACACACAGGAACTGGAAGTCATTGAGACCTTTTCAAAATATGTCTGAATTTAAACAATGATAATTAATAACTGATGTAGGCCTGCTGTTCAACATAAAATGCAATTAATTTATCTGGGAGTGAACTCTAGTTTAGTCTATTATTTCCTCCCCAGAGGCAGGCTGCTGGCTTGAGACCAGTTGAAAACTCTATCAGGATATGGAAGCAAAGCTTAACCAACCAAGAAAACAACATATGTTTATATTTCAGTTGTCACAAATCTTCACACAGACCTTTAAAATTAAAGGCCATCAAAAGGTATGCTGCATGTTCATATAGAGACACAAACGGTAGCTTTTGACAGGCCATATATGCAGCGTTGGAAGATATTTTATGTCTAGTCCTAAAGTATGAGCCTGGGAAAATAAACGCATAGCATAGTGAAAAAGAAGCATTATCGAAGAAAATCCACTGTGGAAAAAAAAGGTGGTGGGAGCAGTCGGTGTCATGAAGGATGGAGTGTGCATGAGAGGAATATGATCAACCAGGGAATGCAAGTTCAAATACATTAAAGGAGTAATACGATCTTGCATGATACAAAGTGAAGGTGGACAAGTGTCTCTGATGGCTAAAGAGTGTGACTCAAACTTACTGTCAGCCCAGTGCAAGAAAAGAGCTAGTTTCCTCCAGATTTCAAATCCAAATTAAAGAAGTTCCTTGGTATGACCATACTTAAGAATGCCTGGGTGAAGAATAAAGATTGTTCTATTTAAAATTAATATTACTGTTTAAAGAAGACAAACGAAAGGTCAGATGTGATAAGATTTGCTGATCCAATTCATTAAAATTTGCTTTCAAGCAAACATATTTACTATTGAGTAGAGCTATTTTATAGGAAGCTATCCACTGAGATATTACTGTTTCTGATTTCATGGTATAAGATTTAAATACACAGGCACACTGACCTCAAGAAATCTTAAAAATACTTGTGTCAGGTGCACCAAGTAATAGAAATTATCTGTTTACTAAATGTCATTCCATCAAGGTCTTTCTTGTTGTCCTTGTCCCTAAGCATCCCTAAGGCTTCATTTCTCTCTTATACCTCTGCAGTGCCCACTACAATAGCTCTCACTTGCTCATGTGTATCTACTGGTGGGGTAACAAAGCATAAGGATTCAACCTACATTTCAGGCTCATTGATTTGTGATGTCGAAACTGGAGATCATCGAGCAGAGGGGAAACAGTTATACCTTGAATCAGTACTGGAGATAAGAGCCGGAAAAAGAAGTGTACGTCCTGCCATGTTCTCAGTGATAATTCTTCCAAGGAGAGCATTGTTGATCCATGGAAGAAAACATTACATGAAAATAGGGGTTAGATTCAGTTCTAAAACATAAGTTCAGGCATCTGCTTTGTAACTGTTATCTGAGTTATCCAAGCTCCCATTATAGTGAACTCGGGGTGCAATTCATCTGTTAAAACAGGGAAGTTTATTTCAGAATGAGGTGAATTGCTTCCTAAATTATGAGCATTCTGAATTAAGAAACACTGATTTCTACCAATTGATCCCAAGATCTGTTTTTGCATTGGCATGAAATGGAGAAATACAATTCTTCTAGCTAATACAGTGCTATTTCGGTCAATATAGATAATAATTTTTTAAGACTTGAACAACATTCTCTTACCATGCATAAAAGCCTAAATGATGGGTCTGCCCAGCCTTTTTCCAGAGTTATTGCTAGTGCAGAACCCAACCCACTAAAGGATTTGAGCAGAAGGTGCTGCATAAATGTTACGTGACATGGACACACTTGTCAGTGCATGCAATAGGTTTTTTTCTCTTTTGAGTAATTGTCATGATATATTCTATTTCCAGTGATGGACAGGCATTCACCTTGCTGGGGCAAAATAGTTGGTCACAGTCTATTTAGATGATAACTATGCAACAATTTTACCAAAGCAGGCTTAAGCTTTGTCTTATGTTATAGAGGAAAGCATGAGGTTTTTTTCTTAATTTTCATATCTCTGCCCTGAAAATTTCTGAGGTTCAGATAAGCATCCTGAGAGCTCTAGAAAAGTATCTGTAGTTGGCATGAGTAAATCCAATCAAGTTAATTAGTATAATTTAACCCAGACAGACACTTATTTATAGGGTCTTTGGGGAGACAGTGCCTGTCAGTTTCATCCACAGACAAACTTAAATGTTATAGGGGAGCTCCTGAAGGGATGTACCATAACCAGAAAAATCCAGTCTATTCTAAGTTGTATATGTTGGCTGGAGAGGGACATGGGAAGTGGGTCTGGCAGCTAGTTCCAAACATTTGAACAGAGAGCCTGGAAACCCCCTGGGAAGGGCCTCTCTGGCACATGGTCCAAGATAGACTAGACCAAAACATCCAAGGTAGATTAGACCAAAACATTTGCATATCCCCTACTCCTCTAGCAGATAGCATGTCATACATTCTTCTTGTACTGAGTGCCTACTTGAAGCCTCATGTGAGTACACATTAACACATTAAAAATATCTGTTATGGGTAAGGAAACATCTGAATAACATCAGTGAAGAATTCTAGCAACTAGACAAATGGGAAGAAAAAAATCATGCGCAAAATTCTGGTAAGTTGCTGCTGCTGCTAAATATAGTCTGTAGAGCTGCAGAACAGCTCTCTATACTCTAGAAGGAGCAAATAGTCCTAAATGACAGTTTGTAGGACTTCCCACAGAGGAAAACCCATGTGGATCTACGGGCTGTGTTACCAGCAGCCATCCTACTCTGCCCTAACAGTGTCAAGTCTTTCAGGGCAATTTGGGTCACAGCAATGCCACACAGTGCTACAGGCTGGGGCAGAGTGGCTGGAAAGTTGCCCAGCAGAAAAGGACCTGGGGGTGCTGGTCAACAGCCAGCTGAACATGAGCCAGCAGGGTGCCCAGGTGGCCAAGAAGGCCAACAGCATCCTGGCTTGTGACAGAAGCAGTGTGGCCAGCAGGACCAGGGTAGTGACCATCCCCCTGTACTCAGCACTGGTGAGGCCACACCTCGAACACTGCATTCAGTTTTGGGCCCCTTGTTACAAGAAAAAGATTGAGGTGCTGGAGCATGTCCAGAGACAGGCAACGGGGCTGGGGAAGGGTCTGGATCACAAGTC
>JAVJGJ010000037.1:15962244-15990608 GCA_035590215.1 Microhierax caerulescens
AGCATGTCCAGAGACAGGCAACGGGGCTGGGGAAGGGTCTGGATCACAAGTCTTGTGAGGACCAGCTGAGGGACCTGGGGGTGTTCAGCCTGGAGAAAAGGAGGCTGAGGGGGGACCTTGTCGCTCCCTGCAACTCCCTGACAGGGGGCTGTAGGCAGGGGGGGGTCGGTCTCTTCTCCCAGATAACAAGTGACAGGACAAAAGGAAATGGCCTCAAGTTGTGCCAGGGGAGGTTTAGATGGGATATTAGAAAAGTTTCTTCCCTGCAAGGGTGGTCAAGCATTGGAGCAGGCTGCCCAGGGAGGTGGTGGAATCACCATCCCTGGAAGCATGTAAAAAACACATAGACATGGTGCTTAGGGACATGGTTTAGTGGAGGGATTGGCAGTCCTGGGTTAATGGCTGGACTTGTGATCTTAAAGGTGTTTTCCAAGACGATTCTATCAATCTATGAATTTCTTCCTGTGTCCAGGCACAGTAGTGATAAGCCTGCACGGAGGAGCTGCCCTTTTCATAGGGAGGGGAATATATCTGAGAAGATAGAAACATTAGCAGCTGCTGTGCTGACAGCTTTAGAAAGTGACTGGGAGACTGGGCTGTATGGGATGGTCATGCCTGAGCTCAGCCTGAATTTCCTTGGGTGCTGTAGCAGCCAGTTTGGCACTCAATATGTGATGTCTCTGGAGCTTCACAAGCAGGGAAAACTAAAAGTGAATAGCTGGAGGCAGAGAACATCCTGAAGAACAGCTAGAGCAGCAAAGGCTTGTGCAGTCAAGGCAAGGTCACAGAGAACAGAATTACGGAAACACAAACACGTCATTTAGCTTCTTCCTCCCAGCTACTCATCCCTGCACCGGATCAGCTCCACTTGACCATCCTGGCTCCATAGTCCTCCCCCGCTCCGTCTGTGGCAAGAAAATTTATGCTTCAGCTCAAACAAGGCAAGAAAGGGATCAGCAGGAAAGGAAAACAAAGCCTGTCCTCCTTGATGTGCAATGTAGGGAGGAGAAGAAAAACGAAATGCCAAACAAAGAACCAGCAGAATCAGTTGGGGGAAAGAATCTTCAAACTGTCACTGGAAGTCTGAATTCTGCCAGAAAGGACCTGCAGCGGCAACTGCTTTATTGCTTATCTTGTTTCCAAAAGGACTGAAAGAGCCTGCCAAGGATGTGGCAGGAGATTCACTGTAATGCAATGACTGGAAGCTGAGGGAAGTCTGGCATTTTCCTATGAGTGACAGCTTACAAGCGTGACAGAAGAGAGCTTTTATTTTCCTTGTATGTTTCCCGTTACAGTCTGACTTTATTGCCCTGGGCTAATATTTTGCACATAAGACACTGATAAATCTGAGCTCCGGCTGCAGTATTGTGTACTATTCAGGTATGCAGTACTGATGCAATTACTTAGCTGACTGTTACCCTGTAAAACCTAATTAAAATCAATGAAGATTTGTAGCTGGAGGTTCATGTTTTATCAGAGCATGAAAAAAAGACAAAACTCTCACTAACACTGCTTTGTTTTTCCATTTATCTTTGCAGATATCTTACAGTAGCCTGTGAACAACCCTCACTTCAGAGTATTTACGATAGACCTGAACAAAGTTTATCTGTCAACCCTGTAGGAATACTGACATAGTTAACATTTTCTTCATCTCTAAACCTGTCATGGGATTAATCTTTTGCTCTCTAGTGACAAGAAGGAAAGTAATTTCAGGCTAACATCAGTGTTAAATTCCGTAATAAGCTTTCTAATGACGTGGCTCTGAGACCCATCAGCTTGACTTTCATCCAAGACTTTTTAGCTTAAAAAAGCACTTGTCTTTTCCCCAGAGAAACCCTAAACAATGCCTTTAAAGAGATGTAAGGAAAGAAAGGTCAGAATCTGAACTGAGGTCTGATGAGCTACCTCTTCACAGCCAACATTTCTAGCAGATATTTCTCAAGCTGTGAAAGATCCAGGGTCCGCAACTATGGTTTGAGATTGTGCTTCTGGCTGGTGTTCCTTTATTCCCCTTTCTTTAAAATACCAAACTTGGATCAAATGCATAATTCTTAGGTGATATCACTGATTGCTGCCACACTAATATTTGGTCACCACAGTCAAACCCTTTTTTTTACCAGGAAAATGGCACAAAACAAAACATAACAAAATTGTAGTCAGTCTGGGTCTTTTTTCCCAGTCCTCCACGTACAAGGCTTCTGAGCATCATGGAAGACTTTTAAAGGAGAAATAGCAGTGTTGTCTTCTTTCCTTGCCTGCAATGTCTTTGAAGATCTTGCAGAGCAAGAGGCCATATAAGAGAACTTTATTTTCCATGTAGCTTTGCCCATAGACGGTCCCACAACAGAAACACAGGAGCTTTCCTTTCTCAGCTGTAGGCACCCATCTCCATCACTGAGAAACAACAACCAGTTTGTGGAGGCTCCGAGTCCATGTCCCTACAAAATAAGCTTGATATTTCCTTGCTAATGAGCAGGACTTAACCCAACCAAGCTCATGTAGCTGCATTCCTGTTTCCAGTGTTCAGTATCAGGTGTCATAAGCACATGCATCTTGGGGATAAATCTGGAAGTCTCGCTCTGCCCATTTAAATATGGTAGAAAATCCGGTTGTCTACTTTGTGGGACCATTAGACTCTTGGGTTCATGAACGCAGCAACAAATTAAAGGCAAAGCAACCCAGTGCTGCCTGTGTGCTGCAGCTTTAAAACAGTTCAGTTCTTTTAATTTTTCTTTCAGCAATTCACTACTTCCTAATGGTGTACTCATCAAGTGGTAATAGAAAATTAAAATGAAAGAATCATACCCCCTAACGATGACATCAGTATTATAATTTCTTAACAGTAAACGTAAAAATTGTGACCAAATATTTGCTGATTCTTGTTCAGTCATTTGTGCTGGTGTATTTGTTATTTCTGTATTACTTACACAAAATAGTTAAGATCTGTATTTGATGCCCTTGTGAGGTTGTGCCGTTGGTGGGAGCAGAAGTAAGGTCAAGGCTCTGAGTGCCTTTTAAGACTGAAATGATCTGATATGGAAGCAAACAGTCGAACAACTTTTCCATCTCCCAGTCCTGTGTCCAGAATATTCAGTTGTTGCTGAGCACCCTTCGTTTTGATAGTAAAAGCACCAGTTCTGCAGCAGCTGATACAGCTGGCATTTAGTGTTGCTTTAAATTTTGAAAGGAGGGGGGGGGGAAAAAAAAAAAAAAAGGAAAACAAAAAAAGCTGAAGCTTTTACTTTGAGTACAATTTTGATGTATTTCTAACTGTGGCAATGGGATCACTTTGTTGTTAAGGGTGTGCAATCAAACTGTCAGATAAAGATTGGTTTGGGCTTTAATTCATTATTCTGATAAGGATTTAGCCACATCAACCAATTAAAAACTATGTGAGTTGAAAATAATTGCACTTGTTTGGGTTTTTTTACCAATTACCATGGTGCCAAATCCTTGAGAGAATAGTGATCTCTGGGCAATGCCAGCTCTTCATGTTTTTTCCCCTTATCCAGCTATGTATTTTATCTTCTGGAATTTTTGAGATATAATGCCATCCCTTTATTTATCAGAATTCTATGCCTGGTTTTGGATATGTAGAGATATTCACAGGCTCCTCTAACCTTGCCTCATGTTGCTGTGTTGTATGAATTATTCAGAAAGTTTAGCTTTTGAAGTGGTCAGAAATTACATAACATAACACCCAGATAAAAGACAGAGAAAGAACATGGAGAGACATCACGTAACAGATTTTCTATCCTTCAAGTAGGGCCTTAGTGGATAAATTTTAGAGACAATGTGTAAATAAATGAGTATATTTAATGTACTCATTGGCATTTTACATTTTTAGAGTTCAAGGTTTCCCCCCTGCTGCCTAAAGAGCAGTTAGCATCTCTTTTCCCTTATCCACATGCCTACCTTTTGAACTGTTCTTCCTCTTGAGGTTAGTAAATCCTTAAAATACTGGATTATGAGGCGTAAGAATGTAAGAAATGCCAATCATATATGTACAGGTCAATACCAGATCTGTTTATGACACTGGCAGAAAGAGGTACTGTTTGAGAAGACAAAAGCCTGGCTTCTCTCCACAGTTTCCTTCACCACTTGAAATGGATCTGCTGGCTCATCTCCATCTCTATCTCCTTCATTTAGCATTTATTTTGGATCTGTTGTCCATGAATTTGCATTTTTTAATATTCTGGTATAGTTTGCCTCCAAAGCCTCCTGTGGCAGCAAGTCCCAGAAGTTGTACTTTTTTTTCGTTTGTTTTTAATCTGTTTTAAATCAATCTCCTGCTAGTTCCAGCAAGTGCTCTCTAGTTCTAGTGTTGCAGGGTTTGGAGAGTAGCAGTTCTGTGTTTATTTTTTCCTCTGCTTGTCTGTTTTTTTTAGAGTTCATCACTATGCAAGCTTTGTTTAGATTGATTTTCTCTGGGTACCTTGTGTTTATCTATGCAAAAACTTATCTGTCACCTTTTTGACCACTCAGTTTTGTGAAGATCTGATGTAATTCCTTGCCATTGATGCAGCTTTTGGCTACCTGAAGGATTTTAATACCATCCTCACATTTCAAGATTTCACCACGTTCCTCTTCTTGGGTCATTGATGAGATATCGAACAAAACTGGTATCAACACTGATCCACAACAGGACTGACTCACTGCTGAGTCTTATCCAGCCTGAAAACCACTAAGCCCTACCCTGCTCTCCTCATCCTTTAACCAACTCAAATTCATAGAAGGAATTTCCTTCCACACTCACAACAACTTCTAAATTCAGAATGGCATCCTTTCTTGAGTTCAATAAGACTAGTTGTTCTAGGAAGCAGTGATATATTGTGTCCAAAAACTTTTATTGTCTTGATAAGACGTTAATCCAGTTTATATGCAGATCATGGAGAACTTCCACTCTTACAATTATTATCTAAATCTGCTTTAAAGAAAGCCTAGCTTAAAAACTCTGGGTTCAAAAAGAAAATAACCAACACAGGTGGTGAATCTTAAGTCTTTGTGTGTAAGACCTGGATTCAATCAACTGTACGTGACAGCCCATTCATACTGAGGTTAAAGCTGTAGAAGGAACCTCCTAAAGCAACCTGAGGCAAATCAGTGTATTTCACTACCAAGCGAGGTTCACCATCATTTTTGTGACTTTCCCACAGCTTTGGTCTTCATCTTCAGCCTTACATTTTGGAGTAGCATGAAGTAGCAATTTCTGTCAATCAGAATGGCAGCATTTCAAAAGTACTTTTCAGAAAGGCATCAGTACAGATTAAATCACAGAATGGACATCCTGTATTTCTTTCCATAGTGGAATAATCATGCTAAAATGTTTTGCTTTGCTGCACCCAAATGTTACATTATGTTAAAGAAAAATTATGAATACGTGTTTAGGTTTTCAGGTGTTCAAAAGAGAATCAGTATGCGAGAATCACAGTGAAACACCATCCATTTTGAGTCAGATGGTTTCTCCTCTGAAAATTGGAGATATATCAGCACCTTCCTAGAGAATGTTTATAATTTGACTGATGTGCCCTATCAGAAACCTTTTCAACCATACCTGCTGCACCTTTTGTGTATCTTTCTTGCAGCTGTAACACTGAAAATATGTCAATGTGATTGTCTTCATGTCACATTCATAGAGTCTGCATTCAGATCCTTTGTATTTCAATTTAGGAAGGGTCCCTTCATGATGTGAGTATCTAGGAGGATGGGAAATATTTGCAAGTTTGATGGGTAGGTCTGTTGTATCTGTCAAAGGTAAGGACTCATTATTTGCATTGAGAACAGGTCAATAGCTCCATGTATTTCTCACACATTTACCAGTGTCCCCCAGTAAGTTCTTTCTAATTTTAAGCTTGTCTTCAAGGAGTTGCAAAAGCTCACAAAAAATCAGGTGAATAACCTGATTTTCAACAGTGAGGAAAGAAAAATTAGCAAGTCCAAGACTCTCTATTTTTAAAATTGTAAATGGTATGTTATCAGTAAATTACTTTCAGGGTCTTCCTTATTTCCCACACCATATAGTTGCATGCCAGACATTATAGCTAAGCTGCTTGGTAGAAGCACTTATTTGGGCAGCAAGTCTTTAGAAACATCACTTTTGGAACCGCTTCTGTTGTTATTGGACCAGCATCTCACTTGCAGCTGTTCACTCATTAGCTGGATCTGTGCAGATACTTTAATCAAACCCCAGCATTCTCATTTTCAATTAAAAAGTGGCTTTATGGACCACTGACAACACAACTTGGTCACAGATCATATTGAAATATAAGCTCTGGGACAGTTTTAAAGAGGAGATTTCTTTTGCCTGGTCAGCTGTATTTTAAACTACCCCAATTGGAGAAAATGACTTTTCATCTCCAACTGTCCCTGAAACATCTCAAAGGAGTCCCTGTGGTACATTCATACCCTCAGGGCAAAATGTCATTATGAATGTAAGAATATTGTAGAGGATCAGTGACTTTCAGAAGGTCAGACAAACCTTCTTCTGTTTCGTTTAAAAAAAAAAAAAAAAAAAAGAATTTCTGTGTATTAACTGTTGGTGTGGTATGGAAAAAATTATGTATTTCTGCTGAAGCTGGTTCAGTCACACAGAGAACCTCATTCCTGAGGCCACCAATATTTCCTTTTTCTTATTTGCAGCCATAGCACTAACTACAGCTAGTGCTCTTAAAAACTCTTAACATTTCTAAACGCTCCTTTGCTATTTGCAACATTTTATAGAACAGTTCCTTGAAAACCATAGACCTGCTTTTCTGTCAAAATGGGAGATCTCTTCACCACGTTGAGGGTGGTTTCTCAGGACCCTATTAATTAGAGACTGTTCCTTTTTGGAAATTATGCCTGTGGCAACCACTTGCCTCACCTTGTCCATGTTTACCAGGACCTGGTAATCAGAGACCTTAAGAAACAGACAGTTCAAAAAATTCACACTAACCATTCTCAAGATGTCTGATAATGCTTCTAGCTCCTCACCAGATTTCTAGTCAAAAGTCTTTGTTGGTGTGTATAGCAGGAGATATGGTTCCATGAGAAGAGAGGAATGTTACACTACAGTAATTACAAGAAAATACACTGTTATGGCTCATAACTTAACAAACATCCTAAACTTGTCTGGGTTAGTTTATGAAGCATGTGTCACATTCACAGGAAGGGAAAAATGTCCCTAAGACATATCATTATGTCATTAAAAGAGGGTTATTTAAAAAAAAATACCCAAGAATAATGGATTTATTTGGAATTTGATTGTGCCCAGTTTTTCTTTCAGCAGGTAGAGTACCTTTCTCTACAAACTGCAGAAGATACATGAAGTAGCTACGTGTGGTAAAACCTCATGGTAGGAGGCAGGCAGTGAGTGATGTTGGTGTTATTCATCCTGAATTCCCATTTTTGGCCAGATTCATCTCACCATGCTTTTACTACTTAACTGAGATGTTAGGGTGTGGTTCCTCACATCTGACTATGTCTTCAATGCAGATGTCAGTGTCTGAGCCAGCTGGCTCCCATTACACTTAAGGGAAATACCATCAATGAATCAGTGGAGCCCGGGTGAGATTTATCTAACCAAGGGCATTATCTAACCCATCTACTCTGGGATGAGAGGTATCATAATCTGGACTCCACTGGCAATCTCAGCTAGCTGTTCATTCATTCATAGGAGGAGTGCAGCATGACTTGCTCAGATATGTACCTGCATTGCTCACAGACATAGGTTCTCAGATGAATGGCTACATGTGCTGTCCACCTAAGTCACTGAAAGGGACTGAAAGCCATATCCAGAAAATGCTTCATATGCAGGAAATCCATATTCACACTTCCTTCTGACTGACAGATTCAGAGACCCATACCCCAAACCTCAGCTGGGTTTGAAGGGCACAAATATAACCTGGCCCACAGGATTTGGGGTTATGATGCACGAACGAGTTACTTTAGGACCAAAGATAGCTGTAAATCAGTTGCTTTGCAATAATTATCCTTGTACAGGTTTCTCCTCAGCAGTCCCCTACAGTAAACACAGGGTAATCCGAGGAATTTTAGCACTTAAAGCAAAAAATGTCACACTGATTGAAGAGGACCATGTAGTAAAGGCAAGTGGAGCACAACAACTGAGTGGTTGACACATGGGATGAGATTCATCTGATCAAATGTAAGCATCTTTTACCTGTGTTTAGGTATAAGGTCATCACCCAGGGCTCACTTAGTTCTTCTGATCCTAAACGAGCTCTCTAGAATATGTCACATGAATTGCTCCCTAAATTTACGTATTCTTTCTAGTGGCTGGAAAAGGAGCAGAGACCAGGTTGCTGAGAGATGTACACACAGAGTCAGGTAAGATGAGCCCCTCTCATGGAAACTTTTTAGTTCCACAACATTTTACACAAATGTAATGCTATCCCAAAGTGATATGTGCACATATGGGCATGACTTTTCATGAGCTGGGCCAGTGATTCAATTTTCCCTCCTGTTGAGGAGTGTCTTGCCCAGAAAGAGGCAATAGGGAACAGCTGCAATAATGATTTTTTTTACAAGCTTTTTTTGTGAGGAACTTTTTTTATTCCAAACCTTTTAGGAAAATAACATTTTTATATTAATTAGCACTTTTATTTGTGTATTTATAAAAACATCTCCAAATTTCATTTTTATTTATGAAAGCATTTCATGCTTCCTTCAATACTATCACTAAAAGACTTGGATTGTTTGCATTAAAAATAATAATGACAACCAGGAGTTCATTTGAAAATAACAAGGTCTCTGAGCAATTTCATTGTGTTTGGAAAGAGGGTCACTGCTGAAAGCTGAAAGCACTTCCATTGAGGCTGATTAGATAGAGCATGGGGATTTTGCTGCAGATATTTTTATTTCGGCAAGGATGGTATTAACCATTTAAAATCTGATGTAAAACGTGGAGGCAGAGGAACAACAATCAGATTGTTCACTGGACACCTGTTTGACCTGCCTGGCACTGTCCTGTGAACTCTTTTGTCTACTCTACCAATAGTCACCCAGAGCACCTGAAACTGCTTTTACATGGGAAACCTACACAGGTGCTGTAGGAAATTTTTTTAGAATATGAGACTGTCCCACAAATTCTCCATGCTATATGGCTCCAGTTTCGAGGCTGAAAGATGAGCCATAACAAATTAAGAGCTATAACATTCAGGCTGTGCTTGTGTGACTAATCCTTTCTATCCTGCCATTAACCCCTGTTTAAGGCAGATCAAGTGAAGCCCAGCTCAACACCAGCTGCAACCACCCACACGCTGTGCACTGAGTCTCTTTGCAGGGTGAAATTTACGGTTATGTCGAAACACACTGATCTTGCTTGTGTAACCAGCCCGCAGCCCATTGAACCAATTCTCCCTGAAGAATGTGAAGTGGACCAGCCCTTGAAGACAGGTCTGACAGCATTGCTTTACTTTGGTTGCTTTACTACAGATGGCTCTGGCTAACTTGGAAATCAAAAAGAAAAGTTCAGGATGTGCAGGTTTACCCAGGATAGCTTTAATCGGGCTCAGTTCAGCTCAGGCTAACCTCTTCAGTGTGTTCCCAGATGGCAACTTGTACAGAGTGTGCTGACACAACTACCCTCTTGTTGATGACAGTTAGTGTAAGTGTGCCTACACGCATTCCAGGCATACTTCTGGCTACTGAAAATACAGGGTTGTCTGGAGTTCAGAAGAGACTGTTCTGAGCAAAGCTGGGAGTAAGTGTATATACATGAGAGCAGAGCAGGAGCTGTGGCCAGCGCTCTGGGGATGTGCTTTGAAAAGACAGAGAAGGAAAAATGGTCACTGGTTTTGCACTTGGCAAATGGCACACAGTTTTGTTCTGCAGACCTTTCTGTGTCACCATGCATCGTCAACCAGTGCCTCGGTTCCCCATCTGCACTGGCCCATCTGGCAGATGCTGAGGTCCTACAGCAACAGGAACAGGATGGATGGCAGACAGATGGTGGAGCTGGATGGGCTGGTCTCAAAATGGTCGCAAGAGCCTTCTTAAAGGTCTGACATTTTTTGTTTCCCCTCTTGTGCAACAGAGACCTCTGGAAAATGTGCTTTGAGAAAATCTTGTGGCTGACAGACCACCAGTAGCTCCTGATGCCAAGTCACTCCACACCACTACCGTGAAACCATGTGAAACAGGAAAATGCCTGAACTCTTCACTACAGTTGTTTTCTTGGCAAATTGTTGGGAAGGGTTAACATAAGTGGAGAGGTAAGGGGGGAAATCCTATAGAGACTTGACCAATTTGGGTAAAGAATCACTTGTGATAACATAAAAAGCCTGTTATTTGGAGCTGGAGGAAGTGAGAGCAGGGAAGGATTTCCCTTCTGTCCCTCATGCCCAGCATTCATGGGCCGAGCACGTTATACCTGCAGCCAGGTATCCACTGGGTGCAACAGGATCGTTTTCTTAAGTAACTACTAATAAATGGTATAGCTGTGTAGCAGCTGTACAGCAGCTCAGAAAACCTGGAAGAGAGAGAGAGAGAGAGTGCATCTACCAGCATCTGTGAGTGAGCAAGCTCCTCTGTTGCTGCTTTAAAGAGTTATTTAATTTAAACTTGTCTCAATTTGATTCTTCCACTCTCAAGCTGTCAGCTCCTGTCTCTGCAGTGCCAAAAAGGCCAGCCTTCACTGTCCATTAATCCACTTTATGCTCAAGCACCATCACCTTCCTCCCAGGCTGCTCATCATCCAGAAAGGAACTCCCTGTAAAATCTGCAAAGCTTTAATTTTTTCATCTTGTGAATGGCTTTTCAGCCAGAGTGCTTGTAAAGCAGCCCTGCCATAGATAAGGACACCAGTCTACTTTCCCTGCTGCCTCTCATATTGAACATCATGGTTTGATAGGATTTTGTTTTTTCCACTGTATTAGTGTTGCAAACCCAATACATCCGCTCTTGATCTCTCTTGGTGTGCTATTAGTCAAACTATTCATAGTATAGAATATGTACACCCTAGCGAGCAGGTGTAAGAGCAAATTCCTTGGCTGAAGGCACTATGTTGTCTGCTCTTTGACTAGCATCTGAAGGTCTTGATCCCTCACAAGGACCTCTGGGGCTTCACAGATATTACTACCAATAATAATGTCACAAACCATTTGGCCTGTGGCTGTCACTTTCAACACAAGCAGGGGTATTGCTCTCAGTGCCTGGGTTTTGCTGCAATTTTTCACTTTGCTTTACAAGACCATGTTCTAGTCCATTTGGAAGAACAGAAGACATTAAATCATGGCTTTTTCTCCACTCATTCCCTGTTCTTTAACCATTGAAGTACCAGGTAGATTAGCACAGTTACTTTTGAGTTACCCTTAAATGATCTTAAATCAAAAGGAGAGGAGAATTTGATGTCAAATGTCAATTCACCAGCCTATGACAAGGCTAGAGCTCAGGTTAGCTGTAAACACAATGGATCTTAGTAGAGTTACCTGAAATATGCAGAAGTATAGGCAAGAGCTTAATTTGATCTTAAAGTAACATTTTAGAAGACTCATCAGAGCAGCAACTGGATTTTTAATAGCATCACTTAGCCACATTTCAGCCATGCAGTGTCATTAGTGTCAATAGGAATGCTCAGGTGTAATTTGTCTCACTGTTTCCGAGTAAGCAAAGTGGAGACAATAATTCTATTAGTGAAACCTGGAACTGTGTTTACCACACTGGCAGAAATAAAGAGTCCTGTGTCTATATATTAGAACAGAAATTAATCAATGGAAAAACCTGGAGTAGAAAGCGCTATTCTAAAAATAACAACATAAAAATGAACCAATAATTATTTTTTTTTACCAAGGCAGCTATTTTGTTAACTGCAGCATATATACAAGGCATGAATAAGCCTGCAGTTCTCTTGACAGAAAGACAGCAATCAAGTCATGCAACAAGTTCTTCCGCTGTCATGTTCAATACATTAGATTTTGCTGAGCAGGCATCAACAGAAAGCCTGTAGGACTTGGAAATAAGCATCATGCCATCGAGAGAAAGCATTACAAGTTAGTTAGCCATTTATGCAAGAGATAATAGCATCTTTATTACTGGAGACAGGGAAGAGCTGGAGAGCTGAGAAGCTGGGCCAGGACACAAGTATTCTTATAGTTTAAGGAACTTCCTTAGTGGAATTTTAATTCCAGACTTGAGCATGCTTGGGACAAAGGACTGCAAATTTTATTCACATTTTATCTGTTCATTACTAAGTCAAATCATTTACTGCCTGCAGCAGTACCAATTTTAACAGCTCACTATTCTATGCAACAGTCTTCACCCAATGGTTTCTGTTATTATTCAATTTAAATTTAAAACATTAGGTCTGAGGGAAGGAAACAAAAATTGTGCTTGTACTTTCATAGCATAGCATATGAAGATACTGTGGAAACTAAAGCAATATTACAGTTAATCATAATTTAATGGTATCATTCAGTATAACCATCTGTTGTAAGAAAATGACCTGACAGCAAAGCAACCAGAGCCTGACAAGCCAGACTGCATGTAGACAATAAATCATTTGACAAATACAATCTGCTTTCATTTCTTTTTGCTAACTAATCTATGTAACAGCTCTGCTGAGTTACTGGATCTTTGAAAGATACTACTGGCTCCTGACATGTACTCATGGCTGCTAATGCAGTTAGAGAAAGGTTATATTTTGCCTAAAGGCAAACTAAATCTAGCCTTATTGACATGTACTGGTAGATGCTCTGAAGATCAGTAGGGAATTCAAGATGCAGGACTATTAAAGGAACATCAACAAACTTTAAGAAATACCTGAAATATATTCCTTTTCCATGTTGATAGCTATTATGATTTTACAATCATAAAGAGCTAAGTAAATACTTGTAGCAAAAATAATATTATTTTTTTTTATTATTAATAAAATAACAGACCAGGGAATTATGAAAATAAACTTCTGCAGAGACAACTCCTGGTATGTGCCTCCTCTGGACTCTGAACTAGATGCTTCCCATGTTAGGACTGTGCTAGAAGTTTAAAGGTACGCATGACATGGAAAGCAACAATCAAAGCAATGGCAATGACCATGGCTGAGATTTTCCTTACAGGTGCCAGACTAGTAAGCGCACAGAGCTGCACCAGAGGGGCATTGCAATGGGACTGAGGCTAGTGGCAACTGCATCTGCAATCTGAGGGTGATCAGATGAGTTTGTTGCTTGAATTTCATTTAGTAAACTAAACCACTGGCACACTTGATATCAAACCCCAGCAGGTATTTCCACTTCTCCTTCCTGCAAGCTTAAGCTTTTCAAGTTTAAAAGTATCTCTGATACCGTCTCTCCCTCTCCCAGACAGAAGCAGTACTAGCCATGCCAGGACCAGGGCTGCTGAGTGACATCTCTCCTAACGTGAGCCAGGCATGTGCGTGGCCTCTGGTGCACAGGGCTGTGTTTCTCCACCCACCGGGCTTGGATGTATCTTGCTCAACCACATTTCCCTTTGGCCTTAGGTTCACTGTTAATGGTTCATTTATTCTTAGCATCCACTGCTGACTGGGTTGGGCTTGGAGTCCATGCTGGAGCTATCAACTGCTCCACCAGCAACTCTTAGCTCTCTCCCTCACTCTGCATAGGCTACTGTGAGTGGTGCTATGGTCACCCAGGAGGGTTGAGGGCTGTCACTGACTGCAGCCCACTGTGATGTGCTCACTTCTCCTCGCCTACCCCCATGCACATTACCACACTGGGCTGCTGTTTTTCCTGTATGTTGGTGTTGCACTTTTTCTCTGCCTAAGATTATTATGTTCCGTAATCCCATACAGCTAAATAAAAGAGGGCCAGGGAGTGATCCTGATGCCAAGAGGTATGGATCTGCTCGTGTCTACAGTGTTTAGAACTAGGTCCTTGCAGAGGAAACCAGCCAGGACCATATCACACGGCTCTTGGCCACCAGTTTCCTCTGCTCTGAACACGGAATTTCTTTGGTCAAAACATTTGAAGTACTGTGAAGGTTGTGGTGAGTCTACCTGCACAGCAGTCATAGAACACAAAGCGTGGCATATATTGCAACTCCCGTGGTGCTTGTGAGGGCACAGGAGGCTGGCTGAGGGTACCAAGCCTGCTGCAACAGCACTGCAATGTTTGTATGATGGAAGGACCTAAACCTGATCCATTCTCATCTACTATTGCCATTCAGCAGTGGTCTCTGGAGTAAACCATTCCCTCAAAGACACCCAGGCTTTGTCTTGGAGAGTGTTAGAGCAACCTAGGACAGAACCAGACAGCAATGCAACAGGCCACATGGACAACCAGCAGCCCAGGGCTAATCCTCATAACCACAGCTTTTTTTTAACATTACAGATAGTCACATAAATAAAGCATCTTCTGTTCCAGATTGGGTGGATGGTCCACGTCACATAAAGGATACACACTCCAACCCATGTTGCATGCACATTCAATGTCAAAAGATGCATACTCAGGGGAGGTTTTCACATGTGCCAAATTGTTCACAGTCTGTGCTGATGCATTTATGGCTTGCAGGGCTTTGTAGGTATGCATCAGAGCTGTGATGGCTCATGCAAGGCTGCAAAGGGTTAATTGAATTGTGTTGCCTGTTTCCATTTTTATATTGTTAAAGAACATCTTTCTCACCTTCAGATAATGGAAGGAAAAAACATACAGAAAGGTTTTTCTTCTCACAGGGAACAAACAAGGTTTGGTATGCAAGCGTGGTATGGTACCCTGGACTGGGGGATTTAAGGGGAAAACAGTCTTATGACCTTGCATCTCAGAATAGCATCATGGGAGAGTTCAGGAACCTCACAGCATCATGTTTTTGACATCCAGAAGTCATCAGGTCACAAAACAACTGCTCAAACTTTTCCCCAGGATGCTTCAACATCATAGGAAGCATAATAAAGCCATCAGGTAGGTTTTCCATAGGTGATAGCACACTATCCTCCAATACTTTTTAAAGTATTCTGTCCCCCTCTCAGGCTGCTTTGTATTTATGGGAAGATGCTCATTCACAGAATCAATTCTCCCCTCAGAAAAGCTTCTAAAAGCAATATATATTACCCAGACTCTTTACTATATCAATTCATTGCTTTATTCTGTTTGTCAAAGGACTACTTAAAGTGCAAGTTATGTCCTACAAGCACGGGAAACTCCAGTGGGTTTTCCTTTCAGTACATAAGGGTCTACCTCATTCATATATTTTTTCCCATGAGATTTGTGGATGATCAGCCTGAGGTCTTCCATGTAAGAGTTTGCCAGAGTACATGACATGTAGAAAGACAATTCACAGGAGATGAGTTCACTTGATACAGGACCCTCAGCAGGTACATCTAAATAATCATCTGCTGAATCAACTAGACCAAGAGAAAATATAATATAAACATTTTTTAAATAATTAATGACTCAAGATACCATAGTTCTACATGTCCATCCTCTACTCATCCTTTGGAAAGCATACCCTTGACCTGAGTAAAATCAAAGCACCAAGAATTTCTAGTCTTTTTTTTCCTCTTTTTTCTTTTAATGATGGTAAGAAAACAGCAACAGCAAGAACACGCACAACTACCAACACTGAAACTCAGGTGTGCAGCTGTGCCTGCATTTATATTTTTGTTCAAATGGTTCAGCATGCACATATTTAGACCAAAGGACAACAGAAGATACTTTGAATTCCTAGTGCATTTTTGCACAAGAAGAATAAAGGCTGAATTCAATTTGTTTCCCCACTAAACTGGGAATAATGAAACCTCAGAGGCCAAAGATGGAATATGGATTGCAGTGGATGCCCAATGCTTGCTATGAAAACCCGTGCTTTATAAGGTTCCACTGTTGAGTAACTTACTTTGTGGAATTCCTCAGATAATGAAAACAGAGAGATGTGACCTTTTCAGGGACAAAGATTTAAGAGCCTTGCTACATAATCAGGGCTTCCCCATGAAAGTACAGCACCATTAGAACCTCAGGCAAATCAAGTCAAACAATTTACCACATGAAGTCTATTAAGAAAGCTAATCAAGCATCACCAAATGAGGCAATGAACCAGGGACAAGATAACATGGGGAGGTTCACTGCTGCTACAGAATTAAGCTCATGGGTGTCTGTGGCAAATAACATCTTCAACTGAAATACTGAGAGCGTACCCGTGGTGCAAGGAGAAAAAAGAATGAAGTCATGATGAAAAACAACAGAAGATGAAAGTAGCTGAAATGTAGGTCCAGACTTTGATCTCTTAGAGGAGGAAATGTTTATGCTACAAGTGGTCCCATTGATTTGTGAAACACTATTCATGGTGTAAGTTCCTCTTCCATATAAGAAACCTGTAAGAACCTCTGTCAAGTCGATTACACTGTTAAATGCTGACTAATTACAAGAAATTCTTCACACTCTATGTTAAAAGAACCTTTTCCTGTGATGAAGGAAAGCAATAAAAGCTGACCATCTCACAAGGTATCTTTATGCATGAATAAAGAGATTGGTCTTTCACACACATCCATTTGTTTTAACTCCATTGCTTTGGAACAATTCTTACTACTTCACAATTATGTGCAGGAGGTGAAGCTATAAACAGGACCTACCTTTTGTGCTATAAAATATTGCATGCAGACTTTGAAGCCATGACCCCAGCCACGTCAGTAAATATGCATGAAAACTCTATTTGTAGGCAGTCAGGGGGCAGAACATGGCAAGAATGCAAACAGGTCTCCGGACACGCCAGAGACATGGTCAGTCTGAAACATTCAGAATATTGTAGATTTAGCCAGCGGACAGTATGGACAATGCCCTTCATTGCAGAGAAGTTACTGAGCTTTCATTAATTGTAACTGAAGTGCTTTGCTCTGGATGTACAGGAAAACAGGTCCAGGTGCATCCGTAATGTGGATGGAAAGGAAAATGTACACCGACAAGCAGCAGCTTACCCTGTGTGATGTAACGCGCACACTGCTGAGGGTGACGTTAATGCTTCCTTTGACATGTTTCCACCACTAACCATTTCCCTCTTTTTCTTCTGTAGGAAAGTTCTTGCTTGGATAAAAATTCATTATTCCCTCTAGCTGTCTAGCATATTTTTAAAGCCTCATTGTGTAACCTAAAGTCATGATACCTAATGTGATTCCTGTAGTCTGGGAGAGACTGAGCAGTCACAATGAGCATGAATTACATGGTATTTTATTAAAAATTCCCTTTAACATTTTCATGGAGGCAGACTAAGGTGAGTTCAATATATGCTTTAAAATTTAACTTAAACATTAACAAAAGGTAATTCAACATCAGTTACCTCTAACTCTGAAAGCAAATGAAAAGTAAAGTTCTATTCCCTTTGATTTTAGGGAGGATGCTGGAAACTAAGAGGAATTGCTTAGCTACAAGTATAAAATACAAATACCAACCAGTCTCTGTTGGCCAAGCTGTTTCCAATTAACAGAATAACTAGTAAAAATTAGGTTCTCTAACATTTCCACTGGGAAAACTTCATCCCTTTAGAGGAATTTCAGACCCACGTTTCATGGTTGGACCCTCTATCTAAGCCAAACTTACAACCCTTTCAGGCAGGTCCTTTACTCTCCTGCCTCACTTCTGCTGAGAAAACGTATTGTTCTGGTTATAAGTTCAATAGATTACTTTTCTGTTTCACCAAAAAGAGCTTAAATCAAATCAGATATTTTATTGTTCATGTAACACCTGAAATATTCACTGAAATTGAAGTAATTACTTACATTATTGATATAAATAATAATCAGGAACTTCATGGCAGCTTATAGCATGTACAAAACTGACCTCCCAGATTTTATCTTCAAAACTGCAGTAAATGAGACATAGTGGGAGACACACCTTAGTAGCACTAAATAATAGATGCCCCACAATTGATGCTGCTTCCTTTTTAGTGAGACTTCTATAAATAACTTCTTTCTACTGTTCAAGTGATGCCTAAAGTAACAAAGTAACCACATAGTCTTTTTATTTCTTATAATTAATCTCAGCTAATGAAAAGTCTTTATTAAATTTTGCTTCCAGGAAGGGCAAGTGGAGCTCTTCACCTCACCAGAGCACAGGCAGAAGTTGCTCCAGTTCCCATGTACCAACCACGATTCCATGGCATAATTCCAGAGTGGAGTGGATGGATGGTTTCCACAATGCTAGTGAGGCTCATGCCTTGAGGAGCTGCAAGTTCTCCCAAGCTGGGCCACTTGGAAAGAACACCAAACACGACATTATCTAACACTGTACATGGCTGTGCCTGTGCTACAGGATGTTTAACACCCTTGTGCGTTTTCCACTAAGAAGGTCAGGAGCAGTTGCAGCTTCATGAGACAACCTGGCAGCCACAACAGGGTACAGATGGATGTCTTCAAAAACGCTCTTTAATTAATGATCATATGGCTGGCAAAGACATATCACAGCTAAAATATTCTAGACCCACTACTAGGCAGAGATCCGAACCTGTCAAAAATAGCTACGAACGTGTCTGCTCAACAGGGTGGCTGCAAGCAGAGCATTTCTTTGAACATGTATGGGAAAGGCAGAGTGGAAACATGATGCTGCAGAACTTACTGTTCCTGGAGATGAGGAGCTGTGTTATCTTCAGTAGAGATTTCTCTATAGGTTCATCGACAGTGTTTGAGTCCTTCCAGCTGTGAATGAAACAATGTGGATGAACATTGTCACACAGCCTAGACAGACAGAATAGGTTCAAAAATGTCTTTAGCATTGGACTGTACCTTGCTCCATAGTGATACTATGTGCATAGCAGGGCACCTGAGGGTGATGTCTCTGGGCTGTCTGTCAGTCCTGGCACTTAGGTCAAAACACAGATCCAGGTAATGGCATGGCTTGAGCCAGTTGTGGTTTTGCATGCCATCTTGCATGTTGAGATCTCCAAGGACAAGAGGTCCAAGTATTTCACCACTGTTGCTGACAGGAGCCACTGAGCCCCTTTAGCATGAAAATGAACCTCAAAATTAGTTACTTTTACTTTGGGTCTGCTTCTGTTATCAGGTAAGTCAATTCCAATTGACTTGCCTGCCCTGTGCTTTCTCCCTTGGCCTTGATAGCCGGTACCTAGAGGGATGACATTATACCTGCCTTTTTCACCAGCTTGGTGAGTCAGCTACACTGAAGAACAAGGTGAGCTCCATGTCCTCCATAAAGATGTGGGCAATGCCAGCTGAATACCCCATATTGTTGGGGTATCAGACTGTCCTGTAGCTCTGAGTGACATACCAAAAGCATTGCTGAAAGTCATGAGTCATAAACCATATACCTTAGAAAGATAAAAGAAGCAGAATATACTGAAGTGGTGACCAGGGAATTCAACAAGTAGGTCCCCTGCTCTGTTTAAGCATGGAGTTAGATCCATCAAGCCTTTTGCAATGCTTCAAGCTGGTTCATTTCTTCCTTCAGCTGAGGACTAAATGTCCCAGCAGGTACAGCATTAGCCTCATCCTACTGTCCCACTGCCCCACTGGTGCCAGTATGGGGCTATGTCTGAACTTGCTGTGAACCACCTACAACACAGACATGACCTGAGACTGTGAGATTTGTTGACTGATCCATCTGTTCATCTTACGTCTGTCATCTTGACAAAGGAGGTTTTGTGGTCTTGGATTAGATGTACTCATTGAACACCTCATTTAACTGTTTTAGTGGACTTATCCCCATCTTTGTTCCACAAGAGCTATTTGTAAGTAGACCTGAACAGAGGAACTATCTGGGTGATAGCAATAACCCAAACAGAAGCTTTTGGAACACTTTTTGGAGCTGTAATCCAGTCCAGGGATAGAGATAAAAGTACATCATGTGTTTTTGAAAGCTTAAGGTAATGGCTTTCAAGGAAGCTTCAGATTTGAACTTTGGCTGTGAAAGGGCATGACTGAAAATCTCCTGAGCTGTTTTGAAATTACATAGGTCCAAGGCTTGTGGTCCTTACCACAAGTAAGGATCTTCCACACAGGAACTTTTACTCTGCAGTCTCAAAAGCCCCGGAGAACTACAGTATGGGGAACAGGTAACTGAAGTATCTTGGTGATTTGAGCCTTGGCATTCATGACAATTTCTGTGCTACCTAACTTCTCTCTAACAGCATGTCTCTTAGGTTTTCTCCTGCCATTTGACTCCAGTTGACTCAGGCAGACAGGGATAGTTCACTGGGGTTGGAGAGGACGGCCAGGGGAAATGCCATAAAACCTCAATGCTCAGCGTGCATTCCCCTGGCATAAAGGAAGTTTTATAACACAAGGGAAGCAAAGCACAAGGCATGCCTTACAGACGATCTCATAGTATATTTTTATTCATACCAACCCATTTACAGAAACAATCCTTTCAACTTTTTAAGGCTAACCATGCTGAGAGATCAGTGGAAGCTGCGGTCACCCAAGGGAAAATTGTCCCTTTATGGATTGCACCACTGGATTTGGTACATCTTGATTAATAAAGTTCTCTCTCAGTCACTTAGATCTCACCTGGTTGAACTCAGAGGTATAAAAAGCACTGATTATGTGGCTGATAAGCCTCTCAGCTAAAAAAAGGCAGAGAGACACAGAAGACTGTGGGTTGAATGAATCATAGTTTGCCCACTGCTGAAACCCAATTTAGCATGCTGTAATACCGAAGAACTGTAGTGAAAATGAGAAGGGGTGAAAGGTGGGAAACTGTCATGTGTAATCATTTAGTCTCATGGATCAAGAAATTATGTCTTTTCATTTATATTCATCAAGCTAAACCCAGTGTTTTATTCATTATGCAGCATTACAACAAAATGTTACCTTATAAAAGTTACAGATCCTTGAGGCAGCCTGTCTCTTCTCATAATCATCTACTGCAAGAAAAAGAAGTCTTTGTGTTCCTGGAAAATCCACCTTTAGAGTACGTGCTGTAGTGATATGATTGTTCCCTGAAGTGTGGCATCCAAGACATTCTTTCACATTTTCCCTCTACTTACTAAATTGCTCAACACTATTCACCATGGATGGATTTTTTTTTTCCTTTTTTTGTATCCCAGGTTAAATGAAACTAATCCTTCCCTGATTAGTTCCCAAATTGGGTTTTATAAAAATCACTTAGTCTTTTTTAAACTATCACACTGCTAGCTACTGACAGCAGCATAAAAAAAAAGCAGTGATTAACAAATGGCCATCACTTTGACTACAACAATTCGTAACATTTCATTCTCTCTACCAATGCACTTTACAAACTAGATGTGACAAGTTCTCCCTCTTCCCCTCCAGGCCAACCATCATCCAGGCTAACCCAGAGCTTCCTTATGATAGTCCACAACCACGCCAGTTTCACCAGGATTTAAGGCAGCCATTAGAGAAAAAAGGTTCAGTTGCACTTTCCATATGCATCTGTTCACTGATTCCCTTGAATCTGAAGGTAAATCACTAATTTCTGCTCACTGTAGGCTCAGTCTCCTTTGGGTATGATGGGACCTCAGGCACCTACAGGTAGATAGCACAGGTCTCTTATCTGGATCTAACTTCCACCCTAAATGCTTTCCTGCTTCAAAGCAAATAGAGCAAAGTTATGAGCCTAAGTCATTCTCAGATGTGTTACGATGCAGTCTAAGATAAATGTGCTTTGGTTTCTCCCATGGGCAAGAAAACTCCTGGCCCCTCATGCCAGAAAAGAGATTACATCTAAGGGTCTACAACAGAGACAAGATCTTCAAGATCACGGAGAGAGACACATCTCACTCCTCAGCTCAGACACCTCCTTGGTTTCCTCTTTCTCCCCTGAATTGCGAAGGTCGTTTCTCCCTCCACAGGTTGTGAAGGACCCTCCCCACGGAACAAAGGTTGGGGGACTGCACTATCTTATATGTATCCTCAAGCCATTTGTGTTCTTTATCTCATTTTTGTGTGCCTGGGACAGCTCACAGAAAGGAAATATAACCATTATTTTTTTGTTGGATATGTCACAGTATCTAGATGTTAAAAAACTATTAACTAAAATTTCACACCCTGAAGCCCTTTGCCTCAATGTCCCCATTTGCCAATAGGGCTGTTCAGTAGACAGATGGTTCTTCACTATACGATACAGCTTGTGTCTTCCACCTTCCACAACCACTGTCAGGATGGAGATTCACAAATTCTGAGTGACTCACGGGAAATTCTTCTCCAGCTACTTATTTTTGCATATATTCATAACTTCCATCTCTGTAATGTTAAATTCCTGTTCAGGGAACATCAAAAGTACTGTTAGATGATTTTTCCATAAAGATACAATTTTGCTACAAGGACCGCAATAACTAGTTGCACATAAATCTGAGGTTCAGGAAAATCCCTGATGTTCATATAGGAGTGGTACACAGCAAAATGTAAATACAGCCTTATTAATTTTGTCTCATCCTCTGGTTCACTGGTAGGTAAAGGCAAAGAGGTTCTGTGTTGCAGTACAAGCAAGTTGCAAGTTGCAAGTTGCAAGCTGCAACAAAGCTTTACCATTGGTCAGATTCTACTGTTCTTGCTGTTTCTCCTTCCTCCAGAGGTCAGACCACACTACTCCTTCTCTACCCAACCAGCTCTCAACCTTAAGGCTATTTAACCACTTAGCAGAAGGAGCTACAGCTGCACATCATCCATGTCAATCAACCCACTGCCTTCATTCCTCTACAGTTCCACTCTCTAAAACCTCAGATTAACACTTTGTAATAAATGCAAAATAAGCACCTACTTCAGAGAAGTTTTCATCTTCAGAAGTACCTGAAGACACAGTAAGAATACCCAGCAGCTCACATCACCCCAGTGTCTAACAGCCCGCTGATGTCTGTCATTTAATGTGCCCATAAGCATCACAAAACGGCTTTGGTAATGGAACAGTTTTCTATCATTTCTTCTCTGTCCTCATATGGAACCTTAAGCAAATTTAAGGGAAAAAAAGATCCTCACAGTTAACATTTTAACTTCTATATGTCCCTTAGGTAACCCTGGATGAATATTGTGAAGATTTCACATGACAGGTTGAGGAAGGCAGAAATTTTATAAACAGGAGGCAGGAGGGGTCCTACCTGCCCACTCCCAGCAAGCTCTCTTGGTGTCATTCGAAAAAGCAATGCAGCCACCACTGATTCTACTGCAACAGCATCATTCAGTGTCCTAAACTTTTAGACATATTACAGAAATATGAATTTAGAAAATCTTTTGCTATTACCCTCCTTATGTTTTCAGGGTAAAGCAGCTATTTTTCTGCTGCTTTTTAGAAGAACTTCTCCAACAAAAGTTAGAGCATACCTCAGGCTCTACTAACCTTGCCCCATGCCACTAGGCCAATGAATAATTCAAGAAACCCAGTTTTTGAAGTGAGTACTAATTAGACAGTTTAAGCTCCATCTAAAAGTAATACAGCAGAAAAATGGGGCTCTTTTCTTCTGCTTGAGTTGAAACATTAGTGAGATGATATTGTATGAGGTGAAAATAGAACCAAAGGTGGAGTGCAACCATCAGTGGCCTAATAAAATATTAGCCTTGGTTTGATTTTTGGCTTTTTCCTCAGTGTCCTTTTGTGTATTTCATGCATGACCTCAAGGCATAGCTTTGACGTAGAGCTGAAATTGTGAAGTGGTAGATTTCCTTCTAGTGTTTGCAGAAGAGTGCACATTATGAGAAAAGGCACAGGAGAAACAGGTTCACAAGTTCACTTGAATCTTGAGATTATCTTGCAGTCACTTGTCAGTCCAGAATTCCTACTCTTGCACTTTCTGCTAGTCCACTGCTAGAATCTTGGTTTATTCTCTGGAAGAGAACAGCCTTGATTATAAGGATGATATTAAGTACTTTATGAAGCACTGTACTTAATGTTTCCAGACTTAAAGGGCTACCCAGAACTGGAACTGAAACCAATCTTTTTTTAACTGTTTGGTTTGTTTGTTTTTTTTTTCTTTTATGTTGTGCCAGGCCAAAACTCCACGTGAAAAAAAAATAATTAAAAAATCCCTTTTAAACTTTGGAGGTGGAATACAAATTTTGTGACTTGGATCCTTCACTAAATATTATGTCTTTAAGAGCATTTAGTTTTATGCTAGCATTCAGCAACTGTTTACTCTCCAGAATTATTAGCTATTTCATGGTTCTGCTGCTGAACTGTATCTCTTATTTATAGATCATGCCAGCATGCAGATTTTTATTCGTTAGAAACTCTATTGGAGCACCCACTATATTGCATTAAAAACAAGACCATCTATATGCAAGCTGTAGCTATAGGTAGGTGAAATTATTATACAGTATTTCAATAAAACCAGGGTAAATTAGATTAGCCCTAATAGTCTCCTATTGCATTACCGCTATTAAGATGTAGATGACACTGCATCATAGAGCCTAAACTCTTCATTCTTCTTTGCAGCAGCACAGACTGAAATTTGCCACTTGCTCTACTTTCATATTCAAGGCACTTTTGGTTCCCTGCTGAACTCTGCTTAATTCCTGGACCCTGAATGCTGGCACTGTGCTGAAGCTTACTGTATCCTGCTCTGGGTGCAAGGGTAGGTGCCTTGTTCTCAAGGGGCATTTCAATCAGGAAGATGGAAGAGGCACATTGATTACTGCAGTGCATCAGGCCTTTGTGTGAAATCTGTGAAGGACTCGGTCCCCTTGCCCCCCACCCCCAAGTCGCTGACACATAGCCATTTTTTTTTTTTTAAGGACACAGGGTCCCCCTACACCATGGGAATGCAGGGACCAGGCACAGGGACTGGCAAGGAGAAACCTCTGCCAGCTGGTGGAAGTGAGGAGAAGAGGGGTACCTCCTTAAGGTACCTATTCCCCCTCACCTAGATTCTTCTTAGTGGATCTTCTCCAATGGACACTAAAGACCTCATATTCCCCCTCTCCCCCATTATATATTGAGGAGGTTTTAGTCGTATTCTCTCTTCAAATCTTAGCACCCTGGTTTGCATTAAAATATAGCTCTGCAAACTCAAGACATTTTGCAATAGCAGGGCTAGTGTTAGCTGCATACTTTGAGCAGCAAAGATATTTATTTTTAATGCTGCTTGAGGGAAACAAGCCAGCCCTTATTTCTTTCTCATAATTATATTTTTTCATGGCTAGGTTAAAGAATGAATTAGTTGCAAAACACTACTACTACTATAACATTAATTCATCATCACTGTTTAATCATTAGAGTTTCTCAGCAATGCAAGAATTATTAGGTTTTGTTTCAGATATTAAAAAACAGGCAGCTGATAACTTTAAGTAGCTTCATATGCACAGAGCTGAGTAAATATTCATAACTACGCAAAATAATCTGAGGAATGCTTAGTAGAAGAGACAACCAAAATCCTATTTAAATTTCATAGGAAACTTCAAATAAAACATCTGTGTTTCAAAATGTACCATGACCATAATTTTCTAGAAATAAATTAAATTCCAATTCATAAAATTGCCTCCATTCCAACAGGATGGAATTGTAATTAAACAGAATGTTTTTACATTCGGCCTTTGTCAAAAATAATAAAGGAAAAATAGAGATTTCTCAGGCAAGCACCTCTATTTTGCTTAAAGTTATTTTTCCTTTTTTTAAAAAAAAATAAATCCATTTTAAAACTTAGAAGTTCTTCAATCTACAATAAAAGTAGCAGATGACTGTCAATTTGCACCAGATTTCATACCACTTCAGCATCAGAAGATACTGGCAGAACTGGTAGGCTGGAGCCCACTGGTTTGGAAAGATGCACATCAAATGGTCACGCCACCTGTACACTCTATATATACCACTAAATAAAACATTGTGAAGGATTATTTTGTGTTACTTGAGTAGGTATTGTTTCTTAAAATGAAAAGTGTTAAGATATCATAATATTTGTGATTTTTTTTTTTTGTTGTTCAGTGTCTGAAACATCATGAAGGCTGTGCTGCCACCCAGCAGGGCTGTGTTTTTGTGTCATGCAACTGAGGACATGCCGGTGCGGTGCTAGGGCATATGGAAGTGTGGAGGATGCAAAGCCCTGGTAGGATAAAACTGGAAGACTGTAAAGCAGAGAGGGAACCAAACCTACCGCAGCTTTGTCCCGACTGTCTTTTGGAAATCCCTCTGGCATGAGCTATCCCCCAAACTGTGGACAGGCATTGTCTGGGAACCACTAGCTGGTGCAAGTCAAAATCATGCTGGGGAGGGGATTAGTAATTAAGCAAACTGGGCCTATGCAGAGCTTGTGCTCAAAGTGGCACTCCAGCCCCATTTTCTTAACTAATACATACGCTGCCAGGATTGGAGCTGGTAACGCAGGTACAGGGATCAGAGCAAGAGGGATCAGAGCAAGAGGGATCAGAGCAAGATCTTTGCCGTGACTAGACCAGAAGAGCACAGCTGTGCCTTTCATTACAGGGTATAGAAAAGTCAGGATAGGGAAACTGCCTTTATTCAGGAAGGAAGCTAAATCACATTGCTAGCTTCAGGCATGTGCTCAAAGCCCCACTGAAACCCCTGACACCGAAGCACATGGTATAAACCCTTTCCCCGAGTGCAGACTTCAGCAGCTGCCGGGTGATTCCTGCAGGTGAACAGCGTGTGCACCGCCTGTTCACAGAGCCCAAAATGTGGCCAGAGGAACTGCAAGCAGTGTCTCTGTCAAAATAGTTGCATGCATCAATCACAGTCTTCAGGGGACATGTTGTCAAATGCTTTCCTCTATTTCTGGATCTTACTGTGGGACTTGGAACATACATAATGAAGTGGGAAAACAATGGGCTTTTTTATTTTATGCCAAGGCACCATTTCCTCACAAAGAACATTAAGAAATTATCTGCTAGGCATCCAAAAGCCTCATCCTACTCTTTTATTGCATGTTTTCTTTTCTAGGGAATATTACATATCATAGTATCAGTGTTAAAAGATATTTAAAATTCTTCCTTTATCATGCAAGCAGTAGCATGAAAAAAATTCTCTCTGGATTGAAATATCACCACAGTGGTCTACCAGTCTGCACTTCGTTGTTCAAACAAGATCAAGTCCTCATTATCTTACACTGCATAAACACATTAAAAAACAATCTGCTACTTAAAGGGCTTTTTGTTTAAATAGAGCAAGTAGCCAGACAAAGGATACATTTCTATCTTTTATCTGTTCTACTGAGAGGAACTGAGGCACAGAGAAGTGATAAGACCAAGGAAAGTCACACAGGAATTTTATCATATAGCCAGGATCTGCCCCCAGGTTCCCAGAATATCAGCTCCATGTCTTAATCAAAATGTAGGCCTTTGTATGACTGGCGCATTGAAAATGTTTCAAGCCAAGTGAGGTGGCAAAAGCAAACACAATGCGCCAACAGTGTAAACTAATTACATTTTAATAATTGCTTCAGTTTCAGTCATTTGAACCGTTATTAGCAGCTCAAGCAGGGAATGTGTGGGTTGTGCTTTCGAGTTAGGTTATTTAATCTTGCATTCTTTCCTTTCACGTTGGACAAAATTGAATTCTATTTTGCCATATTCATTCCCTGTGTGTGATTAATGCTCAGGTACTAGCCTGTGAAGCACCACAGCAGTTGAAATACAGCTGTTTTTCCAAGGCACAGAGTGGCGACTGACAGAGATACCTGTTAAAATCATATTGAGCTAATAAATACAACAAAAGCACTTCAGCCTTGTTAACTGTGCTTGTTGGGACCGGTGCTGTTTGACATCTTTGTGGGAGACATAGACAGTGGAATCAAGTGCACCATCAGCAAGTCTGCCAACACCACCAAGCTGTGTGGTGCGGTCGACACACTGGAGGGAAGGGATGGCATCCAGAGGGACCTGGACAGCCTTGAGAGGTGGGTCTGTGCAAACCTCATGAGGTTCAACAAGGTCAAGTGCAAGGTCCTGCACCTGGGTCAGAGCAATCCCAATTACAAATACAGGTTGGGCTGAGAAGGGATTGAAAGCAACCCTGAGAAGAAAGACTTGTGGGTGCTGGTAGGTGAGAAGTTCAACATGGCCTGTCAGTGTGTGCCTGCAGCCCAGAAAGCCAACCATAGCCTGGGCTGCATCAAAAGCAGCGTGGCCAGCTGGTTGATAGAGGTGATTCCCCATCTCTACTCTGCTTGCATGAGACCCCATCTGGAGTACTGTGTCCAGCTGTGGGGTACCCAACATAAGAAGGCCATGGACCTGTTGGAGTGAGTCCAGAGGAGGGCCACGAAGATGGCCAGAGGGCTGGAGCACCTCTCCTAGGAAGACAGGTTGACAGAGTTGGGGCTATTCAGCCTGGAGAAGAGAAGCTCTGAGGAGACCTTACTGCAGCCTTCCAGTACCTAAAGGGGCCAACAAGAAAGCTGGAGGGGGACTTTTTACAAGGGCCTGTAGTGACAGGACAAGGGGTAATGACTTGAAACTGAAAGACGGTAGATTTAGATGAGCTATCGGGAAGAAATTCTTCATGATGAGAGTGGTGAGGCCCAGGACCAGGTTGCCCAGAGAAGCTGTGGATGCCCCA